>JASFAT010000709.1:0-376545 GCA_031353405.1 Baronia brevicornis | reverse complement strand
AAATCTTAAAAATATTGTTAAAGTAAATACAAAAATTTCTTGCTACAGCGTATTTTTTTTGAATATTTATGTATGTTACTATAATTTTTTATATAAGTTTTTCTAACATTCATAAAGATTGCCCCATTTGTGATACACTGTCCGGCACCTAACGTCTTTACGGCTTCCCCTTTAAGCCGTCATCGATTGTTCCCAGCATTTGCGATTCGCCAACTGACCACGGGACCTTCATAACACGTTGTTGGTAGACAGACCTTAGATGGCCGCTAAAATTATACTATCGTCCGCTAGTATTATCCATTCTGCAATAACAAACGTAACCGCAATTAGCCCATTCTCGGCTTTATGAACAATTGTCCAACCATTGTCGTGTCATGAGTACGGACACATTCAATCACCGTACAAGCTTACTAACGATGAGTGTCCCATCGTTATATGCCATTGTTATCGGAGTGGCTGATTGTATGCGGTCTGCGGTGCCAAGGTTAGGGTTGTCAGTTCGTATATTTATTTATTCTTAATGTACCTACAATTTATGGTACAAAGGCTGGCTTAATGCCGGAAGACATTCTCTGACAGTGTCAACTACAGTTATACATATATTAACATATACATACATATATGTGTACAATTATAATAGAGGAGGATGATTTTTTTTTGTAGTAGAAACGAGCATGCCGTCCTGTCATCGCATTTGTCCATAAACATCCACAAGTCGCAGATGCTTTAGTGAATCCATACGCTTTTTTTTTTAATGCCCCTATATCGTATTCACGTTATATATCGTATTCCCTGGGAACACCACGGGTGGTGTTCCCAGGGAACGACCCCAAAAGGTGGTTTGAAGTAAAAGTCTTTATTTTTACCGCAGGTGATACAAGATGGTTTGAAAAGTAAAAGTCTTTAATTTTGTTATTAAAACAGGGTTTGCCCCAAAAACCTCTAGTTTTTCTTATGTCAAGGGGAAGCACATTCCAAAATTTAATTAAAAAATAAAAAAATTGGAAAGTGTTTGTTTTGATTTAAGAAGTTTGTTTCTCAAACGAATGTTGAATGTTATAATTATCAGAGAAATACGAGGTATCTTAACAATGTAAGCAGCTATAGTAAGCAGTAAGGATTGTGCGTAATAAGATTGTATTCATTAGATCTCATATTTGAGATGGTTAATTTTTCTTAAAGAAGACTAGCAATGTTTAAATGTTACTACAATTCTTGGAAACTTTTACAACTAAGTTAAAGGTGGGTGTAATACGTAAATATGTCTCCACACTTCTGTATTTCATTGGTAAAGTCCTCCTTTCCTATATAAAGCAAATAAAGCGAGAGTTAAATTATTTTTGTTTCGTAAATACAATTAGTATAATATATCCATCCATCGTCCATATTTACAGCTTCGCGGTGAGTTCCTAAAAGAGACAAAGGTGTGTACCATCATATCGCCACGGCCGGGCCCCTCTACCGCAGACGACGGGGACGATGTCCAGGATACGTTGGTCACAAAACAGGTAGGATAATTATTTTGTATTTTTATTACGCTGGGTCAAACACCCAGAGGCAAAATTTTATTTTTAATATTTTTTACGTTCCTCATTCAAAACTACATACAATTTTTATTTATTCATTTGTTATTTACGGCTAATATTGCAAATGTCGAACGTTGCGAATGTGGATGGAAGGTTTGGTTGGAAGACCACGGAAAACATACCTTGACCAAATTGCTGAAGTTTTAAGAAAGGCCAGATCAAGAGTACCCTTAACCGGCGGGCTTGCATGAGGAGAATAATGAGTGTGGAGGAAACAAGGGAGATCTGTGGTCTCTGCCTACCCCTACGGGAGACAGGTGTGACGATATGTATGTATGTATTTACGGCTAACTCATATTTATATGTACTTATATATTTGCTTATGGCTATTAACTTTGTTTAATAATGATTCTTTTATATCATCCCGACTACAATGTATCACCAACCTACACCAAATTATCTTTATAACACTGTGTCTATCCTACGGTCGTCTGGAAGAAATTACTATCAGTGATAAGATCGCCCTTTGTATATAAACAATATTACAATCAATAATTTTTGTTTTTGGTTTACCACCTTTTTTTTATTAATGCCAAAGTTGACATTTACACACCATCTATTAAAATACATTTAACTTAAGATAGGCCATAATGGATTTTAAGAAAATAAAAAAGTCTATTGGTTTGGTAAATTTAATTAGGTATGAGCATAAGGCATTAGGCATAAGAGAGAGAGCTCCAAATATTTATGTGGATTGGGCCACTCTTCCACTGAGCGACTCAAATAATATATCTATTTATCTATCTATAATTCTATTTATTTACCCCTCCCCATCCCCGGTGCAGTCTGTGTCTGTGTGACCCACTAGTATATTATGGAAATAAGTAAATAAACTTATGGGTGTTGGTATACGTATGTATATATTCAAATTAAGTACAGATGTCTGATCCAAAGTCGGAAGTAAGTGTAGTACGCACAAGCGTGTAGTCGACCCTGATCTAAATATATTGGCCATTTAGCTGTTAGTGACCCCAAACAAGTATTTATAATTATATAATCACGTATTATAATATTATATTAAACATTATAGGGTTCCGTGGTATAATGATAATTAATGTTGACTATATTCAAATCTGTATATATAAAAATCGTTAGGCTCGCTAAAACTCGAGAACGGCTGGACCGATTTGGCTAATTTTGGAAGGTTTAAAAGGAGAGTAAAATATAATAAAAATATTACGAATATAGTAAAAGGAACAACTTCATTTTCCCTTAGAAACTATTCCTACCTGTCAAATATTTGATGTTCGTCCCGTCGTTCAGAAATTAATTAAATTTAAAAGTCGTTCAGAAATCAAATTAAATTCAAAAGTGAAGTTTTTCTTTTTATTTCTTTGGTGTTCATGTGTTATTAAAAATAATAATAAAATTTAATTCATATCGAGTATTTTTTTATTAATTACGATTTCTTTTTGTTCCTGTTTCATTTTGACCACGTTTGTTACTAAAGTTGAAACATTCTGCAGTTATCGTTTAGCTTTTTTATTTATTGATTCTGAAGCGGTACGAAGTTTGCCGGGTCAGCTAGTAAAAATATAATTTTGCCGCTAAATTGTAATGTAATAGTCAGTCCGTGATAGATATACAAAAAAAATGTTTATTTTTTTAAGGAATTAAATTTTGCTTTTCATCAAGCGGCACGCTTGCTCGTTTGCCCTTATATACCATATAATTTTTTTTATTATTTGATGATCAAAATTTTATCATATCACTCTCAAATCACGTGTCGGCAAACGACATTCAAAATGCATTACGTTACTTGTTCACAAACCACGTGACCAGTATTGGCGTTTTGGAGCGAAATTTAAAACACAGGTAAGTTTTAGTAGTTAGTATTGGTTGTAATACAACTACAAATAACTTTAAATATTTCTAGTTATATTAGATACCTATACATTATTTTAAACTTTGGCCCCGAATATCGGGAAAAATATTTTTGGACAAATATAAATTTTCTTTCCAGTCAAACTACATCAAATTATCTTTTTAACACTGTGTCCCATCCTACGGTCGTCTGGAAGAAATCGCTATTAGCTATAAGACCGCCATTTTATATAAATATTATAATCAATAATTGTATAACTTTGTTTTTGGTGTACAATAAAGAATTAATCTATCTACCCAATAATTATTTATGCCAGGCACACGTTGATGCCTTTACTGACGGACTTTTCATTTTTAGGTTACAATTTGGACTTAGTTTATAATTATATTTTATATATATTCTTGTTCGTAAATAGACAATATTATTTTTCCTTGTTTCCTCTGATATTGGATGATATTAGACAGTGGTAGAAGCACGCTGCAGACGAATACTTTGTCAAGAATGGCATAATATTTTTCTGTAGCAAGAATGGGCCGGCTCGCCCTGGGAGTACCACACTCTCGCAAGAAAACCAGCGTCTGAGTGGTAGCTTAGCTATCGCGCTTTATACGGTGGGCGGCTGAGTTCCGGAGGCTCAACACCCTCCTCCTCTCCCTCCCATTCCCAAAATGACACTTTTCTTAAAGGTCGGCACCGTTTCCGTACTGCCTATGGCGCTGTGGATGTCTATAGGCAGCATTCCTATCTCAAAAAAATTAGAAAAATAATTTTTGATTTTTCAGCCTATAAACAAAACACCCGGAAATGTGTAAGTTAGGCGCAAGGGCATTTGTCTGGTTAGTTGAAATAGGTAACTTATATAATTTTTAACCTTGCATACATCCAATTTGTGATTGATAAGGTTTAATTTAGATCGAGAAGGCTGTTGCTTGCCACATATATAATATTAAAACCAAATAATTATTTCGTAAAATAGAACACTTAGAACGTAATATTGAACCAGGGAGGGGTAGTGTAGTCGTACATTAATAAATGTATCACTAATGCAATAAAACTTTTCATAGTATTTCTTTTCAAGTTCGTTATTTAGAGTTTGAAATAAATAGTTTCTATTAAAACAAAACATTAGTTCGATCGCTGTCTTTTATATGGAAAGACATGTCATCCGTCCGGTACATATATAAAATGTAAATTAAAAAGCTTTAATAAAATATAATAAAGAATAAATATGAATATGATATAAATGTACAATGAAACAAGAAAATTAAATTAATATCAGTTTGAAGAATTTTATTTGAAGATAAAAACCTTCTAAAGATCCCGGGTGTCGCCAACAAGCAAAACGGTTGGCACGCTGTAGTAGATAGCACAAGAACACTTGGCCGAAGACTCACTACAGATATCCATGGTCTCGATTTTCAAAATTGAGGGTACTGTAGCGTGCCTGCCGTACTGCTTACGAAGACTCCCGGGACCTTTAGGGGGCTTCTTCAAATGAAATTCTTCAAAATGATACTAATTTATTCTTGCGTTTCATTGTAAATTTATATAATATCTTATACTTTATTAAAACATTTCACTTGAAATTTTATATCTCAATATATATATTACAATTTCAATGTTGTGTGCGGACGGGTGACATGTCTATTCAAAAGACGTCAGTCAATTCAATTTATTTCTTTCTCATTTTAAATATGAATATTACGAATGTTAAAAAAAATAATATATTAGGTGTACAAATAAGTTTCCGCGGTTTTTTATAAAAAATTAGGAATTTATTGTAAAGGAAAAGTACATTACGTTTTGTTCAAAGTATTTTCCATCATTTGCCACTACTTTTCCCCATCTTTCTGGCAACATTCGGATACCCCGTCGAAAAACCTCTTCATCTTTTGACGCTATCCACAAATCTACCCAATTTTTGGTGTCTTCATATGATGTGAAGCGCTGCTCAGACAGACCATGTGCCATCGACCGGAACAGGTGATAATCAGAAGGGGCTAAGTCTGGTGAATACGGCGGGTGGGGTAAAACTTCCCAGTTGAGTGTTTCCAAGTATGTTTTTACCGGCGCCGCAACACGTGGACGAGCATTATCGTGTAAAAGAATAATTTTGTCGTGTCTGGAGTAGTAATGGGCGCGTTTTTCCTTAAGTGCCCGACTCAATCTCATCAATTGTGTTCGGTAGAGAGCTTCAGTAATGGTTTCGTTTGGTTTCAGCAATTCATAATACACGACACCAAGCTGATCCTACCAAATACACAGCATGAGTTTTTTCATGAATATTCGGCTTAGCTGTCGATGTTGATGGTTCGCCGGGCTTAACCCATGACTTTCTCTTCTTTGGATTATCGTAGTGAATCCATTTTTTCGTCACCAGTGACTATACGATGCAAAAACTCTTTTTATTTCACAGCAAGCAGCATTTCACTCATGCATAATCGGCGTTCAACGTCTCTCGGCTTTAGTTCATATGGAACCCAATTTCCTTGTTTTTGAATCATTCCTAACGATTTTAAACGATGTGAAATTGCTTGTTGAGTCACTTGTAGAGTAAGTGCAAGTTCTTTTTGCGTTTGGGACGAATCTTCCTCCAATAATTGCTTCTAATTCCATGTCTTCGTACACTTTCGGCCTTCCACTGCGTTCTTTGTCTTTAACGTCAAACTCACCGTTCTTAAACTTTTGAAACCATTCCTGACAACTTCTCTCACTTAAAGCAGCTTCACCATATGCTTCTAGAAGCAATCGATGCGCCTCAGCTGCAGATTTTTTCAGTAAATCAAAAGTTCCCGCAAATGATGCTTATTCGGAATAAAACTTGACATTTTTGCACGAAAAAAATTACGTGATGCTGATACGGAATCACTAGTACTTTAAGGTTATGGTGTTGCCAGATGACTAAACTTGGGATAATACGTTTTACATCTGACAATTTCTCCATAACCTTCTGGTGGGGCCATCTTTTGACAAACCGCGGAAACTTATTTGTACACCTAATAATATACAAGGTTTTAATGCATTAGTAATACATTTATGAATGTATCACTACAGTACCTATATAGCAGGTCACGATTTTGAAAATTGAGGGTACGATTAAGAAGAGAAAATAAATTAAAACGAAACTTTAATCTTTAAGCGATAGTGGTGAAATCAGCCTTTGCTGACACGGGTTGGCTTTCTGTCTCACTAGTCTCCAAAAGATAGTACGCGGAAGTCATATGCGTATATGACAGCAGCGTACTATCTACTGTGTCATATGCGTATATCTCGATATCGGAACCTAAAACAATAAGGTTGTGTCTTCATTAACAGCCTCGGGCGTTGCTTTGAGGGAATCAACTATTGTGACGGAAAATTAGAATTTTTAGTTAGCTAAGATCTGCGAAAAGGAAAAAAATAATGTTTACTAAAAGAAGTGGAAATATTAGACTCTACAGACGACTATCATTTAGTGTAAGAATTAGATGGGTTATACTATAATTTTCAATTGTTTTAGCAAACATACGGTATAATTTTTCTATTTTGTTTTCTTTTCGCGGATCTTAGCTAAGTTAAAATTCCGACTCTCCTCTCCGTCATAAGGTTGTGTCTATTTGTCTGGTTAAACAGATTTCTGCGGAACTCTGGAGAAGATACAGAACCATCTATATAATAATAAGTTCATTTTTTATTAAAAAAACCGAATACACATAATAGAAGACTCTAGTTCTTAGGGGATTAGACACCTTGAATTGTGAAAAAAATAATGGTTGATAGAAATATAAACCATTTTTTTGTCTTATAAATTAAGCAATTCAGTCTATTTAAATTTAATGAACATTATTTTATTTCACTCATTTACGTGTGTTTCGTAATTTTCCAGGGCATACAAACCGACCTGGCGGAGTGCTTGTCGGTTGACCCCAGGTCCGTGAACCACTCGCAGCTGCACCAGTCACGATTGGGCCTCATCAGCCAAGCGCTGATGCTGATTTTGATCGTTGGATTCCTCGCTTCTGAGACCCTCAGCGAGTTCTGGAAGACAAAGTGAGTTACGATTGATTAATACCTTAAAAGATTTTTACTTAAATTATACATATGTGTATGGTGTCCAGTGGCAGAATTAACTTTAAAATATATATATATATATATATATATATATATATATATATATATATATATATATATATATATATATATTATATATATATATATATATATATATATATATATATACAATAATAAAAAACTACAAGGGATATAAATAAAATTCAATAACTTTTACGAAGGAAAGAAATGACGATTTTATATTTTAAACATTATTTCGTCTAAGTGTTGATCGCCACGTCAGGTACACTCTTGGATTCTATGCCACAGTAATGTCGGTGCCTCTCCCTGAAGTAGTAATGTCGGGATACCGTTGACTACGTAGCTGAGATGGTCGTGGTCGTCGGATTTGTTTCAAAGACTACTTATGAGATACTGGTTGAAGATACAGGTGTTATTATGTTTATCTCTCTTTGAGTCCTAAGTCCTCCTGGTGGGGCATATGGCAGACACGACGTTTCACTATCTCGACCTGTCGGAGGCCATATGCTTTACTTCGCTCCCATCTTCTACACTTCGGCCGTCACAGTACGCCGCCAAGTTTGTGTTGGGCGCCCACATTTTATAACTATTATGTTTATATTCTATATTAATCTTTCAAAACTGTAACATTTTTTTATACCGAATAAATAAAAACATTTTTTTTATTTGTACTGTATATTTATTGTTAGTTATATGAGGGGTATAATTTCAAAACCCTCTAAATAATCCTGAAGAACATTTTATACAAGAAGATTATTTTGAATATGTTGTGGTAAACTTAATACAAATGGCAATATTTGCTATTAATTTGTTTGTCGTGTCATGGCAATCCTAAAACATGTGGAAAATCTAAAATATGTATGTACATTTTCAATAAAATTAAAGATTAAATTTTTTTTTCATTTGGAATTTGCAAGCAACTTGCTATTTTAGCGGATTTTGAAAATCAGCTGTCATACCTTAGAGGGTTTTGCATCTAACCCTATACTGTTCGGTGGATAACGTTATGCAATAAAGTTGATCAAGACTTATCACTAAACAATGTATAAGAAATTATATACGGCGCTCCTGTTCTCGTTTCCAAGATTGTGAATTGCGTGGACGTTTCCGGGCATACTTGGGATCACATTTTGTTACGGACTGCGCTAAATCTTCCATTATTCCTTGTGAATTTCAGTAAAGATCCGCGAGCAACTCTCAACAACACAACGAAAATCGCCATACTGTTTTAAAGTCACCTGAATCAAATGCCGCCCTGTTATTGGTCGATTTAATTTTAGAGGATATTAATTGTAACATAATACATTTTAGCGGCATTTGCAACTAACATTACTTTTTAGATTGATTTTACTGTGAATTTAAGTGGGTTATGTACGTTAACTTATAGAAATATTAAAAGTAAAATTTAAAACCTTTATTTTGGTGCAAAAATATGTAAATTTGTCAAAAGTCGTTTTAGAGGGTTTTGAAATTACAGCCCTCATATGAGAAAAATAACACCCTGTTTATAATCCACGACGACTTCCAGGGTGCCGGTGGTGTCGCGCAACTGGCACGACCTAGTGTTCCGTCTGGCCGAGATCGGCGTCGCGCTATGGTTCCCCTGCGTGCTGTGGAACTCCATGGCTCCAGAGCGGCTGTGGCTACTAAACCCCCGGCGTCTGCTCGCCAGGCAGCTGGACGACGCGCGCCTCGCGGATTTACTCTCGCCACATCCAGATGCCAAGGTACTATTGACTACATCACCCATAGTGACACGTTGTTTATATTTTTTTTACAGCTCATATATGGTCCACTGACGACCGACTGGCCAGTGGCAGGTTAGGCGCTTGCCCAGCAGTGGGACATATTTTGCCTTCCAATCTTTTAAGAAAAAGTAGGAATGTTTTGTGTTTGCCACTCCGAGCAGGTTGGTGATTTTAGAGTCAGGCATCTTATATGAATGACCTTCTTGCTCTTCCCTAGGGGACTATCCATAATTTACGTCGCACAAATTTCATCATTTTGGAGTTTGTCAATTATTTGTGCATATTTTTCAAATATTATTACATCTCTTATAAGGTTGTGGTACATTTAGTGTGTTTTTGTTTCTTCGATTACAATTACAGTATTTTTTTTATATTAGTTGGGGTTTGTCCGAGTCTTCAGCTTGAATATCGCTTTTGCTTTATACGTATCATTGTTGTTTATTTTTAGCTAGAAATCCTAGCATTTTTCTCGTGGTGATATTCCGATTTTCAGTTATCTTAATCATAAAACCATTGTTCTATGGCTTATAAGGGTTTTTAGGAAATAGAATGGATGTACCTTGTGTATGTTTTATTGATTAAACGATATTTGTACAAAGACATTTATTGTGATAGTTAAAAAAATGTATTTAATATCTTTGAAATAAAAAATATTAAATCTTTATGGTCTCGGTGTGCAATCATCTTTATTGCAATGTAGCGCTATGTAGTGTCGTTGGGCTAATGTGAAAGTCCTTGATCGAAAATAAAAAAACTACGCCATACACAACAGCCATTTAAACATTTTAGTTTATATAAAAGCAAAATTTTGTATTTGTCGACAAAAAGGTTTAGGAAAAATCAAAGGTTACTGTCAGGTTTTGTCAAACTTTCGATTCTCAGACGATGGTGTTGTTTGGCATACTGTGGTGGTATCAGAAGGCGTTGTACGTTGCCCAAATGGTCCTTTACTGGCGTTGTCTGTTATGGCAGTTCGTCTCCACATTTGTTACTCAAACTTTGGCGTTGCGTGAGGTCACCGCAACTCATTCGGGCCAGTCGTCAACTTCCTCGCTGAGGGTGAGTTTCATATACAGGAAATACTATGTAATTTTTTTAAATTGGTTTAATAACATTTTAGGTCATCATTGCAGCGATTCGAAGCCCCGAACTCTTTCCCCTTGTCTCATTCCTTTTCCCCTCCCATAACTTCCTTCTATTATTATCGTATTAGTCACTACACATTAGTTCTTATACTAAGGTAGGCAACATCTGCAATGCCCTTAGTATTGAAGAAGTCGATTGCACATCCATTGTGTGTATCCATTGTATCCATTTCTTCCATAAAATAAATACAAACTGAATAATCGAGATACCAATATATACACGCCCCATGCTAGATTTCATGGAATTGACTCACGTAGGTATGTATACGTATATGCATATAATAATAATAAAAAATGTTTCTCTACATGTATATTACACGCAGACTAATATGTTGAAATTAGATATAGTGTATTTAACTAATAGTGGTAGAGCCACGCTGCGGACGAATACTTTGTCAAGAATGGCATTATATTTTTCTGTAGCATGAATGGGCCGGCTCGCCCGGGGAAATACCACACTCCCGCAGAAAACCGGCGTCTGAGCGGTAGCTTTTAGCGGTGAGCGGCCCAACACCATCCCCCTCCTCCTCCCTCTAGCCCTCCATTCTCACCCCCATAATGACACTTTCCTTAAAGGTCGGCAACGTTTCCGCACTACCTATGGCGCTGCGGAAGTCGATGGGCGGCTTTGATTGCTTTCCATCAGGTGACACGCCTGCTCGTTTACCTTCCTATGCCATAAAAAAAACTTCATGCGAATGTATTCGTCACAGGCATTTTGTTAAATATGTTGATGACGAATATATGCATCATAGCCACGTTTTTAACTTTAAAAACGTGGAAACTCAATACGCGTGACGTCATTTTGCAGAATGTGGAAACGGACTCACTGGTGGGCAGTGTGGGCTCAGTGCGCGACTGCTGGATCTGTTACGACAACTCCCGCTCGGAGCCGCTGATCAGGCCGTGTCGCTGCACTGGCGACGTGTCCGCCGTCCACCACGACTGCCTCCGACGGTGGCTCATAGAGGTAATTTTTTTTTGTCTTACGCTAGATTTGTCAACAGCTAAACGTTTCCACATTATGAATATATAATAATAATGACCATACACATTAAAATACAGTTAACCCTCCTATCGACAACCAATTGGCTCAGTGGCAGGGCCCTCCGGCCGCGGAGTCAATGGTCGCGGGTTCAATCTCCCGCATCGGAATAAAGGCGATTTTATGTCTCTCGTATAACGCGGGGATTTCCCAAGTCATATATTTGTACTGTGAAATTGTGATTTGACATTTCATAATCAACTTTGTTACGTTTGCACATCTTGTTCTTATAAAATGAAATTATTTTTGTTCCTAGATTTTGAGTTTTAGGAACATTGATTATACATACAGTGATCACTCGTATAACGCGTTTTCCTACAACGCGGAACCAATCTACCACGTTAAAGGAGGGTTTCGTACTACATATATACATATGATCACGCCTGTCATTCCATATGCTATCTTTGCTTCATCCACACTCAGCACTGTCAATATAAAGTTAAATTAATAAATAATAAACATAAAAGGGAGTAGACGAGTGCTGGAGTAGAGATCGCGTTTTGGCCCGTAATAAAGAGCGAAGGACAGGGAGGGGGAGCGGGAGGGGGAGGGTGTTGGGCCTCCGGAACTCAGCCGGAACCGTACGAAGCGCGGTAGCTAAGCTACCATTCAGACGCTGGTTTTCTGCCGGAGTGTGGTACTTCCCCGGGCGAGCCGGCCCATTCATGCTACAGACAAATATTATGCCATTCTCGAGAAAGCATTCGTCTGCAGCGTGGCTCTACCACTACTAAATACAAATACTAGTTTGTACGTCATTTATTATAATACATTATTATAACATACAACACATTATAATAACTATTTTATTTGTGTATAAGCTTTTTACCTTTTATCGGTGGTTTCTACGATACAGGGAAGGTTTATGAGCGTAAAGTTTTTTTAATAATTTGTTTGTTAGTCGTGAAAAAATTTACTTTCTTTCTAGAGCGCCGCGACACCTGACGGCTTGAAATGCAAGGTGTGCAACACGCCTTACATCGTTCAGGAAACCAACAGGTGAGTTGTGCCGTCTGCCCATTGTGCCTAATGTTTTTTTAATATAGAAAAAAAGGGTAGGCCGAAAAACATTTGTTACGTTATATATATCATCATGCCTGTCTCCCGTAGGGGTAGGCCAAGACCACAGATCTACCTCTGCTACGATCTCGGCATACTTTCCTTGCTTCCTCTCTCTCTTTTTATTCGTACTCGTACGTACTACCTGACCTATTAAAACACTTCAGCAATTTGGTCAAGGTATGTTTTCCGTGGTCTTTCCCTACCGACCATCCACATTCGCAAAGTAAATTTCTTTTGCCAGTCGTCTTTCATCTACGCATCCCTTTCTCAACTTTTGTCACGACACCTTCTTTTACTCCACATCGCTCTCTTATAACTTCATTTCTTATTCTATCAATCAAAGTTACACGCATATATACTTATGTTCATATAATAATAATAAAAAAATATATAAATAAGACATATTATACGCAGACGAATATTTTCATATTAGATGTACTGTATTTAACTTTATGGAATGCTTAGATATTCCTTTCTCAACTTTTGTCACGACACCCTCTTATGCTCCACAGAGTTTTAAAAACTAGAAATCGTTACGACTGCCGCTAGGCTTCAGTATTTAGACACGAGAGTTCATGCTAGTGTTGTGGTTTATGGTTGGTGCGCAGGGTGGAGTGGGAGCGCGGGTTCACGTGCGTGCACTGGGTGCGCACGGCGCTGTGCATGGCGTGCATGTGCGGCGCGGCGGCGGCCGCGTGGGTCACCGTGCAGCTGTTCCCCTCGCCCGTCGTGCGTGTGCTCGCCGCCGGCGCCGCTCTACTCGTGTGCTACGTCGCCATAAGGTACATCCCTACTTTACTCTACAAACATAAAGACCCTTATTACGTATGATCTTACACATAAACAGTATAATATATGTATAGCTATTGCTGCTTAACCCTTTTGGGTTCGAGCGCCGGATATATACACACATACACACGTACGTACACACACACGCACACACGCACGCACGCACGTATGCACGCACGTATGCACGCATGCACGCACTACAAATATGCATAAAACTAGAAAGAATGAAACAAATGTAAATACACAATATGTAATGTTCAATTTATTTTTTGCAGATTCCTCGGCATGAATACCGCAATAGCGTTCCAAAAAGCCAAAGTCTCCTCACTGAGGATCCTGACGGAGCCGTTGGGCGAAGCACTGCCAGCTGACCAGGGTCAACTGTCCACCATCAGCAAGACGGTTACCGTGGAAATAGCCTCCAAGTCGGTTCTTGAACACGCATTAAAGGGTGAAGTTAACAAGTAATTGGATGTTATTGGTATCTGTGCATGCGACCACAGATTATGCAAATGGAGATGAAGTTCACAACAGATAAAATACGTAAGAGTGGTGTGCTCTGTTTTCAAAGGGACATGATAGAACGAATATAAAAATTCACTGTTTGTGCGATTCGATTTCGGCCAAATTATATTTCGCACTATATTGTGAGCGTATTTTAAAACTGTTTTTAAAAGTGATCGGTTAATCTATGGTTAAATATAGATGTGTTGTTATAAACACAGTTTTGTTTGTGGCGCAAGAAAGACATTGAAAAATTATATCTTACGTAAAATTAATCAAGAGTATGAGAAACGTCAATGATACGTATATATACGATAATGAGTGAATCCTTTTACATCGCAATACTTGGGGTCTGTATCACTGTTTCTTGGTAAAATATTGAAGCTCTGTAAAATATGTATTTGGATTTTTTCTAGATTTTGTCTTTCGAAAACGTCTTGATCATTGCAAATGCAAAATCTGATGACAGTTGGAGCAGATGTGTTTATGGATCGAACTTGATTGATAGAGGGAACATGTCGCTTTTAACATTAATATTTCAGTAGCTAATATTTCATTGGCTGAATGAAATTTAATAGAAAATATAATATATGTCTGAAGACGTCATAATGTATGTCTAAAGACAAACCTGGGCTGTCTTTAACCATCCAGGTACCCCGGGCGAGTTACTCATTTGACGCTCTATATATTTCTACTTTTTTTATATATATATATATATATATATATATATATATATATATATATATATATATATATATATATATATATATATATATATATATATATATATATGTATGTATGTATATATATATGTATGTATGAAGGCCGAGACCACAGATCTGCTCTCTCTCTCTCTCTCTCTCGCCGTTCGCCGGTTAGGGGTATTCTTGACCTGGCCTTTCTTAAAAATTTCGGCAATTTGGTCAAGGTATGCTTTCCTTGGTCTTTCCCTACCGACCCTTTCAACCATATCCGCAAAGTATTTTTTTTTACCAGTCGTCTTTCATCCATCCTCTCTATGTGCCCAAACCATCTAAGTATCCCATTCTCAGTTTTTGTCACGACACCTTCTTTTACTTCACATCGCTCTCTTATAACTTCATTCCTTATTCTATCATTCACAGTTACCCCACACATATTTCTTAATGCTTTTAAGTTACTGTTTTTAAGTACGACAAACATCTAAGTATTTTGGTTAATTTTAGACCCAACATTGTTCAGCTCTATAGTGTTGTTTCTAATAGAGCAAGAAACCGGGTCACCGGATAATATACGAAGTTAATTTTCTTTGAGGAACTCTAAAGAAATGGTGATAAAGGCCCCCAATGTATTTTCCTGTTGTGTATTTAGTACAAAAGAAATAGTGATTTTTGTGATACGTACTTCGTGACAGCGCGAATAGAAATATTTATTGCCAGTTTCACCTGTGAATTATTGGTTTATCGAAACATTGCCGTAATAATACATGTGTCAGTTAATATTGTAATAGAGTGGTGGTGACTAAGAAATTGTTTGCCATATTAGTTTTACGTTTCATCTAGGCGGGTAATCCAGTTTGAAACAAAAACGTTTCTTTATATATATGTTTTCACAACCCACTGTCCTACTGTAAGATAAGGGCCCCTCCTTATTTCTAGAAGAACGGACGTTAACCCATCACGCTTGTCCAATACAGATAGACGGGCTAACCATACTGGGAATCAATATTCGTGGATTGTATACATATTTATCCCGTTGCGAGGTTTCAAGCCAAACATATAAATGAATATGGTCATTGTACAATTCAGAAAACGTTTATTATGTATTCTTTCTAATGCAAAGATTTAAATAGTTAGATTTATCTATATGGCGCCGCGCCGAAATGCAAGAGTTCTCGCTCATTTTTAATTAGTGACGAAAGAAATACTACTGCAAGACAGATAGAGACAACTCTATTCCCTCGGATTCCATTTTTTACGTACAAATTTAAAAACAATGCCATATAGTTGTATGGAATCTAACTATGTAAATGTTTGTTTTAAACGATATTCTAACAGAAGGCGCAAAAACGATCATTAAAGTAATATATAACACATCTTGTTATGCTTAAAAAATATACGATGCGTTTCGCTTCTAGATTATCTTTACACAGTTCTGATAGCGAATTATGTGAAGAGCTCAAGTAATTTTTATACTTAGTAAAATTCATCCAATGATACTATGTTTCACGACTTTGGATTATTAAAGAAAAATTGCTCGTATGATACTCCAATGTCTCAAAAATCGATTATAAATATTCCAATCGATATCCATTAAAAGAAACAAGAAACTATTGTTATAATCAGTTAGCTTTGGCTTAATAAAGCGTTGGTTCTGTAACTATTCATCTGTTATGTATTTTTTCGTTGGTATCGTAGTTTACAATGGGAAAGCGAATGTCATTTTTATAAACCATGGTATCTGTCACATGTAAAGCAACATCTCTGTTGCAAATTGAAAAGCGTTATCTCTTTCATACTTTGTAGAGTATCGTCTCTTTTGTACGTTGTATAGCATTGTCTCTCTCGCTCGTCGTGATGTCGATGACATAAAAATGCTCTATACAGCCAAAATTAGTTGATAATATCTTGTTCTTTCAAATATTTGTTCTTCGAGAAATGAGTTTGAATTGTTTCAATTGTAATAAATAAACTGTAATTAATGAGTTGTCTTACTTTGTCCACTTTAACAACTTGAATGTCGCATTACTATTTTATACAATTACCATTTTGGTAAATTATGATCTCAAATTGTTATACTATTATTCCAAGATTATAAGTAAGAAAAATACAAGCATTACATTGTTTTAATATAAATAACGTCGTAATTTTATTTCGAACCTGTTTAAATAACTGTACATTGGTAATTATGGCATTATTTTGCTTTTAAAATTCATAAGAAAAAATTCCATGGTTTTACAACAAATATGGATATAGTAGTCGTTTTGGTTTTGTACCAAAGCGTGGTCTAATTCATTTTTGGGTTAGGTTTCTATCCTAAAAATCTCAGGTTTACCATTATTTATATATGTATATATATATATATATATATATATATATATATATATATATATATATATATATATATATATATATATATATATATATATATATATATATATATATATATATATATATGTGTATATATATATATATATATTATATATATATATATATATATATATATATATATATATGTGTGTGTGTGTGTGTGTTTGATATAAAATTATTGTTCAAAATATGAGGCTTATGTAAATTAGAAACAATTTCATAGATATGTGCATCAAAATTAATGTTTTATATAGTTTAAATTAAAATGAAAAAAAGATTGTTGGGTTGAAACTAAAGTCCAGATTTCACTCAAGACTCAATATTATATAAATTTGTACGTAAAGAGTTGAATAAAAAAATTGCGCGTAACGGAACATAGGGTTAAGCGGAAATTTTTGGCTCCATATTTGAAATGGCACTGTCTTTTCAATGTTTTCACAAGTGCCAAAACCAAAGAATTTGTCAACTTAATACTAAATATATAATAACTATTTAGTTGATTATATTACATTTAAAATTAATAATTGTCGTTGGCCTATCTTTAAATATACGTATCAATATGGATATTATAATTTTTTAAAACATATTTTTATTTTATTTCTTCTACCTTTCTGATAAATGACATTATAAAATTTTGGTTTTATAAAAAAAATGCAAGAAGGTTTAATTTCATTCCACCAGTGAGAAACAAATATTTAAATCGTTAGATACAGTATAGTCAAACGCACTGATATATTATATCATCTTAAATTAATGGCGAGTCAAGAACAAAAATGTCATGTTCGCAATTATTGCGGGTAAAGAAGTGACGATTCTATTTACTTGAAATGTATTTTTAACGCATACAAAACCAATGCCACAGATTGACGGTGTCATATCTAACGATTTAAATATTTGGTGAGAAGAATAGACAGAGAAGTAAATATAATTACAAATGAAATAGGTGTAAAAATAATAAAATACAAATAGCAATATTTAAAAAAAATATTTTTACACAAATTGCCAAAATGTAGTATATAAAAAAATTATAATCAATTATTATAATATCTTAATGTTAACAATTAGGAGTGAATTAGTTTAGCCAATTAAAATTGAGGTAAAGACCTAATATTAGGATAACTTCAATATGGAAAAATATAGAGTAAGAAATGATGAGCAAACAAGCTATTTTTTATATTATAATATCATAAAGTCATGCAGTAAAAATGTAATAATACATTATGAAAAACATTCTTAATAATAATATTCAAATATAAATTAATTCAAATAACTATACGTTGTTTACATCTCATGTTTTAAATGAGATTTGTATATAACTTATACGTGTAAATCATTGCGGCGTAATTTATTTTTTATGTAATGAAATCAATTTTTTTGCTTTTATGTTTCAGCAGAAATATTTTAGTTAGAATTTTTATTTTGTATTACATTTTTTTTTTAATAAATTTGAATGTTTATAAGAAGATACTTTTTTGGTATTGCCATTGTAATTAGATTACTTCCTTAAATACTTAAGATAGTAGTAATCTATACAGAATTGTAGTTTGCTAGTGTGATTGTTATCCCTAACTCCCGACTATGTTAAAAAAACTAATTATAGATTATGTATATTATTTGGTAATAGAAACTGATGACATACATATATTAAATACATAAAAATAAATGCAATATTTTTATTTTTTGTTTTTATTTTATATAAGCATTGCAACACGTTTTGAGGTATTTAGCGCAAAAAAATTATATGTACATGTCTTCAACACATATGTTTTTACATTGTAATACAGCAATAAATTTAATAATCGTTGTGTTTGGGGAGGAAGCAGTATATTAGAAATTGTTACTAGAACTTTAATTTTGTAAATATAAAAAATGTCCAGTATATTCGTCGTATCTGGAAAGTCGTGACTATTTAACATTTTATGATATAAATAAATATCCATAATACACAATAAATTTGCAAACATTGAAGTTTTATTTTCCCTTTTGTTTCCTAAACACATCTATTTTTTTATAAAGTCGCTTCTTGGCGCGGCCTTCCCATTTTTGTAGGAATAGAACCTACCGCGCTTGTCCAAAGCCAAATGGCGGGGCATGCAGAATAAACACCTGTATATAATATATGTTTATAAAATATGTACATAATATATGTATATAATATCAAGATCAGCGAATTGAATCCGGAAGAACTGACTCCGAAAGCAGTAACTGCGCCTCTTGAGTCAGTAAATTTGTCAAATATGTGCATAATCTCGGTTATTTTTAACTCGAAACATATTATTGCTATATACTATATACGAGCGTTTTTTGCCCCTGGAAAAACACACCATACCCGATCGCCACTTATCAAGATGGCAGGGAAGAAACTTCTTCATTCACATCATCATCAAACACAAAAAAGAAATTGAAAAGCAGGAATAATTTCGAAACATTTATCGAAGCACTTTTCACGTAAAAAGCAATAAAAGTTGATGAGATATGCCTGAAAGTTCTAGAATAATTTCATGATACTAATCAGCCTCGAAAATACGTCAATAAATGCTCTCTAAAAGATAAGTGAAAAAAATATGATGGTGTTATAATTTTGGTAGAATTATCTAAAATTATGAGCGTCTATGCAATGTTTTCCTAAAGCTAACTCTAACGCTGGCACGAAGTTTCCGCTTATATTATAGTGTGTAAGTTTATTTTTATTAATATAAATAATTGATAATTAAAAATGATTTTTACGCTTATCCAAGGCAAACGTAAATCACGACCTTGATTGAAACTTATTGGCAACGAGCCATTTGGCGAAAATGGCTATCTAACAACATGCTTATCGTCATGGCTCAAGAGTTTAAGAACTCTTGAGTATCTTGAAGTACATAACCTTTTAAGGCTTCCAAGATGCTTTTTCTAATAACCGAGATAATATACCTTTTGGAAGTTTTATTTAATGAAACATGTCAATAATTTTTTATTGAATCAATACAGCTGTAAGAGTCCAATACCGTCATTTTCTTTCTATATGTCGACGCTATGAATTATTGACGACGCAATATTACCGAAAGATTGTCGGGCAATCGTAGATTAATTTTTATCACTAAGATACCAGTAGATGCTGTTAACCATCTACTGGTACATGTCGTGTCATAGTCGCCTCATACAAACTCACGAAGTAGGGCGAACCTGTTCTACCGAGAACTACACAGCAAGAAAAAGTGTATTATTTATTTATTTTATGTACATGTTCATTAAAATAAACATTTATCATTGCAAATTTTAACGGAAAAAAATAAATTTATAGTTCCAAAATGCATTATTTTCTTGGCGTCGAGCCAACAAGAGCAGCAGCTGAGTAGTGTATTAAAATTTTCTATTTCAATACCAAAAATGGCTTTAACAGCACGACATGTAAAACCGTAATAGTAATGGCATCAGTCCAATAGGTGGCATAATTAATAAAATATCTTTTTGCCAAAGGATCCAATGTAAACGACAATGAAACTTGGTTATTTAGAACTACGGTAGCTCAAAGGATTATTATTTTATACTGCAAAGCGAATTTGAATACGACACTAAAACTGGACTAACTATATGTATGTATATATATATATATATATATATATATATATATATATATATTCTTATTTTTTTTAAAGAAAAAAACAGTAGGATAATCAAAAATATAGCAATAGCAATCTAAACAGTAATTATAATATTATGCCAATCACATTATCCATATATTATTAAGCTATTGTATATTATATATTAACGTTACATGCAACATAAAACTAATTATGCAAAAGAAAAGAAATATAAGGAAAAAACAAAACTATAATATTAATAATTATTCATGTTTGATTATATATATTGTCAGCTGAGAATAAAGAACCCATTAAGGCAGCGACTATTGACATGCGTTATCGGACAGTGAGTGTTGTCTTTACAAAAAACATAATTTGTAGGATATTTTGGCTGAAAATCAAAACCCTTCGGGCGACCTGAGTTATTTAAAAACGTCCATTGTATTAACGAAAACCAGGAATTTATGGGAAGGGTGATGAGGAATGGCTGCATAAAACTGGTCGATGCGATCATTACAACACATTTCTTTTTTTCAGTAGAAGAGGGAAATCTCTACATGTTCGGAAAGCCAAATTGTCTACTTATAAATAAAGCTTTCTAATTAGTGTTATTTGGTAATTTTAATATATTATATTATAGTTTCTGCTTTTGATTGTTCTTAATACTTATATGTATATATACTTTCTATATTTGTTCACTGTGAGATCGTTAGAAATTGGTCAGAATGATTCTCAAACAGGAGATCTTCCAAATATAGACTGGGGCCAATGAGTGCAACTACGACTTAGCAATAAAAACTACTCCTTAATTCTGAGATTACGCTGAAATGATAAAACCATAGCACAACAAAGCAGTGGTTCGCAGTATCAAAGGGCCCTAAGGTAAGCTCGAGATCTCGCTTTAGACTGCTATCGTAGATGGAGAATAGTAGTAGTGATGTAGTAAATTCATTTAGCTACAAATATTTTGGCTGTGATATCATCATCATCAAAGTCCATATGTATATGTCCCATTGAGGGAAGCTCAATGGGACATATTGGATTTCTATAGGAACGGACACTGACCTACCACGCTTGTCCAATGCGGATTAGCGGGGTAAGTAGACTCGGAATAAATATTTTTGGCCATAAATATATTTATCTCAATACGGGGATCGAATCCATGGCGGTTTACCGTTGAGGCAGTTCCATCGCAGCCAATTAGTCGGCATATTTTGTCTAAATATAATGAGATAAAGTAGGTAGGTGAGTAATAACGGACATTATAGAGAAATAATTTGATTTAACTTTATTAAACTGCATATAATAATCAATTTACATGATAGATAATTAAATTACGCATGATCAGATTATATTTACATTACAAGACAATTGCAAACTATTTTACTTGACAATGGGATAATAAATTACTTAATTGTCATAAACTGAAAAGAACTTCATTACTGAAAAATAAGGTTAGAAAATGTGCATGACAAAAAGCAACCTACAAAATTTGGGATTACGCCAAAGGTCGAGGGCACCCCACGTCTTTTACAAAACATTTATCGGCAACAAAAACTGTCTCTATTATAAAATGGTTTGTAATAAAAATCAATATGTGATACCCATCTCATTTTAGATATCAAATACCTTAAAGGTCAATGGTTTGAAACCTTTCGTCCACTTCTTCTTTTGTAATGAGGTTACATATGTTAGATACATACTTTAAAAGTGCTGATATCAAGACCTTTACTTAAGTTTTATTTAAAAATAAGCTAACTATCCGAGCGTTACTAGCAATCACAGACACTATTATTTCACCTACGAATCTAAGTGTTATTTATTGTCTGCACCAATTTCTTTATTTGTATCCATTATTATTCATATATACAGGTGCGCCATCTTGTGTAGGATATATTGAAGAAACCTTGGGAGAGTATACTCAAATACTTTTCAAAGTATCGTGGCGATCGGATGAATGGCATACTAATGCATTAAGACAAGCGAACATTCATTTTTAAGAAAAAGTAAACAAATTAGCCCATGAATATCTTTTACACGAGAGGCATTGCCTGTCTTTGGGAGAGATTTTATTTTATCTATGGAAACTGATGGCAAACGAACGTGTTGCCTAATGGAAAACAATCAACACGTCCATTGATATCTACAACACCATAATCATTGCAAAAACGTTGTCATCTTTTGATATCTCACTCTCAGCACCGCTTTTATCACGTGAAGTGCTCTGAGGACTTATTTGGAAAAAGTCCTGTGAGCACTTCTTTTTCTCACTGACGTTGAATTTTACTATCGCACAACTAACCACAAGTTTTCATCTCCACCATCAGGCGATCGAGTAAGGTGGGTTTTTTCGACACTACTTTCCACGCATTAACCACCCTTTAGATCCAGCTCCCTCCAGAACAACCAACCTCCAGCGATTTTCCGAACCAGATATTTAAACTATCAAAAGAACAAGTTTACGTATACTCAAAGGCCAGACGCGTGTACCTATAGTGTTACGGATGTCTATGGGCGTATTGATTGCTTTCCATCAGGTTACGTGCCTTCTCGTTTGCCCTCTTATCTCATAATAAAAATATATAAAGTAATTATGATTAATATTTTGCCTCATCTTGAGTATAGGTTTCCTTCCACCAACTGTCTCCATTTGTTTCTATTAGTTTATTTTTCTATCCAGTCTTTGCCCGCTATTTTTGTATATCATCATGAATATGATGTTTTGATCTACTTTTTGTTTCGTTATGTTATGCAAATGAAATGTTCGTAATTTATTTTTGGTTGTTTTTGGTTAAATGTTACAATAAAACGGTAAAAAGCTATAAAAAATTTATAGATAACAATATGTCAAAATATATGACGATATGATAAAAATATTCCGACCGTCCCGGGATCGGGCTCCCCCGGGTACTATGGTGCCTTACCTCAGCATGCAGGGCTCTGCTGGGGCTGACTTCCATCCTCCCTTGCGGCTCGTGGGATTCACTAACACGAATTTAATATACCTAATTTGTTGAAAAATGACAGCGATGTCGTTCGCCACCCGTCACGTCCTGATTCTCACGAGGGCAAGAAGCGACCAATGAAGAGCATTTTCGCTGCGATGAATGGTAGCGGATGGAGCTCTGTGGTCTCTGCCAACTCCTGCGGGGGATAGGCGTAAATATATTTAAAAAAATATAAATAAATAAAAAAAAATTGATGAATACTATACATAAATGGTTCGGAACCTATGAATATACGAATCTATGAATTTGAAGAATCTAGCTAGAAAAAAAATGTAAGCTAAGCATGTCTGTCATGTTTCGTTTGCAATTAGCACAAAAAGAGGCTATATATAATTTGCTTAAGAGTAAGATACAAAGAAAACGTAACGTATAAACCTTAGGACTTAGTTTTGGTTAAAAATTAAGTAGGTAGCAAATTAGACAATTTCTACTCAGGGCCGTATGTGGTTGTTAGAGACCTATCTCCTAATGTAGATTAAGAAAAACAAATATAAACTATGGTTTTAGAATTATTTTTATTGACAATGGCAGAATAAAGAAACATTATATGCCATTATAAGCACAAAAGATAATGCACCGCTAAAAGCCTAAAACTGAAAACAACAGTCATTTATTACCCGCTCCGGTGATTCCACCGTGGAAAATTCGCACCATAAATAAATTTGACGTCACTAGAGTTCATGGCCGCAGTACCACGCACCAATATTATGTGAATATATTAATATACAGAACATTAACCCTCATATCAACAATAAGCTGAAAATAAAGGTGCATAATACATGTAGAAAAACGAGCTATTGTCTAAAAGGTGTCGTGATAAAAGTTGAGAATGAGATGCTTATATTATTTGGGCACATAGAGAGGATGGATAGAAGACGACTGGCAGAATCCAAATGGTGGTGGTGTGGATGAAACTTTTACTTGAAGCGTGTTGTGCACTAGTGGAATTCAGAGACCACTATTATGCTATGTGCAATCAGTGAGCAAAATTTAACGATTGTTCCATTCTGTTCATATCGGTGACATTTTAAAAGTAATTAATATTATAAATCCATATGAAAATACTAAAACTTATCGGAAAAATGAATACCCGACAAAGACGAAGGAGAAAAGAACGGATTACGAGATTCCGTAAGCCACATAGGGATAACTATTTAATGAGGTTTAGGTGAGGAGGTTAGGTGTATGGATTATTTCGACATAAAATGTAGACCAAGTGAAACGTGAAGCTCAGCTTGGATGAGTTTAAGTGATAACCGAAAAAGCCCTTTTTAAAGTAATAACATACAAACTTATCCGTTTATACATACATATACCTTACTCCTGTTTCCCGTAAGAGTTGACAGAGACCACAGAACTCCATCTGCATACTTTCTTTGCTTCCTACATACTCTCATACAAGCCCGCCGGTTAAGTGTACTCTTGATACAGAAAAAGCGATTTTGCTACTTTAAAACTAACTAACTAAACGAAAATCAGTAAATATTTGATATTACTAGAATGTCTGTTAACCATTCAACTTAAGATAATAACACTTGTTATTTGAAAATATAGTTCGAATAATTTCCATGGTAGAATCCCACGGTCCTAAATTGTTAACGCAATCCTAATAAATTGAACCGCTTTCAAAATGCATTTTACATTACAAATTTTGTATGCATACAGAGATTTTTCGTATGTAACACAAAAATATCCGCTTAAAAATAATTTAGAATCATACATTCAAAATATCTATTTTGCGTATGAAATTATTTTGAAGACAATTAATATGTTTTGCTTGAAATTTAAAAACAAAAACAAAAAATAATATATTATTAAAAAATGTAAAAAAGCATACAACATAACTGCGTCTCTTAAAAATCTACGAACTTTAGCGAAAAAGCCCGAAGTAACAACGTCTAGTCGACAAGTATTCCGCGCATGTCCACCCCTAGTGCCAGCCAGATCTGACGTCATATTTCGATAGGGATGAATTTTAAATTCCCTTTATCGAAATATAAATTTATAATTTTTTACATTGAATTACATTACATTGAAAATAAAATTTAATTATTTTATTTATTTATTCTTTTTGTACAAATAGTGATACAATCCCTATCTCATGTAATCAATAATAAAAATATTTGAGAGAAGTGATAACGAATAAAAGCTTACCTTTAAAAATTACAAAAATATAATAAAATATATCTTTGAAATTTTCGTACGGTGACTGCAGTGATCCATAGACATTCATTTAATCCCTCTTCTTTTTCTATTTTTCACGTCCTTATTCTACGGTAAGCGACGTATGAGCAGCATGGTGACTGAGCCGACGAAGTTTCCTTGGTTCAACGAGCCTTGATTTCGCCCATAATGTTTGACTGGTACACCAGGTCTTATACAATATTTCCAACGTGAAAACTAAATCTTCGAATTAAAAATGGATTTTAGAATATGTGAAAATAACATTGAAAATACATAGGTACATAAATAGTTCATGTCTCTTTGTTTTTATATGACGCAAGCGCATCTTGTTTTATTATTGTTTCACAATAGTTTGAAAACAAAATGTCTCGTTATCTATGTTATGCTTTCAAGACGATGATTGATTATTACTCACAGCTTAATTATTGCTAATTATGTAATAAATTGTTGAATGATCGATCTACATTATGGCAGGTTATCAACTCAGTGTACGAAAATAACCCGGGTTAGAGACGGTCTTTAATAACTGAAAAAGAATTATTCGTGTAAAAACTTACAATCTATAGTTTTATGTTCTGTTGTTATTTTGGGCAAATGTGGAGCATAGTGGTTCAAAGTACTCCATTTCAGATTGGTGGTTTGAACATGCCCATCAAAATATTCTCTTCACGTATGTGAAATAAGAAATAAGTTTTTGAAAGATTTCTTCCTTTTACACCGCTAAGCTTGGTGCCTTTCAATTTCTGGAGAAATGGCCTTTTTTATGATTTACTCACTACGCTTGTCCAAGGAGGACTCGCGGGCTAGCAGCTATACCTTCGCCACTAATGTTTTTTTTATGTTTACACTTTATTTTTGTGTAAATTGAAAGGTATAAATTAAATGTAATAAAATTTTATTCACGATAAATGTTGTATCGGTCTGTCATATCAGCCTCACGTTTGTAAAGATTAAGGCAAAACCTCCTATTTCTGATCGGAGCCAATGCAATGACAGAGTTATATTGATCATTATTTTTTGATTAAACATGGCTTATTGGTATATATGTATTTACAATACAGATGAAGTAAATTTATAAATCCAAGGGCAAAAGATGGATTGGTCGGGCAAAGTAATTTTTGTTACATTATACGAGGGAGTGGATAAGTATTGAAAATGAAACTGCCGGCATGTTTCGCCTTGGTAAAAACAGCAATAGTTGTGCTGATTTGCCTGTCAATCTTCGATAGTCAAAGAGGCACTAATAAGATAGCCAAAAAAAAAACAATTGTAGAAATAATCAGAAATTAAAAAAATATATATATATCTTCTATGACAAATTTTAAAAGCCTAGGATTTAATATATTGCCATTTTTCAACTTCATTTTAAAATACATAACTATGATAGAAAACGATTAAGCACTATATTGACCCTCTTATATCGACTACCCTTTTGCAATATCGATAAAGATAGTTGATAGGAACGTCCATTACTAACCTTGTGTCATTGGCAGTAAGCATAGAACCCTCGTCGTGGTTGTTCGTTTGCCGAGAAACGAACTTCGGATGAGATATATTTTTTTTCTATAATACTGAAAAATTTGTGCTGCGATCACCGAGTATTTCATATGCGTTCAAAAATATAAAGTAGGTTTTTTATATTTACAAATTCACATATCGTTTTAATTTTAGAATTATAATAATTTTAAATGCCATAAAAATTGCTGTTTTACATTAGTTCGCAATTTATATATTTATTATCTGGATTCTCTTAAGATATAACATTTTGATAAAATTTTCACTTTAAAAAATAAGTTGATGCACACTTTACATTATTATTTATTTCATAGATTATATACAGTCGGTTGCCTGGTGTCTCCCGGCAGAAAATTCGCCTTATATACCGTATCTGTATATAAAGATGAACCATATTTTCCGAGCACAATCAGCTTAATTGGAATCGTTAACAATAAATTTAGTTATAACAAAAAGTGTATAGTCTTATTAAAAAAAATGTTATAACCGTATTCGACCACAGATACATAAAAATTATTCAATAATATGTCTAGTTGAGCTTTTTTTTATTATTTTGGCTATGGAAAGGCAATATTAATAATGAAGTTGAAAACCATATGAAAGGGAGGTTAAATGCAGAACACTGTCTCTCACATGTCCTGAGGGGTGATATTGATTATGCGCGGTGCAAGAGGGGAAGTTGGGGGTGGGTGAGCGAGAGGCATGAGGAAGGTCAGGACTCTACTCCTGAACGGAAACTATGCACGTGATAGTTTCCGTCACGTGCAATTTGTTTATTTTCAAATTTAAACCATGCTTCAATGTTACTATGACGTTCTATGTTTGTTATACTTTATTCGATATTTCAAGTAATTAAAAATTTATTTAATAAAATTCAGGAATGCAAGTTTAATTTCATGTTGTATGATATCGTTTTGTTTACTGGCTTTGTTTAAATCTATAGCTATATTGCGAAAATATAATTTGAAATCAGTTTATAAATAAATTAGTTTAGTCGTTAATTGTAGACATATATGTATCGACTAAATAATTAATAATCGCAATAACTCCTCAGGCCATCGAATCCATTGTAAGAATGGTAAGTATAAAATGTGCCCACTAGAACATTTTATACTTACCATTCTTGAAAATAGTAAAATTTAGTAAGTATGATACTAAATTCTTGTTATTCGATGTCAAGGGGTTATTAATAACTTACTGAAATACATCAATAATTCGTGAAATAAATATTAAAACGGATATTTTTTCCACAACGATTTAAATTTGAATGAACTTAAATACAATTCGGTGGTTACGTAATATTTTCGAGTATCACATTCTACCATAGACAACAATTTTTATTTTGAATATTTTATAATTATAATTTTATTTTATATTTAATATATGTATGTTTTAAGTTTTTAATTTAAGTGCAAGCTTACGTGAGTTAGTTATAGTTTACATGTGTTTAAAATCTTATAAATATTCAAATACTATAATCTTCTTAAACAATGAGTTTTCATACTTTAAGCGATCGTGTACATATTTTTTCAATTCTAGTTATTAAGATTTAAACGCATATATGTTGTTTAAGCATGAATTTAAACTAAACATGATTCATATGAAAAGGATTTCGTCTTCTCTTGCTAAGTTCATGTTTCATGGCCTCGTTGAAGAAGCTATGGCGTAATAATCGGGTTAGGGACACAATATGCACAATCATACGTAACAACTTATTTATAGTGTATATTATTTTATTACATTGCTAAAAAGTAAATTTTATTTTAAAAGCAACATGAATTTTTATGTATATTTTATAATAAACATTGACAAGCTAATATAAACTATTAGCTACTACTATCTATCACCTACATCATCAACTGCGAAACCGTTTTCCGTTTTCCTTTATGGTAATTAAGTAATTAAAAATTAGAAATTCTGTGTGCGCAAAGCAAGTAAATTTTGCCGAAATGGTAACGTTTTGCCATATATTGCTTTATATTTTCTAAATGAAAGTTATGGTATATATATTTTATTATTTCAATTAATATGTGCTACCTATTATGTTGTTATATTAAATGGGTTTATAAAAATAATATTAAATGTAACCATTGTTAATTACCGCCAAAAAACTATCTTTGTTCTACGTTAATGACGATTAAGAAATGACTATTTTGCCAATCATTATCGCTATCTGATAATGGTTTGCACCCTTTGCGAAGTGGTGTCCAACAAATTTTTGGATAAAAATAAAAAATGGCATAAAAATAATGCGCATAGAAAGAGACCTTACAGTACGTTAATTAAAACAATTATGAAAAAAGTAAAATAAAATCAACGTAATTGTGATAAATTGCCGCCAAAAATCAAAATTGTATTAAAAAATATCATGTGTTCTTCATCCTTGATTGCAATTATGTATAATAATTCTGTGGAATTTGGCAGTCAGCTCAAAAAGTCACGGCGTACGCATTTATTTCATTTCACTGCATATATATGCCTTAATCGAACTATATTATATAATATGCTATCCAAATTAAACAATATAACAATGAAAATGAAATAAAAACACAGCGGCACTGATTTACATTGGATGGCAAAGTCTATAGGTATAACTTTTTTGTTATAAATAATACACTTTTCAACCAGTTATAAATATTATAATTGAAAATAAATTATTTATTCAATACATAAGAGATAATTCTGTTTTAGGAATAATTCAGTTTGTATCTCCACACTGTACATTTATATATTATTCATTTAGTATTCGTACAAGCATATGTTCTTTATTCTATCTGGAGATACGGCGAAATACCTTAAAATTAGGAATGCTATATCGATTTTTCATTGACCTACTATCTTTGATTAAATAACAGATACATTCAAACGCTTTCAAATCTAATTCACTCGGAACAAAGGTCATATTCCATTAAAATTTCCAGGGCATCAATTTTAAGGTTTGATTGCATGTTTCGGCGACTGGTGTAAATCACGTTCAGGGGCTTCATTTCATACAGCTGTATTGATGTTTTATGGGTAGTCTATTTAAAGGAAAATAACATGTAATAGGCACTAACAAATAACTGAAAATATATCTACAATTTATCTTAAATCGATAAAAAACATGTTTTATCTCAAACTTAAAATATATTGACATAGGAAAATAATAAAATTCTTAACATCATGCAGTGTATCCAGAATGACGTGGCTTTACCTCGCTGTATTTTAAAACTTTGACCAAGGTAATGGCCAGTGTTAGGTTTAAAAAGCCCTGTGGTGTTAAAAAAGCAAGCAGTGTTTTTCTTTTTATATTTTCTTGAGTGTTGTTCCACACCAAACGTTACAAATTTAAAAACCTCACCAAGATTATCATATTTGCATCGCTTGTGGTTCTAGTACATACTTTTATCGGATAAACCTGAACGCTGAAAAGCTGAATTTATTTTTTAATTTAGTTTCATTACCTTTTTTTTCCCTTGCATTATACATTTTCTCCTGTCTCCAGTCTCTTGTATGTTATTGACCTCAAAATTGGTGTAGGCGTTCCCTAGATTTACTTGTACAATTATTTATTGTCATTATCATTGGATTTTGCGTTTTTTGCGTCGATATGTGTGGTCTACTGGTATTAATTCGAAGTCGATCGGATCGTTCTAGAACAATTTCCATTCCTCCAGAAATGGGGAAGGCTAGTGCTCATCAGTTGGACATATATGGGCTGTGAAAAAAATATATAGTTATTATATCTTAACAGCATAGTTTGACAAAGTTTACGCTTGGCTGTTGTAATTTGTATTACAATGCATTTGCAATGAAATGACATTATTTTAAATAAAAACCTTGACCATTTTTCGCTACATTTTGTTCAAAATTAGTACTTCTCATTAATGTAAAGTGAACTGCGCTCTGGAGAATAAATACCCATTATTTCTGATGAAACGCGACGTGACCATATTTGTGAAATTATATTTTTTTATATACTATATAACAATAAATTAATTCTCAATCATTTTATGATTCTCATTTTATCTAAAGCATTTAAAATATTTAAAATCACAATGAACACTTAATGAATTAAGGTTCTGAGCGAAAACCCCAATTTTTCTTTTAATAAAAAAAAGCTTAAATCATTGCCTTCTCTTCTTTGATGGCAATAAGCTATAACTATTATGCCAGTATCAATTAAAATAATATCAAGTATATTGAAATATAAATTTAGCTTGTCACATATGTCTTGATAAAATGTTGGCTGTTCATACACGTATTTATTCGATTTCACTTTTACTCCTTAATCAAACTATATTGAGTAATACGCTAGAATAAAACAATACAAGTAATAATACCATGAGATTTAAAAAAATGAAATAAAAACACAAATTTTTTTTTATGCAAAACAGGCATACGAGTAAGCAAAACACTTGATGGTAAGTAATTACCGCCGCTTACCTACCATCGTCTACAACAATAAGACGTTAGAGTAATGATGTGAATGATGGGATGGGGAAAAAGTAAAAGAAGCGAAAATGAGTTGGACCTCAGAATCCCTGCACTCATCATACGAAACCCAACAGTATAGAAGAATATTAATACTTAGCGTCGATATTCTGTGAGAATGGAGTAACTTCCACAATCGAGCTCATTCGTTTTCTTAATTGTATTCAAAGAAAGTGAAATTCCAGCCAGCCATGATAGCTTATATTTGCAAAATTTACTTAAATATCTATGTAGATGTCACTATTATGGATTTAGAATTTTTTTAGTAGAAATTTCGCTAAAAGTCTATGATAACAGCAATGTATAATAAGACTACAACATAACTTCTTAAGAATTTTTTTCCGTCGCTTTTGGAAAAATGTGGAAATGTTAACTTAATTACATTAACTTATATAATAAGAAATATTATAATAATTTAACTTAAAATTTCTGTCCTTTTAATTCTTTCCTTGAACAGCAAATGATAGCATTTCACTTAATCACATGTCAAACTAAAGTTACTTTTAAAATACGTTTAGCCTTTCAACCCTATACCGCTTACGCATACGTTTATATGTTTTCTTATAATTGTTATGGCTTCATTGTTTTACTTTGCCGTTGAAGTGTTTTGTAAAGTAGTATTTAATTATACTTTAAATTAAAACGAAATGAAAGACGTGTGTGTGTAATGTGAATATGTACATAATATAACGCCTCTTCCCATAGAGTTAGACAGAGACCACAGACATTCATCTGCTATCTCCCGATCCAACGACAATACTATATAATGTATATAAATAAATAATTTATTTTATATATACAATAATAATTACTTGATACAAATTCTGAATGACCGTTAATGATGAAATCCAGAGATTGCCAAGACCAAATTTAATTTTTTTTCTCTGTCCTATATTTTACAATACGGCACCACACCGGCACAGAAAAAACAATAGATCTGTAAACAAACATAAAATTTTAAAAATGAAATAAAAACATCACTAATGTAATTTTGAGGGAAAAGTATGATATTTCAAAAAAAAATACGTTTGGAATTTTTTTGTGTGGAACATTTTTAACAATTAATTATTCTTTTGAATTTCGTACGCTTGTGACTGGCCATATATCATTCAAATGTTTGAAAGAATACCTTTTGGCTTATCCATATAATACATCCAAATATGGATTTGCACAATAGGGCGCACCGAATCGTGTCAAGGACATTTGAAATGTGAAGGGAGACTTGCTTTTGTTCCTTCCCCTCGGGTGAAGATTTATTTCGTCTACACTCACCAGTACGCAATTCATTCTAGAAATGTTAGGAGATGGTTGGTATGATAATAGTATCCATATTATGAGAGTATGTAGAATCTAACATCATCCAAAAATAATAATATTATATAAAAACGACGTAATTGTAGCGAAGCTTTGTAGATGTGTACGAGTGTTCCCGTTTTCTAGAAAAATATACATTAACCCACTATGCTTATCTAAAGCGAATTTGTGGGTTGACCAGACTCGAAATAAATACATGTGCTATATACTCGTATATGTTCATTCCGTTGCGGGAATAGAACGCGCGACCATTGACTCCGAACGCGAAACTTCGCCACTGAGCCGACTAGGTATTACTTGTTTTAAATGGGGAATAAAGTATATGGGTACTCATAAATAGAAATGTAACTTAGTAAACTGCAAAATGAAAACTTACCACCGGAATCAAAAAACTTGTCAGATTTCTAAAAATTGTGTATCATTCTAAAAACTGTCAATTTCAATGCGGTACAAAATCTTCTATTGGTCATACAACTGCGAACCATTCGACTCAGTATTTTTATCTGATCCCAAAGTGCAATAAAATTTTTCGACATGTGCCATTTATAGCGTTTTCACTTTTTTGCGTCGATATGTATATATATATATATATATATATGAACTACAGTTTATAAACCTTTACATTGTTTAGGCATAGTTCTACATCGCATACTGAGACTTTTTTTTAATACATTATTCTACACAAAACCCTACATACAAGAATTAAAAGGAAAGAAGATGTACAAGGGCGAGCTTAACTCAAAATTGAGTTTTCTTACAAATAAATAAAATACTTCATTTAATTTTTCAAAAATAAAATACAGTTTAAATAAATTTCTTACTTGTGACGGTTAGTCTGTTGTCATTTCGCTTTATGAGTAAGTACCCATATAATTAATTAAAGTATTTAAAACAAGTAATAGTTAATCGACTCAGTGACGCAGTTACTCTTTCGGAGTCAATGGTCGCGCATTCTATTCCCGCAACGGAATAAACATATACGAGTATATAGCATAATATTATATATCTAAATAAATGTGATTATTTCATTCAATATTTTTAGATGGGGCAATATATTTATTTCGTTAGGTGGCAGATGAGAACTATTTCAATGTTCTACTTAGCAGAACATCTTTATAAATTTATATAGAAAAAAATTATTGTCAGTATTAAGTTTACTAACATAATCTAACGTTCAATCTCACACGTGTCCTGTACATTTTATTTCTTACTTATCTTAACCCCACTGATTAATCTCCTTCGTGTCTTCTCTCTTCTACGTGACATTTACGAAATCATTCGTGCTATTTTGGCACTATTGAAAGCCATTAATTCAAATGAATGAATGAATTGACATAATCTTAATTTATTGTTTAATAAGAAATATGGATCTCAGAATTTCATAATTGTATTAACGGTAATAATAAATATCATTATAACATCTTAAACGTTATGAATAGAATCATGTGGTTAAGGACGGGAATAGATATAAGATAATTAACCCAGTGACCCTAACGTAGTACCTTGGAGTTCATGAGATTTAATTACTTCATTAACCTATTAAAGGAACCATGAATCATATAGAATCGTATAACACAGTTGTCATAGTACAGTGAATGAACGTTTAGAATAATAATAAATAACCGAGGAAATAAAGTTTGATAAAACTAATATACACAGCGTATTTCGAGACTGTCCGCGTAAATTTTAAGGTTTAAAATTTTTGCCAAATAACTCCAAATGTTTTCGCGTTAATATATGACATTAATTATTTTTTATAAACTTCTATATTTTTTCATGAAAGTCCCGTCGAAATAGGGTTAGCCGTTTCCTAAATCTAAATTAATCTGTACAAACAGACATATCGGTATACTCGTGCAAGAAAGTTGAAGATGGATTTTGATTTTCTTATTGCAATTTTTCCGTCACATATTCTTATTGGTTTTTAACCATTGATTGAGAATTACAATTTTTTGTGGATTTAATGTAATATAAATCACTTTTTTTATCAATTAATCAAATCAATCAGTTTTCAGACTTCAATATTTTTACTAAAAGTTCGGTCAAAACTGGTTAAGCCCTTTCCCCTACTTGGCTTATAAAAATGTAGAAAATGGGTTTTGAATTTTATTATTGTAAAATAAACATATGAGCTTAGAAAAAGGCAGCTTAAATAAAGTTATTTCGACATCATAAATAGTTTTGTAATTATATTTGTAAGTATTTAAGTATTGATTTTAACAAATATCTCTTCAGATCAGATCTTTAAAGACTGGCGTGCTGACCAGACGCACAAAACGACCGTTTAAATTTAAGAGATAAAGTTAAATTTAAGAGTATAAAACTAAACTTCAGTTTACACTTACGTCACTAAAAGCGGTTTGTTGCGGTTATATGCGAAGTTAAAAAGATACGATACACGCGTTTATTTCATTTCACTACTACATTATAATCAAACTATTTAGAGTAATACGCCACCAGAATTAAACAATATAAGTGATAATAAAATAATATGAGATTATATCTTCTTCTTGATCGTCATACTCTTGACAGAGCAGTCGTGGTCGTTATGTTGGTGTTTCACCAGACTTGTTCATCCCTCACGGGTGCCTTCTTTGTGCACTCATGTGGAGGGCCATTAAAGGAGATTATATAAATGAAATAAAAACAACTTCAATGACTATAACAACGATAAACTTGGCGGGAAAAGTCCTACATTTTAATTGTTAACTAACTAACTTTGTTGGCGCAACGACGAATGCCACTGTGCCCTGCCCTGCGCCACCTCCTGCCAGTTACAGACTTGAAGGTTGCGCAAGTCATCTTCAATCATGTCTCTCCATTTTAATTGTTATATGAAAAAATTATATTTTTAATACGATTTCGTTTAACGTAGGCAACCTATTTGGCAGCCAGCCAATATTGCAAAATTTCAATTATTAAAGTTATATTTCATACTGGCAAGCGAATTAAATAATAGAGGTTGATGTAATAGTGAAAGTTGCATTCATTTAGAATAATAAAGCAGAGACTGGCACAAGAATTTACAAACAGTATCATGAAGAGCACAGTACTAGATCAAATCGTTTTTTGACACGATTAGAGATTATTTTTTCAGATTATAACGCTTTTCTTGTAGATCAACCAGTGCCCTACACTGAGCTACATTATTTGATCAATCAAATTTATCTCTATGTGTTTTTTTAATGTATATTTTTTGTTTCAGATACTCTATTGGACTTTCGAACGGGTTTTGGGAGTTAATTACGATGGCTTATTTATTATGAGGAACTATTTAACCATTTTTTAAATATATCGAATCAAGTCATGTCATACGTTTAACTAGCAAGAATAGTTAAAACTCACTCATATGCACACGAAGGCAACAAACGTCTTCAGGGATTCACTAAAATTGCGTCAAAAACTATTACAAAGAACAACAACATACTTTAAAGTAGTCGAATTTGTCAAAAAGGACGCAATACGGTACTTTACATACGATTACGAGATACATCAAATATAGTATTATATTTAAATATTATGAACATATTCATAGGTAACAATTATCATTCCAAGAACCTTGTCAAATTGAAAACTGCTATTTGATTTACGGATATCGTTTCCAAAAAAAAAAAAAACGTTTCGATTTGGCTTCGTTGTCAGGCACAGACTATAATATCGATAAATCCCTCAAATTGAAAAAAGTAAATTAATTTCACCATAAATATCAGGCAAATAAAACGACTTGCGAAATATCATTGTAAAAAGTAAACGCGTAGATAACCTATTTCGTAAACAAGATGGCCGCCAAAGCTGAACCGATTGGCCCTCGTAATGGTCACGAATTAGCACCTCTGAATACTAGAGCGGATGGGAGCGAGCGTCCTCATGGAGTGACGATAGTCCTCCAAGGTTCGAGAGGATCCCTACAGCGGGAGGTTCCGGGAGAAGATCGTGCGGCTTGGTCTGGAAAGCTCCAATTTTTCCTATCTATTATCGGATACTCAGTTGGACTGGGTAATATTTGGCGATTTCCATACTTGTGTCAACAAAATGGTGGTGGTAAGTTATTTTATTTTTAAATAATCTAGATGATGTTTCTGATGAAGTTTTAAGTTGTTACAAAACGTGGCTGACTCTATAAAAATCAGACATTTAAAAATACACATTACACTATCAAAACACTTGATAAAAGAATTAATTACCTATAATAATTATTTATTTTATAAAAAAGAGCTATAGGCAATACATATAATATATTTATCCAGATATCGGAAATCAAACCCATGATTATTTACTTCAAAAGCTGTAGTTTTCATACCTATAAGGCCGGCAACGCTTCCGCGACTCCTGCGGGGTCGCGGTTGTCTCTGGGCGGCATAGATTGCTTTCCATCAGGCGACACGCTTGCTCGTTTGCCCTCCTATCCCATAAAAAAAAGTTAGATTACTGAGCCAGTAAGGTCACTTGATAGGCTCATTTTGATAAAAAATAAGCCGTATTAAACGAAAACGCATAGAGGCGACAGATAAGACGTTAAATAATATAAGAAATTGAATACGGATGTAGCTCTGTGCAACCTAGACATTATAATATCCGTCTGCAGTGCACACCGTTAGTTTGGTACGGTTCGTTATTGATTTTTAAATGTCTACGCTTCTACAGCTCTACGCCGTAGCGTGTAGACTGTTTGCTACATTGTTTATCAATAATACACATTTCAATATATCCGACATACTCGTAAATAATAAACGAAAACGACAGTTTAGTGTTTTCCTTTGATTGAATGAATTGTACCAAAAAATGAATTATTGTATTTACTGAAAAGTGCGTATTCTCTTTTAATTTATTTAATTTATTTAATAACACCTACAGGAGTTTTATAGGATAGTGAGGCAAATAAGGAAGCGTGTCACCTGATGGAAAGCAATCAACACCGCATATAGACATCTGTAATACCAATAGAAATCACAAATGCGTTACGGACCTTTAAGATATGAGTCAAGTCAACTGATTTTTTGAAGGTTCCGATGTTGTATCGGTCCGCAAATACCACTGAAAGAAAAAGGTTCCATAGAGTGGTGGTGCTTGGAATGAAGTTTTGTGAAAAACGCACCGTACTGGATCGCCACACATCCAAACGATGGCAATGAATAGTTATAATAAGATTAGATAATATCACTACGATTTTAACTGCAAGATTAGACACAACGATGCGACTCATAATTTGTTAGTAAATTCAATGTAATAAATAAAAGGTTATACGCTACACTTTGTCTATGTCTACACTTTCTCTGTCTGGAATGTCCGTAAAAATAAATAATGAAGTTAACGTAACTTCTCTTTTTTTTTTAATTAAAATAATTAAAAAAAACAAAAAAGGTTTGAATCTTTATTTAATTCTTTGAATATATGTATCTAAATAAATCTAGTAGTCCTTTCTTGAAATATATGACCTTTAGGAGTATTGATTCTTAAAATAGACGTCAATAACGGAGGGTAGATAAACGATCGTAGAACCCGGGTCTACGCCGTAGCCTAGAGCCGCAGACATCCCAAAATCAATACCGACCTGCAGCTGCGACGCGATATAAGAGCGCAACGCAGTGAGATATTTTGTAGTACAGTTACGATAGGAGATTCGTGACAGAGTTTAAAAACATTTTTCTGGCTTTATATTCTTTATCTAATTCTATAATCCTTAAAATGAGGGATTAAATGCTCATAACTGTGATAAAAAAAAGAAGCGTCGTAATACGCTTGGTAGATGTGAAACATTGACAACGGCTCCGTCTGTACCATATGCTCACAGTCGAGTGGAGTAAAGCGTAGCCTGAATCGAGACGACGTCTCGGTCTACGAATTCACTCCCATACTCTGACATAAGTTGTTTCACATCAAAATATTCAATTTTACATTTCTTACAGGTGCATTCCTTATCCCATTTCTCATCATGCTGGTGCTGGAGGGCATACCGCTCTTTCTGATAGAGATGGCTATCGGACAGAAGATGCGTTTAGGCTCCCTGGGCGTGTGGAACACCATCCACCCGTGGCTCGGTGGCATAGGCATCTCCAGTTGCATTGTCACCCTCTTCGTCGCTCTGTACTACAATGTGATCATCACATGGGTCTTCTTTTATCTTTTCAACAGCATTCGGGTGAGCGATTTCATCAACCTTTAACTCATCTAAATCATAGGTTCCCAACTGTGGCTGTACCGCCCCCTGATGGGTGCTGAAGCTTTGCATGGGCAGTAGCGGGTCCAAAGGCAAATGGGGGCGTTATGGGCGGGACCTTTATTTTCATGAATATATATACCATTTTATCTCTCAGTATAATATTTCTTATTTTCCTCGGGAAGTTTTCCGAGAAAACGACCGATTGGCTTAGTGGCGGGGCCCTCCGCCCGCGGCGTCAATGGTCGCGGGTTCGATTCCCTCATCGAAATAAATATATGTATGGACTTATAAATATTTATTTCGAGTCTGGTAACCCTCTCAATCCGCATTTCCTTTCCTGCCCTTTCCTTTCTTCTCTATCCTTTCCCTTCCTCTCCGCCAATCCACGGTCTGCCGTGCCAATGGATTCGTGGCTAAGGGCGAGCTTAGTCGCAAACGTGCCGACCGTCCCGGGATCGGGCTCCTCCGGATACTATGGTACCTTAACTCACATACTACATCCTCCCTTACGGCTCGTGGGATTCACTAAGACAATTTTAATATACCTCATTAAAAAATGACTGCGACGTGGTTCGCATGGTGGTTCGGTCCTAATTCTCACGAGGGCGAGAAGCGACCAATGGAGAGCCGTTTCGCTACGATGAATGGTAGCGGATAGAACTCTGTGGTAACTGCCAACCCCTACGGGGGAAAGGCGTGAATATATATATAAAAAAAATAGGTTTGTAAAAGAATTATGCTTGCAAATACCCTGATGTCCAGTTTCTGTTCAGATGTCAGCCGATAGTCTTCCCTGGGCGCATTGTCCTCAAGACAACAGCAGTGCAGAGATGGAATGCAACAAAGCGTCTGCTACCGTCTACTATTGGTACAGGGAGGCGCTGGACGCGTCGCCCAGTATAGAAGACCCGGGTGTGCCTCGTTGGTGGATTGTGCTCTATCTTCTGCTCGCCTGGATCATAGTCTTCTTTATTGTAATGAAAGGCATCCAAAGCAGTGGTAAGGTAAGTTAAAATTGCAACTGTAAGTATTAATTTTTTGTCAACCGCAAAAACACCATCAATCAAGCTTCTACCACTATTTTGTAATGAAGTTCTTCGTTTGTTTTATTTTTTCCCTTCATATAACAATGCATAAATAAATATGAATATAACAAGTCTCCCAGGTAACCAGGAAAATGTTCGGTTATTTACAATTATAGTTATGAAGCAATACACAAACAAAATCATGCATACGTTCATAGCAGCATAGTTACGGGAGAAGAATGAAAAGGAATAAGAGGGAAGATATAAATAGAAGAAAAAGAAAAATGCTTTCGGACTTTGTCTTTAAAAACGAATGTGTTTGAGGCTTTTTAATTTCAAGCGGTATTTCATTCCAGAGTAATTCACCACCAATATTCATTATGTCCAAACACTTAGAAGATGTTCATTTCTTGTCCAGGTTGTATACTTCACGTCTCTGTTTCCTTATGCCGTGCTCACTATATTCTTTGTCCGCGGCATCACACTCCCTGGATCTGCTGACGGCATCCTGCATATGTATAAACCGAAGGTGAGATTTTAATTAAAGGCCTAAATTATATCGAAATAACTAGACATTATTATCTTTAAATATCGTTATTTACAGAATAAGTTATACAACTTTGTTAGGTATGCTAGTGTACGCGATGATATCCTAGCAAAACAATATTATACATTGCAAGACGATCAATGGAGTTAGGCGTTACTTTGTGGATATCCATTACCAAGTGGATAGTTAGTATTTTTACTTAGCTAAAATGCGCAACAAATAAAAAAAAATAGAAAATTTCCGTAGAGTCTCCTATACCTGATGATACCTCGTGGTGAGTCGAAATACATGCCATTGTGGAAGAGTGGTGGTCTGTTTTTATGGTTGGACTTATTTCGAAATAATTAGACATTACTTTATCTTTAACTGACACACACACGCATGCGCACACGCGCACATGTTTAATTTATATTTTAGGATAATGAAAATGAAATAAAAACACATATCACTGATGTACATACGTTGGCGAGGAAAGTCCAATTTTGCGTTTACTCATCTTTTTGTCTTACAGCTGGACAAACTTCTTAATCCTACGGTCTGGCTGGACGCTGCCACGCAAGTTTTCTACTCATTCGGGCTGGCGTTCGGTTCGCTTATCGCGTTTGGCTCGTACAATCCGCCGAACAACAACTGCGTGAGAGACGTGTTGCTCGTGTCCGTCTGTAACGCTCTCACTGCGATCTACGCCTCCGTCGTCATCTTCAGCATCCTCGGATTCAAGGCTTTTACCATGGTAGAGAAGTGCATATCTAAGTGAGTGAAATCTTTTTTCACAATCCATATATCGATGTAAAAAAGCGAAAACGCTTTAAATTACGCAGGAGGACCTTCATCAGTATTCATCCTGAGAACCGTGGGCGTGGCGATGGGAATCGAACTCAATGATACACTCACTGACAATGGATTATAATTATTACAGTACATTTTACTTCACTTTAGATATAAAGCACTTTAAACACAAATCACTTATTAAATCGAACACTTAGCGATTCGTCGCAGACACAGTGCGCTGGCGGCACCTCAACTCGAACCATGCCGAATATGGCCGCCCTACGTCCATATATACAACGCACCGCTAGAGGGGCGCACAAAGACCACCCACTCTATGATCTTGATACAGACAACACACACTTTGTCGATGGTTAAAATGATTCATGCTTTGTCGTTGATAGCGTTGAAACTCATACAGGTTTTTCATCATATAAAATTTTTTCAGAAATCTTAAAATTTACTTTGGCTCCGATGGAAGTTTTAATTTTGTAGTTTACTAAGTTTTTACATTATTGCGTCTATTAATTTTTTGCGATGAAATTTGATTCGCAAGACAGAGGATAGGACTAAATAGAGACAATCGGTCGCTGACTCCCGGAGTGGAGATAGCACATGACGAAGAAGATACGTTACGGGGCTTCCTCATTTCTGGAGTGACGGATATTAACCCAATAACGCTTATCTAAAGTGAAGTGACAGGATATCCATACGCAGAATGAATACATGTAGACCATATATACATTTATATCCTTGCGGAAATCGAATCCGTGACACCGATAGCTTCACTGCTGGACCAATTAGGTCGTCTTTTTTACTAATGGACAGAAAAGTTTACTAGTATATATTGAACACATTTATCTATTAATATACATAGTTGCATTTAAAATCCAATGTACATACATACATACATATATAATCCATCAAACAAAATGACATTTTATATCGTCCATAAAGCTAAAGTGTAATAAAACGTCTATATTTTGTTCGCCTTCATATCACACAATATGACATTTTTATTACGAAAGCATTTTTATGATCTCCAAATAATATTCGGTGTGCGTTGAAGCCGCGCAGAAAGCTAAGAACGCCTTTTTTATATGTATTATAACTAATCCAATTTTTTGTAATAAGAAGTTACATTTAAATTGCTACTTGTCATACTGTTAAAAATCAAGCTGTTTTACAGAGAGAAGGCACACGAGCAAGCGTGTCACCGTCCACAAACATTTGCAATACTATAGACACTGCAGAAGTGTTGCCAGCCTATTAGAAATATGTAGGCTTGTTTTTGAAAGTTCCAATGTCGTAACGTATCAGAAATACCGCTCAAAGTAGCCTAGTTTCACAGAGTGGTGATGGTACTTAGACGGCATCATTTGTTGCTTTCTAGAGAGATAAAAGTGCTGGCTCTCCATCACATTGGTGGCTTCACGCTAAATTCAACGGAAGATTACTACAAACAAGAGTATCCTAGCTTGAACAGCAGCCTTACAGCTTCCTTGAATCTCACGGGCTGCGCCATGAGCAAGCAGTTGGATGAGGTAACGAGCTGATCTTACATTGTGGGATTTTTACCTTGTGGGAGATTGCGCGTTATGATGCTTAATAATTCTTCGTTGACGTCATAAAATGGTTTAAAATTTGCACGTTGTAAATTATCCACTCTTAGACAATAGGATTGAATATAAAAGATAGGTTAAAATATGATTACGTATATATAGGTATATATATATAACTAGCTTTTGCCCGTGGCTTCGCTCGCGTGGAATTTGGTCTGACACATTAAGTTTCTTGACAGATCATTTAAAATAAATATTTTTTTACTTAATATTAAAATTTTATTACGATCAAAATTACATAAATCATTACAAATTGTAGCCTATATTTTATTCAGATGTATAACCTATTTTACTGTAAAGTTTCATCCAAATCCTTACAGTAGTTTTTTCGTGAAAGAGTAACAAACATACATCCATACTCACAAACTTTCGCATTTGTAATATTAGTAGGATATAGGACTAGTAGGATAATTACGAAGGAATAGGGCCTGATAAAGAGTGTCCTCGTATTATATTAAAATAAACAATTTAAACATAAGAGAAAATATATTAAAAAATATTTTCTTTTAATTTTAAATTTCGTTTTATTAAACATACATATTTTTGTATTCAAAATTAGAAATATTGTTTATGGAATATTTGGACCTATGACAATCTGAATCACATGACATGTGTCCGCCATGTTGTTGTTGTTTAAAGGTCATTGATCCCTAATAGATTTACTTCATATCGTATTTTAACGTTGGCACACCTTTATTTTTATAGATTATTTATAACTTAAACAAAATAAAAAAGTTTTTACAATAACATGTTCTAGAACTTAAACTTTATTCACTACTAAACTTAAAGTTATTCTATGTATTGTTTTTATGCGAGAATGAGAACACCGGTATATTATATAATACAATAATGTTTTTTTTCAGGCGGCCGAAGGCACTGGACTGGCATTTATAGTATTCACGCAAGCGATCCTAAAGTTGACTCCCGCCCCCTTCTGGTCTATCATATTCTTCCTCATGTTACTCTCGCTAGGTCTAGGCAGTCAAATCGGTATTATGGAGGGCATGCTCTGCACAATCTTCGACATTGACTTCTTCAAGAGAATGAGCAAACCTGTAATTACTGGTAAGAAGAAATTTAAATTATGCGTTGATACACAGAATCAAACCTTACTTTGCGGAAATGAAAATGTCTCAAATACGAATATTTCAAATGCCTTCTGGCAAAATAAACATGGAGTTTAAAATAAATCTCTTCTTGTTAGAATTCAAAATGAATGAAATTATTTTAATTTTTCATCGGAATGTAGGCCACCCATATATTTCCCCCGACGCGGGGATTGAAACCACGACCATCAACTGTGCAGACGACAGTCCCGTCTTTAAGCCATTACTAAAGTAAATTAAAATTATTAATTAGAATTTAAAACTTAGATAGCTATATTCAAAAATATTTAAGGTCAGAGGAAATAATGGCTATTTTTATTTATTCATCGTTTAAATATAATAGTTTTTTATAGTTGAGAAAATAAAAGCATCATTTACAAATCTTACTTATCTTATTTTTTATAGTTGAGAATAAATAAAAGATTATTAATGGAGTCAGGCGTTACTTTGCGGAAATCCATCACTATATGGACAGTCAAAAGTTTTACTTAGCTAAGATCCGCGACAAGCAAAACAATAACAGAAAATTAACAATGTGTGTTTTTCTGTTGGGTTAAGTGGATTTATTTGGAACTTAAGCCAAAAACTTCGGCCATCAATTCTCGGAAAATCGGCCATCAATTCTCCACCTATCAACCACTATACACAACACCAAACACACATTATCACTTTTCCATCTTGTAAACGAAACTTTTCGGTTGTCTTCCGTAGAGTCTACTATACCTGAAGATGCCTCGTGTTGGGGCGAAACACGTGTCGTTTAAGCATTTTTTACAAATCTTTTACATATTTTTTTGTAGCTGGAAATAAATATAAGTATCTTTTACAAATCTAACACGTATTTTTTATAGTTGAGAATAAATAAAAGCATTTTTATAAATCTCGCAGGAATTTTTATAGTTGAAAACAATTAAAATATTTTTTTACAAATATAACACGTATTTTTATTGTTGAGAATAAATAAAAAGCATTTTTTACAAATCTTTTACGTATTTTTAATAGTTGAAAATAAATAAAAGCATATTTTACAAATTTTACTCATGTTTTTTATTGTTGAGAATAAATAAAAGCTACTTTTAGAAATCTTACACGAATTTTTATAGATGATAATAAATGAAAACATTTGTAACAAAACCTCGTATTCTTATATTCTAGGCGCAGTGTGTGCATTCTGTTTCACGGTTGGTCTGATCTTCACGACGGGTGCGGGCGAGTACTGGCTCAAGATGTTCGATTCCTTTGCCGGCACTATCGGCTTAGTGGTTGTCGCCCTGCTCGAGATGATAGCCGTTATCTACATATATGGACACGAAAAGTAATGCTCTCCTTTAATAAAGTGCTTTTGATAATTTTCTTATCGTTTCAGCTATAACCATATCTTCTTTTTTTTAATACTTTATTGTACACAAATCACGACACAAGAATTAAAAGGAAAGAAGATGTACAAGGGCGAGCTTAATTCAAAATTGAGTTTTCTTCCAGCAAACCTAGGAGTGAAAGAGACATATGATAAGCTGTGAGGATAGAAATAAGTGTACAACAACAAAATATAATAATAATATACATAACAATACATACTATATAAAACCATACATATATAAAAATATAAATACTAATAATATATAATGTAATACTATATAAATAAGAGGATACATATATATAATATACACATAAATATATACATATATAAATATTTTATACTGAAAGGAAATGTTCTTTAATTATTCTCTTAAATACATCCAGGTAGCAGATGGAGCTCTGTGGTCTCTGCCAACCCCTGAGGGGGATAGACGTGAATATATAATAATAATAATAATACATCCAGTGAGAGGCTATCTTCAGTGGGATTCCAAAATTATCAATTTAACGGAACATTTATTTGCCAAATTACTAAAATGCCATATCGTCGGCCTAGTTATCAGAATCCATAACACCACAAAAACTTTTATCTCACTTCTCAATTTGATACCATCTAACGGATATTCTAAAATTTAACTGATTGAATACTTCGTATTTACCTCAAAAAATACCTCTTTTTATATCTAAAGTTATCTTTCATAGTTTGTAAAAAAAGAAATTATAAATTATGAAAGGAATTAAGTGTTTTGTTGTTCCTGAAAAATTTAATCATATGTCGGCCTAATTAACAGAATTGTTAAGTCCATAGACTTAAGAACTCTGTTAAATAGCCCGACGATATAGAAACTTCATCCATACATATAAACAAAATATATATTTTAATTTCAGTCTATTTGAATACCATTTAACGTCACTCACTACTTAGGTTCTCCAACGACATCTACGAGATGACCGGCTACCGTCCCGGCTGGTACTGGCAACTGACGTGGCGCTACATCGGGCCGTTCATCGTCAGCTGCATTCTGCTGTCTTCACTCGTCTTCATGCTTATCAACCCTCCAACCTATGGCGCTTGGAATGCAGCTGAGGTTGTTATTATTATTTTCTCATCATTTCAGCTCAACGCTATTCTAAAAGCTGATTTTCGCTGCGGCTGATTCAGCGCTGATTTCTCACTGTTAATATATAATACCATAGCCCGTATATGTCCCATCGCTGGGCATAGGCCTCCCCATTTCTGGCGGAACAGACATTAACTAACCATGCTTATCCTACGCGGATAAGCATGGGAGACTCGGAATAAATATCTGTAGGCCATATATATATTTCTCCCTCTGCGGGGATCGAACTCGAACGACCATTGACTCTATAAATGCCGCCCACTGATATAAAATAGGTGGCCAATTTTTTTCAGGTGTTATTTACTTTTATTTCCAGCTACTGTCTGTGTGTGCGTTAAATACTCTGTATTTTAATATATTGACGTACAATTGGTTTGTGACACTGCGATCGTGAACTCTAGTAACGTTGCGTTTATTTATCGTACGATTTTTTTACGGTGGAGTCACAGTTTCGGAAAAATTACACCGTACTCACTAATCCAAATAATAGGGATGAATTGGCTTTAGTTGCATTAATTATATTTTTTTGTTATTATTTTACACGTGGAAGTGGATTTATTTGGAACTTAAACCAAAAACTTACCGAAAAACGGCCGTCAGGAACCCTCCACCCACCAACCAATATACAGAACATCAAACACACACTACCATTTTTCCACGACACGTGTTTCGCCCCAACACGAGGCTTCTATCTTCTAGTATATATCTATCTTCAAGTATAGCAGACTCTGCGGTAGACAACCGAAAAGTGTTGAATTGACAAGTAAAAGTAGTTTTTGTTTTTTTTTTTACATATATACTGGTTAGTAAACATTTTATTCTTCTAATTTATTTTACGAAACTTAGCAAAGCAAATTTAGATTTGCCGTTTTAATCATTTACAGTCAGTCTAACATGGCATTTTGTTTCAATTTTTACCGTAGAACTAGAAATATTTTCTAGACAAAGATCTAACCGCTAAATATGTCCGTACATAAGATATCTGTGGGGCTGTTTTCAAATATGCGCGTTAAAAAATAGAGCCCAAGGAAATACAGTCGTCTCTTTTTTTCTGCAGTAGTTGCAAACATTACTTTCTCTGTTGTGCACTATAGATACAAAATAGTGGGGTCACACATTCCGTAGAACAGCTCAAACATAGGTAGTTTATAAACGAAAATTTAAATTAAAACCTTTTTCTACAAATTATGTTTTTCATCATTATATATTATCATGAACAACTATACATGTAAACAATTACTTATATATAAATAAATACTTATGTATAAATTACAGGGTCGCGTAGAAAAAACCCCGTATCCAAATTGGGTATTGGGAATTGCAGCTGCCATGATACTGGCTGGCGTTTTGCCTATACCGGTGGTCCTTCTACTCCGACGCTTCCAGTGCCTCGCTCTTGACGTCGACATTCACCAGGGCTCCATCCGCAGAATCGAGACCACTGTCTCCACTAAAGAAATGATGAGCGATCAGGACGTGAGTACTTTTCTTATGGTATAGTGAGGGAAATGAGCAAGCGTTGATACGCTTGCTCACGAGGGCGAGAAGTGACCAATGGAGAGCCGTTTCGCTGCGATGAATGGTAGCGGATGGAGCTCTGTGGTCTCTGCCAACCCCGGCGGGGATAAGCGTGAATATATAAAAAAAAGTATCATCGGATGGAAAGCAATTAACGCCGCCCATAGACATCTGAAACACCAGAGACATCACAGTTGCGGTGCCGGCCTTTAAAACACGCCTACTTATGATATATAAGTAGGCGTGTTTTACTTCTACTAATCTTATGTACTCCTGGTAAAAACGTTTCAACTTCTGCAAAATTATTGAAGTTAATTACTTTTAAAAAGTTTATTAAAGTGCCTTATTTCTAACTATATACATATATATATATATATATATATATATATATATATATATATATATATATATATATATATATATATATATATATATATTATTATTATATATTCACGCCTATCCCCCGCAGGGGTTGGCAGAGACCACAGAGCTACATCCGCTGCCATTCATCGCAGCGAAACGGCTCGTCATTGGTCGCTTTTCGCCCTCGTGAGAATCAGGACGTGACGGGTGGCGAACCACGTCGCCGTCATTTTTCGACAAATTGTTGCTGAGGTAAGGCACCATAGTCCCCGGGGGAGCCCGACCCCGGGACGATCGGCACGCTTTCGACTAGGCTCGCCCCTAGCCACGCATCCATTGGCACGGCAGACCGTGGATTGGCGGAGAGGAAGGGAAAGGATAGAGAAGAAAGGAAGGGGCAGGAAAGGAAATGTGGATTGGGGGAGGTTACCAGACGCGGAATAAACATTTATAAATCCATATAAATATTTATTCCGATGCGGGAATCGAACCCGCGACCATTGACTCCGCGGGCGGAGGGCCCCGCCACTGAGCCAATCGGTCGGTCTATAATATAATATTTATATATATATATATATATAAATATATATATATATATATATATATATATATATATATATATATATATATATATATATATATATATATATACATATATATCTGTCTCTCTCTCTCTCTCCCTCGCAAACCTAAACAAGTAATATAAAAGTCAATTCCTACTTTTATATCCTGCTAAATATCGTATATAAGACAAATTTTCTTTCTCCCATATAAAACTAAAATTAATTAATTAAATTTAATTAATGAATTAATTTTTGAAAAAACTATATTAACATCAAGTGTCATTGACTACAAGTTTAAAAAAAATATTTCAACGGGAGTGCATGGATAAAAAAGTATTTTATTAACAATGAAAATTTCAACAACATATGTAAATATATATATGGGGAGGGTGAACTAATAGTAGGAATTGAAAGAGATGATGGATGAAGTTTTAAGGGTGTAGTAACCCCCTTAAAACTTCACCCCCCGTCTCTTTTTTAGGTAGAAAAAAATTAGTGTTCCTTTTGCTTCTTAATATTTATTTACTATAGAATACCCTACGGGTATTTCTTTACAGTAATGGTTATGATGACATTCGGCTCTTTGTACAGCTCATATAGCTCGTGGTTGTAAAGCGTCACTAATTTAAACAACATAAAACTGTTTCAGTGACAATGACGTCACCATATCTACCATTTGTTATTTTGAATAGTTTCCGAAGTTTTTTTAATCATACTCACTATACAACTGTATCACCGTATGAAGCTAAAATCTTATATATGTAAGCTAATTTCTTTATGTAAATACCATTATTCATAAGATATTTCAATAACAACTACACATTACCTAGAGAAGAGGTCTGCGAATTTGGATGGAAGCTTATTATGCAACGATCGTAAGAGCTTGAATTTTAATTCGATTTGATGAGATTACATTTTATTTTTGAAAATTATTATTATATCATGCAGAATGAAAATGAATGTTATTGATATATCAAGCTACTTATAATCAAAATTAAATAATTACAGAAGGTCCATGCACTAAAAATGTTCATAAAGCACTCGAGCTAATATAAAATTATCGATTATTTGCTAATGAAAGACCTATCAAAAGTGAAATTAGACCAAGCGAGTAGGTATAATGGTCTCCAGAGTAATGCAGCTCGCTATAAATAATATATTATCTAATCTCCTTTTCTCTTTTAATCTATTTTTATATATCTTGTAAATGATAATCACGTAATTTCTTATAACCTTGTTCGTAAAATAACCGTATTTTTTTATACTAATACAATTTCTATAATTGTGGCGCTCAAAATAAACAAATGCAAGAAAAGAAGATCTGTTGTAATGTTTGACTAAGTTTTATTTCTTTTCTTAATTAAATTCATAACATTGTAATTTTTAAACAAATTTAGAACCGTAGAACTATAATTTTTTTTAAATATTTTCAATATACTTAATTTACACTAACAATAGTAAGACGCGCCAAGAAAACCTCGCAGGGTTTATCTGGCCTACTCTCTGTCGCTAAAATATTAACAGCAATGAATGGACCTTCTGTACTTTTTTATTTTGTGTTTCGTTATGACTAACCGTAATGCTATGTATGTGTGTGTGCGTGGCACGCAGGTCTTATCGCCTGAAAACGCGCCGCCAGCGCCCGCCCAACTCGTTGCTGAAGCTGCCGGAACAAAATTCACTATTGGAGATTTCGACGTAAGATCCCTTGTATCGAGCATAAAATTATTTTTGTTTTATATAAATATCAATATTTTTATACAAAAGTAGGTACTGAAGAAAAAGGACGCAGTTATATATTTCTCTCTATCATATATGACTGTCAATCCACACAAAAAAGTGTAAAGATAATCTACTTCCCAACAATAATGAAAATAAAAAAAAAGAAATAGCAACAATTAAATATTTGCCAAAAAGACAACTAAAAGACATTCAACAGTTTACTCTCACATCTAAAGTAACATGTTAGAATATCTGATTGATTTATTTAACAAAGTAAGTGATCTCAATGTTTAGTATTTACTCTTAATTTTAATTCCTAATTCCATTTTCACATTAACAGATATCTCGTTTCATTTTGTGAACACTACACTCATAGTAAGATGTAAAATATCAATTACACAGATGAATGTTTTCTTTTATTTGTCATAATGTAGCACTATTATACAGACACATGTAAATATTTTAAACCCAATTACTTTAGGGGGTGGACAGCTGTGACGAGAGGCCAAGCAAGCGCTTACCTACAAGCATCGCGCGCAGTCGACCGAAGAAATAGATGTTTGTCTTGCTCGTTCATTACTTTTGCTTCTATGTATAATGGAGACAAAACTATATCTAATCGTGCGCTTTGATTTAAAAATAAGCTTTCAATATTTAAATCTTTATCTTTAATGAGTGTGATTGCATACTTTTTGTCTTCATTTGCTTGCTGAATTTACGCCATATTTACGGCACTGCTTCATTTTTATATTTCATGACACACAACATTTATTTGATTTTCTTTCTGAACTATTTAATTTAGCATAATTATAGATAGATAGGTTGACATTTATTTGATGATTGATACATTTTACTTAAAACTAATATATATTATATTAATTATATTTCCTTTTCTTGCTACAATTTATAACTACACCTTTTTACATTGGACCCCAAACTAAAACAACCTGTACCTTGGTGCCCCTTTTGAAAGAATTTACGTATGAGGTACTTTACGCGGTAAAAAGAAAAGAATACAAGTTAAAAATGTGTGTTTGTTGTGTGTGTGTGGGTGTCTGTGTGTGCGTAATTAAAGTAAATGTAGTGTTCATAGTTGCGTAAAAAGTAAGATTAGTTTTCTTCGTCTTGTTTTATTTAAAGAATATACGTACATATTTTTATTTTAAAATGCATGGATATATTAGTTATATCTGTATATGCCATCAAATATTGAATAAATATCTTCATTATTTTTCAGTCATCTGATACCGAGCCAGGCGAGGTCCGCGCGTCTGATGACTTTGAGGACTCGAGCAGCAGTGACGAGGAGATATTAAATACAAATAAATCTGGAACTGGCATTCGCCTTGCAATGAAACCTATCAGCCACAATTCCAACGCTTTTAAGATAGATGTAGTAGATGATTGACCATCGCTTTCTCGGTATTTTCTTCGCTGAAATTGACATTAAATTAATGCTTCTTGAAGAAGCCATCTTAAGTGTATACGTCATTTGTTCTGGTAACACTGACACTTCCAAAAATATAATGTTATGTTATCTGTTTGGGTAATTAAAAGCATCTTCCCCAATGATATAGTCTAAAATTTAGACAAGTACTAACTAGGCTTAAATAAAACTGTTGTAGTGATTATTATACATAAAGTAATTTTTTTTAATGTTACTCGTGTATAACATTATAAAAATTATATAGTCAAAAGATTGTAGAAAAGAACGAAATTTTAACGGCGTAGTTTTGTTTTCTGCTATAATAGACGCGTCGTAATTAGTAAATTCAGTACTAGTTGCAAAAATGTGAGCATCAAGCGCCTTGTTTTTGGCAGCGACTGCATTTTCACTCGTAGATTCTCCTATCGTTGTGTGACGATAATATTTTAATACATTAATAATATAACTACACATTGAGTTCATGAAAGAATCATATGGTTGAATTGTTCTTTAATATTAGTAGAAAATAAAATAAATGAAGTATAACGTATTCAACTTGAATTAGGACAGTATAAAATTCACAATTGCTAAAGATTTTTATTCCAAATAAAATTGATTATTTGTTAGCTTTCATGTAATCTGATATAATATTTGGTTATGTCGGTATATCATAAACATACAAATAAAACTAAATTTTCAGATATTTCCTTTTAATACAGGCTCATATCTTGCTTTTAAGTTAGACAAATATATAAAAACAGTCATTGGATGGCTAAAAATTGTACGAAATTTCAGGAAAAACCTGGGAAAAGATTCTTTCCAATATATATTACTTGTTTCGTGGTTAACTCTTACGTTATCAACAAAAACAAACATGTTTGTATAGTATTTAAAACTTAAAGTACTAGTTACATTAAATAACGTGAAAATCTTAAAACATACGAAAAGTTTTTGCCCTGCAAACATTTTATTAGATTAGCATTATTAATAATGATTTGATAGCTTCAATTGGTTACTAGGATGACGCCGTGTTATTTTCGTAAAATTTGGAAACTTTGGTGTAAAAGAATCTACGGGAACCTACTTATAGATGCGATCTTTAAAATGACTTTAAGTAATATAGAGAATTACAATAGATTCTTAATAATGTATTATTGGACAAAGTCAAAAAGAGTTCAAATTTCTATTTTGCATTTAAAATACTGAAGTACGGTACCTATTTTAAAATATATTTAGTCGCGGCTTTATATTTCAAAAATACAAAAGTATAAAGCAAATCATATATAAATATGGCTTAGAACATGAGCAAGAATATAATTTATTTAATTTTGAAGTTATTTATGCTTGTCATGGTCTCCATATTTATAATAAATCGAATAGGCTATCCTTACTTAACCGTAGCATATCTGATGTGTTACAGGTGGTAAAATTAAAAGTGAGATTCGTTCTTTAAAAAAAAAAGTAAGTTAATAAAAGTTAATAAATGTAGAAGGGTCGTTTAGAACGCAAAAATGCTAGTCATTTGTTACTTATTTAAGGTAGACGCTAAGTACAATATATATATAGGCAATGCGACATGGAAGTGTTGCCATGTGGTACGAAATAATTAATAAATATTCTCCAATATAAGTTTAACATAATGTTTTCAATATTTCATATTTGTCATTGTTTGTAATTTCAAATAAAGAGAAACTGTACCATTAATTTCTTATCCAACACAATATCAAATTGAATAATCACGCAATTGATCGAATCGATATTCTTATTTTAAAAATATTATGTTTATACTTTCTTAAAAAAAAAACGAACACATTTTAAGTACTTACATTTAATTTTTATTATTCTAGAATGCTTTTATAAAGTTAAAATATTTAGAGTGACTTTTTTCTAACATATTGTCTTCCTTACATGAAAAAGTTGAAGACCATTACACAATTATTAAAAGATTGATTGGTTAATTAAAGATATTATTTTACTTGTATTTTAATGAAAACATCGTTTCAAGATTATAAATACTTGACAATAGACTATTATTAACGATAAATAAATTAATCATAATACTGAATTAAAATTTAAACATCGCAATCATTTTGTATAAAATGATGATTTAAATCAATGTTTGACATCATATTTAATGTTCAAATTAGTTCTAAATTGTTGACAAAAAAATATTTAAAAAAGAAAAAACATGTTATGTATGTGCAAAGATCGACAGAATATTTAATTCAAAGCCAAAAATATATAGGGATACTGCTAGATTTTAAAGTAAACTCAAAATAATAATGATCATGTTAACAAAAGTCCTATATGATATATGTGAAACATTGTACCCGTAGATCTGATTTGTAAATGGAATATTGTTCAAAAGCGTTGCATATTACGTGTAAATACTAACTCTTATTGAAACAAGCTAATAAATTTGTAATGGAAATCTAATAACTTAAGATATTTGCACATATGATTTTACTTTATATAAAATTCTCCAAATTAGCTTAAGATTAAACAAGAGGTTTAAAAGTTCATATGTTTTAAACGTAAAAAATAAACAATTTTGTGACAGCGAAATAGGGGCAAAATTAAACGTAAATGAACATGCAAAAATCAAATAGATTTTGAATTAATGTATATTAAAAATTTTAGCGGGCAACACTTTTATGTAACTACCATTCAATTTAACTATTTGTACTTTTATTTGACACTGGTATAACAGTTGTAGCTAATTGCCATTAATGAATAAAAATAACTATTTATACCACAGTATGTTATCGATCATTTATCATCATAGTATGATATTATGTGAGGGTACGGATCATTATTTTCATATGAACGTTATACGTTGAAGTGTCACTTTATGAAATGATAAAAAAATATTAATAATCATCTTCATTGTATTTTGAATATCTTAGTTGTGGTTTGTGGAAATTCAATGTACCTATTACAGACTAAAAGCCGAGTTTATAATTGGTAATAAAATAAACGACATATTCTTAACGAGATAATCAAATATTTTACTAAAGAACCAGTAAATTGATCATTACTGAATAAGCTATTGCATTGCTTAAGTTTATTTTACATATTTCAAATTAATAACGTATTTTATTGCCGGTTTTAATATTTAATCTCTCCATGGTATCTCAAGCCCTTCTGTTAAAATTATAGGTATAAACTACTCTGGATACTGTTTAAAAATTCATATTCCTATTAATTATGGTTTTAGTTATCACGTAGTTAGCTTCGGGATACCATCCCGATCACTAGTTGTAGTCAAACTGATGATATTAACTTTAAGACTATTGTAATTAGGTACACCGAAATGCGAAAAAAAATGCCATCGATAAATGTTTTGTTTTATTGAAAATGTAAGGGACCCAAAAATATCTAAGCGCGTCAAAGGTATATTTTGGCGCTTTCGGTAGTTAGAATCGGAATGAATCTCGCCCCAACTGAATTTTGGCTTTTATACACAAAATCAAAAAGGCGAACAAATAATCTAAAAATAAATTTACTTCAGCATAGCAACAATATCTTTTTTAACAATCAAGTGAAATTACTGCAAAACAATTTTGAAAATACAGCTCAATATTCAATATATATATATATATATATATATATATATATATATATATATATATATATATATATATATATATATATATATATATATATATATATATATATATATATATATATATATATATATTTATATGAATTTTACATAATTCTAAATAATTTATTGTATACAAATTGCAATTATTATAATTATTTTATACATAAAAATAAATCAACATTATTTTACATAATCTGTCAACGTCGCAACATAAAATTAGTTTTGTCTATTGCATAAAATAATTAAATAATGATATTAATTGTAATACGTTGATATATATTTTCACGGCACAGTGAACATCAAACATCGCCACACAGTCCACAGCTGGTTATTGACGTCCATCAAAATTGAAGGATGTTGCCACAAGCTTGTCGAGTGTTATGAAGATCGCTGATAAGTTTTTGTTACTCAAGTAGACGCTAGTCAACAACAAGCATCTATTTTTACGCTGTTATTTCATAGATACGATTCTGACAACCCACTGATAAAAATATATTTACCCTCGTACCCTACTACCCTACCCTAATAATCAGTGAAACCTTACTTCATATGGCCCTCGGAGCGGTTATAATTAGTCCAGATATACAATGTGTTTGGTATACGAAAGATATAGGTAAACGACAAAAAGAATCACCTAATGGTTTTTTATGGGATGGTAAGGCAAACAAACAGGGGTGTCACCTAATGAAAAGCAATCAACGCTGCCCATAGAACTCTACAGTGCCATAGGCATTGTAGAAGAAAGAACCTTTAAGAAAGGTGTAGGCTTATTTTTTTAAGGTTCTAATGTCGTAATGTTTAAGAAACACCGTTGGAAATTGGACACCGAAATTGGGATAAATTAAGGTAATGGCAAAGCATAAAGTGGGGGTTCCAGATCCCTGCACTCACCGTATGAAATGCGATAATAGAAACGAATAACACTTCACCCCAATATTCTGTGAAGTTACTCGATCGAGCCGGCCCAATCATGCAAGGCATAAAAAGTATGCTTGCACTTTGCATTTAACAGAACATTTGCGTTTAGAGTTCATGACAGGTAAAATGGAGTAAAAAGATTTTTTTTTATATAAAATAGTATATTTCGGCACAATAAATTAAATTAAACAATATCTCATGAAACAATTTATGTACACATTACCAGACAAACATACTTTATTACCAATTCAAGTGCCTACATATTTACACATAAATATCAACAAACAATAAAATCTCTACAAAAAAAATATAAAAGCACAAAATATTAGTGTCTTATTTAACCATCCATTGTCACGCCTATTCCCCGGAGGGTAGGCAAAGACCACAGATCTCCATCTGCTATGATCCTGGACACCTTGCTTGCACACTCATCCATTTTTTCATTCATCCTTCCTCTCACATTCATCGTAGCGAAACGACTCTCCGTTAGTCGCTTCTCGCCCTCGGGGGAATAAGGACGTAACAGGTAGCGAACCACGTCGCCGTCATTTTTAACAATTAAAATAACTTTTCTTATTTAATTATGAACAAAATATGTTTGTTTGGCGTAAATATACTTTATTTCATATTTAATAAGGAATTCAATTAATTTATAAAGCATTAAGTCGTAGATAAAATTAAAGCTTAATACAATAAGAGAGACAGATCCGTTTTCATAACACATTAGCAGATCATTACTGGTTGTTTTGTTACATCAAAAGTAAAATGTAAAAGAGTTAAATACAAATAATAATAAATTAATAACATAATGCAACTTACGACATAATAATATAAGACATAACATAATGGAACTACAAGAAGTACATATAGGTGATAAATTTTCATTTTTTTTATTTAATATTCACGACTATCAGATGGTTGTGGCTATGTGAGATTTTAAAAATAAAATATGTAAGTGATATTGTGTTGAAAATATATTTTCAACGTCAACACTTTTTCAGGTACATCAACTGTCTATGCGGGTAGCACCTATACTACGTTTTTATAACAAGGAGAGTCCTATTTAAGCAAAGCAAGCGAATCACTGCCCATTAAATATTTAAGCTTCATTATAAAAAACCACAACACAGTGCTATGTTTAAAAAAAACTAAAGGGTACATGTTAAATAAGGAATATAGAAATAAAATTTTCCTTTCTATCTCCATTTTGCTACAATAAAGTAAAATTAAAATTGATAAAATAACAACGCGTTTTTATTAGTACTGTCTATCAAAGTGGTCAGTATTGTATTTGCTTACAAAAGTTAAGTTTAAAATAAAAAATATATCTATACTACATTTAAAGATATTAAAGGAATAGTTGCATTGCATGAAACATTTTGGTAGATTAAAAATTAATTGCTAACATCATTAACTTTGATAATCTGTTATACGTAGTTATAAAGTGATTTATACTTAAAACGGTTATTAAATTGAAAACTACAATACACTAAACTCTGAAGATTTTAAGTACTCAGTGTTAAGAAGCTGTAACGTTATAACTTTGAAATTTTAAGTACCTACGAAATGTTAAGTACTAAAACAACAGTAAATATCCGTCAAAATTTTATAACCTAAAAGTTGCATTTAATATTTTTGAAGGATAATACGACTTCTTGTCATTTTGAATAGTAACACTTATTTAATCTATGCCCTCAAACACTCTATTTGTCGAGATGACTTGATGGGAAAATAAATATAAATACAAACAATTACAGCTAATTAAGTACATTTCTTTTTTAAATTAATGTAAAATATATTACAACATTACATTAAAAACGAGTATAAATAAATAAAAATTTGCTAAACATTACCCAAAACCCTTAAATAAACATATACAAATTTATATATTCTTCTATATACATTAAAAAGCCAGTAGAACTGTAATTTGAAAATCATGAAAGCACTGATTTTCCCCAAAAACATAGATTCATTTGTCGTGTCGCTTTATTCGCATTTAATAATAAAAAATATTTTGTAACTGTACAATTTTCATAATGTAGAAACTGAAACTTTTTGTAAATAAATTTCATTTAATGGTACGTTTTAGCTTAGAATAATGAATGAAACACAAATGTTTATATTTTAAACAATCATAAAATTTCCTATGTGGGTACACGACCATACAAGGAGTTTTTGTTTTTATTGAAGAGATAGATTTTGTTATATTTGCAATAGGAAATGCAGAATGTGTCTGCCTTTAGGATAATCGAAGTAGAAAGAGGTAAGGAACAAAAGTGGAAGTTCAGAGCAAGGTTCAGTTGAGTTGGTTTCTTTCTGACTCAGCGAAGCTACTTCGAATTGGGTCTTCCGCGAGATTCATGTACTTGCCTAGGGCACCGGCCTATTTGTTCTCTTAATTTTATCCGTCTATACAATTTTTATCTGTAATTCACAAATATTTGTGTTTCATTACAATGGTACGTCGTTGTATGATTCACATTAATGGTAATATACCTGACATCATTTATAAGTTGCCAAAACTAAGTTGACCAGATCTTATTACTTCAACATACATACACACACACATGCGTTGTTGTCTCGTCGCGTTACACCTGAATTTTGGCAACTCATTTTAAAAGGTCAACATTTACGGTTGGTAACAGAAAGGGCACAGACTAAAAATGTAACGTTACATCGCTTCACTTTTGTTGTTCTTCTGTGTCAATTTGCTCAATGTACTCAGTTGAGGAAAAGCGGTTTTATTTTGCACAGGGTTAAGACGTGACGTCATAAAGATGAACGGTTCGTACAATGATGGGCGGTCCATGGCGGATACCTCAAAATGTCGCATTTTCTCCCTTGCACACCAATTGGAGGCTTTAGAACAAGTATTCTCTAGGCAGTTGACATCGTCTGGCCCTGTTCTATTCCCGATTACCAACATCACCACCTGCAATAGATAGAAAATTACTTAAAAAATTTTTCGCAATTCAGTGATCTTGGTATATAGAACTAAAGAAGTAGGTAGGAACAATTTCTCGAGTTAGGTCCTTTCTGTCAAATGCTGAAACTTTTTAAACTACAGCATTATAAGAACTTTAGTATTTGTTGGGTAACACATACGAAGTCACTTTTTTTATAAAACAATGATAACCTCATTTTGAAATCTCAAAATCCTGGTCACGCAAGCCATTACAACATGACATTTAAAAGAAATTAGCTGCGCGCGGAAAAGAGACAGGACGATGTCTAGAAAAGTCTACACATTGCTGGAACATTTTCGAATTTTGAGAATGCTAGAACTCTCGATATAAACTCGACTCTCGAATAAAGGGGCGACGGTGCGTCGAAGGGAGAGTTTAAAGATTAATACGAGTATTTTGCTGGAACATTTTCGAATTTTGAGAATGCTAAAACTCTCGATATAAACTCGACTCTCGAATAAAGGCGCGACGGTGCGTCGAAGGGAGAGTTGAAAGTTTAATACGAGTATTTTAAGGTTTAATATGAGAAATTTAAGAAACTTGCAGAAATTTCAGAATGTATAAAAAGTAATATTTACACACCTCCTTTTTATCCTTATTTCTATCAATATCTTTCTTCAAATACATAAGCACATCAAGTGATTCAGGTCTTGTAGAATCATATACCATAACATATCCTTCGGCAAAACCTAAATAATGACGTTGCAGCACCTGATTGGCTGTTAGTTGCATTGTCGGCGATTGTGGTGGTCCTACAAATTTAAATAACAACTTGACACATATTGTTTTATACAATTCAATAAACTTTAAAAGCCTAGCATTGGTTATGATGTTGGATTACAAAGAAAAATATTAAATATCAACTTAGATGATAAATATGGACTTTGTTCACACAAAGTATGTTGATTTTAAACTATCAAGTGGCAAGCCATTGTTAGTTATTATTTACAAGAGCATAACAAAGCATTCATTTAAATTTTTTATTCTGATATATGGCAAAAATACATAAAAGGCTAGCAACACTAATACAAGGCCTTTGGTGTTGCAGTTAGTTATGTTGGTGACATGTGATGAAGACCATTAGGGGACACACTCGCACATTTACCTTCCTGACTTTTCAACAATAAATAGAAAATACCATGAAAGCAGAAGAAAATAATCTGTAGTATTTATCTTGGAAATGAATATGTATAAGAATAAAACTTCTAAACAACTTTTATCCACCCTTTCAAATGTATTTGATACTATTTAATTCTATTTTAAGTAATTTATGTACACCCTACAAAACTAATCAGAAATATTTAAAAAAAGGAACTGTTTGATTCATATTGTAATTTACTATCATTTAAACATATTTGGGAAACCTGATATACAGTAACCGCTCAAAAGAATTTGGCCATTGGCACTTTTATTAAATTACAAACATCTTTAAAAATAATTTTATTAGGTTTCATTGTTTGTATCTCACCGCAAAATACTTATCTATAGTAAAAAGCTTATTGTTATTTGCTGACTCCTGGTCGTAAAACCAAGATATTGTTATTGTCGAAATTTCTTCAAAGTTAATCTTTGAAGTGATAATTTTGTTTTAATTAAGTTATTGATAAATAAACAAAACTAAAATGTAGAATAACTATTAAATATATATTATAATATTAGCTATTTGATGTCATTTAACCAGAAAACACACTCTCCATATCTCAACAGTTAAAGTCTAATAAATAACATTTCTTTGTTTTTCACTTGTGAGTTTTGTTTTTGAAGAAAATGGGTAAAACTAAGGAACATTCACAAGACAGGATAATAATCAGCCTTCATAAATTCGATAAAAGTAATTGTGAGATTTCAAGACTGCAGAAGATATCAAGACAGACAAACTGACTACATTATTAAGAAATTTTTGTCCGATGGAACAATTTGCACCAATTGTCGCTCAGGCAGACAGAGGGCCACAACTTCAAGTGAATATAGTATTAAAAGCAAAAGGGGATAGATGATTAAGTGCATGAGAAATAACAGCACAATTCAATTTGGGGGTGTGATAAACCAGTGAGTGTATCCACTCATAGTCAAAAGAAGACTCATTGAGGCAGGGCTTAAAGAATGGATAGTAGTCTCAAAACCACTTCTTAAAAATATTAATAATAAGAGAATTGGGCTAGAAAACACAAGAAATACAGTAGATTAGGAAATGGTCCTCTAGACGCACAAATCAATATTTGAAAGTTTTGAATTCAAATGAAGAGTTTTAGTGTGGCGGCAGTGAAACAAAAGGGTGACTGACACTTGTACTGTGGCTTCAATTAAATACGCGGTAGGTTTGTGATAGTTTGGGACTGCTTTGGTAGCTCCACCATTGCAGATCTCATGCGAATTCAGGTAATCTTAAAACAAGAGAGTTATAAGAATAGTGCAGTGCCTTCATGTATCCATTTAATTGGTTTGGAGTTTATATTTAAATAGGATAATGATCCTAAACACACACTAAGAATATGCAAATACTTTTTGAAAGGAAATGAACAACAAAGTGAAACTCATGATATAGCCTCTGTAGTGCCCAGACTTACCACTACAACTATTGTGGGATCAGCTGAATGGACAAGTGCAAAAATGTTGTCCTACATCTTAGGAAAACTTGTGGAGAAAGCTGCAAGACGAATAGCAGAAGATAACCAATACAACATAAGAAAAATTAGTAGCTAGGTTGCCGAAGCTTTGTGAGGCTGTCATTAAAAACAAAGGTGATATAGATGAGTCTAAAATTTAAAAACTGCAGTATGTATAATGTCTAAAATATTTAAAATAAATAGTTCAAATCAATATAAACTAGTTTCATTCATTCAAGCTTGTACAAAATGTATTTTACTGGGTGGCCAAATACTTTTGAGCGGTAGTATACATATTACAAGTTTACAAGCATCTTTATATAACACAAACAGCGGCCAATTTTATTACCTCCAATGCGTTAGCAACACAAAAACTACAATGAACTAAAAACCTTTTAACTCGCCTGTAAGCGGCGGTTCCAGTCCTGCAGTGTCGTAGAAACAAACGCGTTCTTTTGTACCTCTATCAGTTTCTATATTAGCGACATATATATCTTCAATAGTCGGATAAAAACAAGACTTCAAATTAACATTTCCGTAAATCAGTTGCTCTAAAATTGCGGTTTTTCCGACCCCTTTCATACCACATACAACGACTTTACTTGTTTTCCCCATATTTTGTGTTTGTTTTCGACAACCACAACTTTTATTTTTCTGACATTGTTTTGGGGAAAGATCTAATATTATTCGATTGTACTTATAGACTTCATCACTTTTAAAAGCGTATAATACATAGTCAAAATGTTTACGTAAATATACAAGCCAACATCACAGAATAAGCCATAGGTTTTTATAGATAATTTTGATATTGACAGATTTATGACATTTGACATAATAGGTATTCTTTGATAGCAATTAGTTAGAACTATATGTCAGTGTCAAGTAAAATATCAAATATCTTGGAATGTAATAGTTTGCTTTTCACGTTACGTCTTGATAAAATGGTGGCTATTCTACCAATACCTATGGATTTTATTCAGTCAACTTAAGAAGTCACGATACACGCATTTATTTTATATAATAACTATATTGTGTAATACGCCACAATTAAACAATATAGTTATATAGAAATGAAATAAAAACAACGTCACACATGTAAGTTGGCGGGAAAAGTCCATACCATATGTAGATATCCTTCCTACCTTTTTTATTTTCTTATATACCTTAAACAGTATACGTGATAATAACATGAGCTAACGAAAATTAAAAAACACAGAACGTTAGTGATGTAAATATGATCTATTAGTGTAGTGTTAAAATTACATTGCTACTTAACTTTATTAGATCTTGACACGGGCAGAATTCACTAGTAGTTGCCGTAAACAAAGAATTGAACTTTATTAGACAAATCATGTTGTCACTTTGACAGTATGGCGGCCATGGCACTGGATTCTGAAATAACGAAAAGTGATAAATATTCAATTTTATTGCCGACGTACAATGAAAGGGAGAATTTACCAATAATAATATGGCTTATTATTAAATATTTAGATAACAGGTGAAATTTTTTTGTATTATGTACCCATTGTAATGTATCTAAATAACTTTTTGAAACTGATATTGACATTGTTTACATGTTTTTTTCCATAAATGCATTATTTACTTTTAATTTGCAGTGGTTTTGATTATGAAGTTATCATTATCGATGATGGTAGCCCTGATGGTACACTGGAAGTAGCCAAACAGTTGCAGAAGCTTTATGGTTCGAACAAAATAGTTCTTCGGCCCAGAGAAAAGAAGCTCGGTTTGGGTACTGCTTATATGCATGGCATAAGACATGCAACTGGCAATTTTATTATCATAATGGATGCTGATTTAAGTCACCATGTAAGTTCAATCTATCAGTCAAAAGTTTTACTTAGCTAAGATCCATGACAAGCAAAACAATAACAGAAAATTAACAATGTGTGTTTTTTCTGCTGGATGAAGTGGATTTATTTGGAACTTAAACCAAAAACTTACCGAAAATCGACCATCAATTCTCCACCCACCAACCACTACACACAACACCAAACACACATTACCACTTTTCCATCTTGTAAAGACACATGTTTCACCCCAACACGAGGCATCTTCAGGTATAGTAGACTCTACGGAAGACAACCGAAAAGTGACCTGCCATTACAACGGGTGCCATATATAAACAGCACTCCCATCCACAATGTAAGGAGGAAACAGGTGGGCAATACAGGTGTATTAAAACATATGTCACCACTTATTATTTGGCAAATATGACAATTTATTTTATTGTATTAAATGAATTCAAAACTTTTTTAAGAGAATATATTCAAAAGAGAGGAATTTACAATATTTATTTGATCATTTAGTATACTAAATGATACAAACCAAATAGTATCGAAACCCAGATATGAAAGCGATGAACTTGTCAGCTTTGAACTGTTATAAGCTATAAAAAATGTAACAGAGAACAGGCTTTATCATAAAATTTATTTCCACAGCCAAAATTTATTCCCAAATTCATTGAGCTTCAAAGGCAGTATGATTATGATGTTGTCTCAGGCACAAGATATCAGGATGGTGGAGGTGTTTATGGTTGGGATTTTAGAAGGAAATTAATATCTAGAGGTGCCAATTTTATTACTCAGCTACTGCTCAGACCTGGAGCTTCGGATTTAACAGGGTCTTTTAGGTAAAGTATATTTTTTTAAAGTCCATATAAGTGCCAATGTTAGGCATTGGTTTCCCAATTTCTGAAGAAATTGATCCATCCAGCTTGTCCAAGGTAGATTTGTGGGGTACCCAATAACTCTAAGGCTCTAAATTTTATACTTATAGGCTAGGCTATACATTTATTCTGATGCAGCAATTGAACCCATGACTAAACTTCAAAAGTGGTAACCTTATCACTGAGTTAATTAGGTTGTTACAAACCAATGAATGTTGGAGTAGAGACTGCATTTTGCGTAAATGTAATGTAGGAAACCCCCGCTAGATGGAGGGAACGATTTTCACAAGGCGGCTGGCAGAGATTGGAATCATGCGGTGTTAATAGTAGTGTAGCGAAGATCAGGTTAGGTGGTGTGGCGTGCTTTGAGTGAGTCCCATGGCCAGCAGTGGACTGCTGCAGGCTGATAATGATGACACTAACTAATGATTGTTAGGAAATGTAAGTCAATAGTCTGCTCTATCAATACTCAATAGTATCTTAAAGGGAAAAGACAAAGAGGGTCATCTAACCTTAGCCACACCAACCACTTGCCATTGATATCTGCACCTTCAAGGGCATAGTGAATATATTGATTTTTTTTAATGTGAATAATGGGAGTGGAAGATGGAAGTAATTGAAGAGAAACAAAAAAATAAATGATGTGAAAAATTTGCCAAAAGACTGGCACTTATTAAAGTATATTCTTTTTTTTTTCAGGTTATATAAAAAGGATGTATTGCAAAAGTTAATCGACAGTTGTGTATCAAAGGGCTATGTGTTTCAAATGGAAATGATCATTAGGTAAATTTTAAAACATTTTTTACTCTTTATTCTTTGTGATTAACAATATGGCTCGAAGGACCATCATTCATAGATGTTAAATCAATGTGTTATATGGGATAATATTTCACTATATTTTGTTTCACTATATTATTTCACTTTAATTGATTTACTTTAAAATTATACATTTTATATAAGTTAATCAGTAGCAACATTTTGATCTAGCATTAATTTTATATTCTGATGTGGGAAATTTTTTGTAAATTTTCAGGCAGAATGCACTGTGTCTGTTAATTGAAACAATCAAAATATAGCTAAATATAATCCCCTATAACACATTGTTTATAGTGAATAATATTAGGTACAAAACAAGTTACATACTACTAAGAAAGTTGCTTTTTGGTGAAACTTATACTTCCTGGATAATCTGGTTCAGTCATGCTGCAGATAAATATTTAGTCAGCAGTATAGATAAATATTTATTTTTAAATTTAATAACCAATCACAGTTTAATTCATATACACCTTACTATATTATGTTACAATGTAATTAAATTTATTTAATTTAAGGTAGGAGACAACATTGTCTCAACTCTTCCACTATATTTAATGATGCAAACTAAAAAAACTTGAACTAACTTGATGATATTTTTTACCAGAGCGAGACAGCTGGACTACACAATTGGAGAGGTGCCCATTACATTTGTGGACCGCGTGTATGGCGAGTCAAAACTTGGAGGCTCTGAAATTATTCAGTTCGCTAAAGCATTACTGTATCTATTTGCAACTACATAAGAATATAAATTATTAAATATATTTTCAATAAAATTAATATATATTATTTAAGCTTTATGTGGTGTTATTTAATACATACCTATATAATATGGAGTAGAGGAATTCGACTGTTGAAGTATCACATTCTCGGTATCGCGGTAGAGCCACGTTGCAAATAAATACTTTCTCAAGAATGGCATAATATTTGTCTGTAGCATAAATGGGCCGGCTTGCCGGGGTAAGTACCACACTCACGCAGAAAACCCACCGCGCTTCGTACCCTTCCCCTCCTTTTACCCCTCCTACTCCCATAATGACCCTTTCCTTAAAGGTCGGCAACGTTTCCGCATTGCCTATGGCGCTGCGGAAGTGTATGGGCGGAGTTGATTGCTTTTCATCAGGCGAAACGCCTGTTCGTTGCTTGCTGCCCAACTATGCGAACTAAGGCAGCTAAAAATATTGTTTTACAAGAACGTTCGGTCTATCAAAAAATAAATGACACAAATTCTCCGAAACTAGGCTACACACTGAAAACTAAGGCCAAACGAATGATGTAGTGATGAAAATACAACACTAGATAATCATGCGTGGGCGGTTGTCTTCACTTCCGCGCGAGGATCAGCCCTTCATTTTGCTGGAATTGCTCGCCATCTCGTACACTTTGCATTACTGGCGCAATTTAGGTCTGTAATTCTTGGCGTGAACTAAAATATGACAGATGCTGTGGCTATAACAACGAAGTTAAACTTTGTTTGCTTCATTCTCGGTGTGGCTTGCTCTTAACGGCGCTTTTATATTTTTCAATAACGAAAACAAATTCAATGACAAAAGTCTATTATTATACCAGTTCGAATGTGAAACAATACTTTTGTTTGACCAGGTGGTACCCATAAAATTAAATGAAAATACAGCCAATATCAGCCAATTGCGTATATTTTTCGAGAAAAATAGACATGTTTGCAATAGCACTCCTATTTGTATACATTTTTGCAACTTCTGCAAAAGTTATGCATCTTTCAAATCACAGAAACACTCAAGAAAATGTAAAGGTACTTCCGAAGAATACAACAATGGAAACTTGGGACGATACACTGTGGGTTATTAAATTAAATGGTCAAGACTTTAATTTAACATATCTGAGATCGGCAACGGAATATGAAGAAGAGTTTTTTGATACTGTTATTGGCCCCATGATTCACAGGTCTGTAGTAATATTACTCTTTCATTAACACTTAGGATATTATTTAATATTATTCTATTTCCCTTCTAACTATCTAGTGTTTAAGGGCCGGATTCTATTACACTGAAAACAGATAGAGAAGAGAATGCTAACAAAGCGGGCAGAATATTTTTTCTCCTAGCCATAGGTCTCGACTTCAGTCAAGATCGGCTGTTCGGCTCATTTTGCTCCAATGGCATCATTCGATTTCTTTTTCTTCATAGAAACATGGAGATGTGATATATACACTTAAGTAGACAACTCAAATATATGTACAATACCCAAAAGCTCGTACTCTAGCAAATAACATCGTTCGAGAAAAGATGCATTCATTCTTTTCACTCTGTTCACCCTTGGAACTTTATCTGCTAAATCTGGGTGGAATATAAATGTCGATATAACGACTTTTTTGGAATTTGAAGAAGCCTGATTACATCTTCGCACCTGTACTGCCAATCTCACTTGCAGGCAAGGAATCCTGCTAATTCTCAGGATGGACTTTAGACGATCAGCTGATAGTTTTGTAACAACCCTAAAATCAAAGAAGGATTTTTTTGGATGGATTTACTGTGCGATATGCCTCCGCTGTTATCAATCCGCTAAAAAAAGTTTCGAAGTGATGTAGCATGAAAAAAAGATTACAAAGAAAAACTCATTCAAATAGTAGGGATGAAACTTTTTCAATTTAAGTGGTCTAATTTAGGCTGCTAATATCGTTGACTTGATGATTCTTCTCAACAGACTCTTTTTTGGTTTCATTTCAATAAATTTATTTTCAGACACCCCCTGGCATACTTCTCTTATAAACGTCGCCAGGAGTCCAAGAGGGTGAAGAAGGATGATCCAAACAAATGCTATCCATTTGATCGACTTTCAGGGGTGTTGAATCCTAATCCAGTAGAAGAAATACACGATGAAAATAATGATGAAGTTAAAAATGAAATCATTAAAATAATCAATAAATTTGTGTAAGGTTTTAAATATATTGAATTTACATTTTATTACATATTCAGTATCTTTAGTGATGTTATCTTTTGTTTTCAGATTATCATTCCAAGGTGACCCTGACTCGTACTTAACAGACACAATAAGAGAATACGATACACCTACTTTGACAGTAAGTAGATTATGGAGTTTTTTTTTTATTTGACCAAAATTATTGTAATTTTGGTTTAACTTATGTAATATTTGTTAAAATTGTCCCTAGTATCGGAAAGAAGTTTTTTACTTTTTATAATAGAAGTTCGTAATGTTGCATTCAAGTAATTCACAACTCGCCATAAATAGAGTTTTATATTCACCATCTGCATGAGTGGCAATGACGTACGATGAGTTTGTCCCAATACTTCTCTCCATTATGTGGAGTCAGCGGTATTATTATTGTTTAAAAGATACTACATTGTTAACTGCAAAAACAACCAACACATATGTATCTCTAAAGTCGACTTTAAGTACGACGCTCTATAATGTCTAAGGTGTAGCTGAGGTCAATGAGCGGTGTTTATTACTTCCCATCAGGCGACACGTTTGCTCGTTTGTCTTACTATCCCTTAAAAATATATATATTTTCTGTGCGGCCATTATTAAGTAGTTTCGTGATTGTTTTTATTATTTTCAGTTGTACTTTAAAGGACCGTTCACCTCTTTGGTCGTGAACTACGAACGTAAGATATGGCAGTTCTTCATTAGACCGCCATCACCATTACCAAAGTGGTTCTACACTGAATATTCTGACGTCATCATAGACAAGAAGGGAGCGTATGTTCGAATTCCAAGTATAGTCAGAGAAGAGTTTTATGAGAAGTTATTGCACATGCTAACGATGTTTTTGGGTTTTCCTATTTAATATTTCATGAAATAAAATAAAGAAATTATGAAATGATGGAGTTATGCATTGTTTAAAAATGTAATAGTTTATTAGACAATTATAAATAACGTATCAAAAATTATTACCATTATTAATGTTGAGTAACTGTATTATGTTCTATTTTTAATATATGCACATATCTACGTCGCTTTTTGAGGTTTTAAATAAATATAACAGTCAGTCAGTGTAATCTCTATTCGTCTTGCAGTTATGTAATATACGCTAAATATATTTGCTAAATATTCTTTCCTAAATAAATAGATATAATTAGATTTCCTAAATAAATACAGTTTCACTGGGTTTTTTTTCACACATAATTTTAGTTCCTAACGGAGACCACAAGTACTTTTGTCCAACCCAAACCAAAATTATAAAAAAGTGTCACACAAGAATCTGGTAAACAGTACGTCGTCATCCGAATCTAATACGTTCTATACATTTTCATATATCAAACAGTTTTTAGGTTTTGTTTTGTTTATATTTTTATCAAAGATTTAACTCAGGAGTAATCAAATTAATCCTTTGTTCATTTTATCAAAGATTACAGCAAATGTCAGGTACTTCAAGGTCAAAAATTCAAATTACTAGAATAAAACTGAACGTTTTACTTGGTCCCTCTAGAAAATATTAAATATCCATACCACCCTCGTTGTTCGGTGTAATACGTTTAGAAATAGGTTATCTGTTTTACAAGTTATCTGTTTTAGTTTTTCTTAATAAACTATGCTGGAGACCATTATATAATGGTTCTTCCACTATAGTTTCTTTTTCGCTTATTTTACTACTAATAAATTAACTGCTATGAGAGTTACTTGATTAATCATTTTTCAGTAGCATCTATAGGTATTTTTAAACATATGGGGAAGTGAATGATCTGCCACAGAAGACTATAACCTACATCAAAATTGGTAGGATATGATTTGAATAATAACTGTGATATTGAGAGAATCGGGACAGTATTCAACAGTTTTGCAGTTATGTGTAAATCGTTTTAATACAAATATAAGTATTTAATTGATTATGTTTAAGCAATCAGATGTGCTGTGCATTCTGTTTAAATAAATAAATAAGTTTGTAGACTTTTATCAAAAGAAATATTAATTAATGAGATATTTGATAATTATAATTATAAATATCAGGAAACAAAAATATTTTTGATTTTTTTGCAATTACTGGCATATTTTCCCTACTCGTTGTTCGAATACAAAGTTTTAAAAATCACAGATTACTTTATGTTCAGTGAATCTATGATTCATCCCGATTCACATTGACAGTTTTTGATTGTTTTCACTTTTCGCAATTTTGCAATTACTACGTTGTTGTTTAGTAAGGCAGTGTTTTTCGGTGCACATTTTGGATAACCTAATGTAGATAAAGAGAAAAATGGGCCACGGTTACTTCGAAAATGTGGGTTACTTCATACGGGACTGCAATGGTACAAACCTGCGATTTGATCAAGCTTGTTTGGAAATAATTACGACTGAGAAAATAAGTTTTTGGAGCCAGTACGAGGAATGCGAGGATTGTATTTTGCTGAAGACAGCTGAATTGAATACGACGGGTGCTGTTGTTTTAGAAACATTTAGCCCTTTACATTATGCGATTCACAATGGAGCTGGACAAATCTGTAATGGTACGTAGTTGCCATTTCTTTGTTTTCGTTATTATTTTTAACGATTTCATGGCTTAATCTGTAAAATAAAATAAATATCAATGTGTGACTTAAGGTCTTAAACTCAATATCATCCCATGAAAGTAAAGATAACAAATTATCGTTTCCAGGTCATATGAATCATCATATCACATATGATAGGTTAACCTATATTGAGGTATAAATTATTATTTATTTCCTTTATGACACTCTTAATAAGATTTTGATTGTATGTAATCCAGAAATGTAAACTGCTATATTGAAAAAAATATAATTTGTTTATAAAACATTTTTAACCAATTCTTGAAACAGGGTGCGTTTAGTAAAATTCAATTAATATGCCTTTAGTTTTATGAATCAATGTTTTATTTTATAACTAAAATAATAAGATTTCTACCACCCAATTTTCCTATAGACATTTATATAAAAACAGATATGTGTGTCTTAAATATTTGTTTTATTTAATACACAAATATTATAGTTATTTTGTAAGATTTGTTTTGTAAAAAAGGTTTTTTATGGATCAGGAAGGCAAACAAGCAAACAATTTGCCTGATTGAAAGCAATCTACCTCCCAAAGACATCTATAACACTTTAAACATTGATGAAGCATTACCAACTTGTAAGAAATGTGTAGGCTTGTTTTTTTTTAACTTTCCAACATTGTACCAATTTAGAAATACTACTCACTGTAACTGGTTCTACAAAGTAGTGGTGTGTTAATAACATCATTTCTTGCTTATATCATGATTTGCTTTGTAACTATATTATATAAGTACTTTATTTGTTAATTTAATTGGTTTAAAATATGTTGCTCTAGCTTATATAATCTTCTCAATAATAGCATGAAGGCAATTCATAATGTTATGTATCAGTATTCAATGATAAAGCATTTATTGTCTCACTGCTGGGCATGGACTTTCCCACTTTTAAAAGAATTGACTTTAAACTTATATCACACTTTTAAAAGGCAGATTGCTGGGTTGTATACTCAAATATCTTTAGGCTATATTTATGGTGATATTGGAATTGAACCCACAACAATAGCCTGTATGGTCGAAGGCTATATTATCGTGATTGAGTTAATTACATTATTTGTCATTAAAAAAAGTTGTGTATATCTGGTTACACAGTTTCATAAAGCTTTATCATATTAAATGTATATACATATGTGGTATGGGGGTACCTTCAACTACCGTCTTCTTCTGTGTTTTTGTTTTGAAAATATGTTCATTTGGTATTGCAGATGTCTATTGGTACCATTGGTTTCAAGGCCGGCAACACTTCCGCATCGGACGACCGATTGGCTCAGTGGCGGGGCCCTCCGCCCACGGAGTCAATGGTCGCGGGTTCGATTCCCGCATCGGAATAAATATTTATATGGATTTATAAATGTTTATTCCGAGTCTGGTAACCCTCTCAATCCACATTTCCTTTCCTGCCCCTTGCCCCCCTGGATAGGCGTGAATATAAATATAACGCTTCCGCAACTCCTGTGGTGTCGTGGTTGTCCATGGGTGGCATTGATTGCTTTCCATCAGGTGACACACTTGCCCTTTTGCACTCCTATCCCAAAAAAAAACCCAGTGATCACTTACCATCAGATAAACCATATATTCATTTGTCTGCTCTGCTATGAAAAATGAGAAAAATATAGTTAGAAATATTATTAACAAAAATTAAAATATATTTTTCTTGGTGTAACTATTTGCAATGTTAGATTATCAAAATTCACAGACCTTCAACCTTTCTTATCTTCCGCCATTGAATTACCTAACATTTTGGCTGTCTTTTAGGCCTAGATTTTTTATCTTTCATTGATAACTGTCGAAAACTGCTTTAAAATCGTAACTTTACAACATTGAATTACTTAACATTTTTAGCTATTAATTTGGCCTAAAAATTTTATATTTCATTGTTAGCTGTTGAAAACTTTTTGAAAATCATGATTGTTAGGTATGTTACTAGCAAGTTCGTCGCTCATTTTCCAATGGAACATCATTAAAGAAGCCTTTGGAATATGTGTAGGCTTGTTTTTTGAAGGTTCTACTATGAAATCCCTGGGAAATACTGCTGAATGTAGCGAGTTCCATGAGGTTCATGCACATGTATTTAGTTGGATTGAATACAAAAGATGTATTTTTCTAGGAGATAAGATATAACTCACTACTCATATACTAACCAGATGTGTGGTTCCCTGCATAAAATAAGGCTATCCTATTATGTCCCATGTGTTTCCTAAAAGGTTTAAAAATACTAGAAGAAAGGCAGCAGCATTTACACAGCAATTGATAGTCAAAATTATAACCAATAACGCAGTCATAACACAAATTGTCCCAATTCTACATACCAAAAGCTACAAGAATGTATATGACATGTGTTTTGCCTCAACACAAGGCATCCTATCCTCCATAGCTTATAACATATGTGTCATATGAGCCCCACTATGGTAGAATCTGGACTAAAATTAATTCTTTATCTGAATAATGGATTTCTACTAATTAATGCTTGACGGAATTAAAAGAACAACTCACTTCGTACAGCGCTATAAGTTATCATGGTCTTGGCCTCCTATATACTTTTGTACCATTTTGTTTTGTCTTTAGCATACCTTCGTCAAGTTCTCTCTTTTACTCTGAAGATTTTCAAGATAGTCTTACCATCGCTTTCTAGGTCTACCAAACTGTATATTTATAACATAAGTTTTTATATTCTTAGGAACATACAATTTTGGTGAGTATGGACAGTACTCGCTCAATTTGTCAACGGTGACTACCGACGAATGTCTGCCACGGATGACCGCTGAACCTGACGGCGCATACGTTCCGCTTCTAACAGCCATTGTGGTACTTCTCTCCATGGCTACGCTGTGGTACGTCGTCAAAGGAATTGGGAAGAGGGTCGTCGCTGGAAGATTCTACGCGAGATATTTTGGCAGGTAAGATCTATACCATCACCAAAAACAACCGAAAAAGTGGTTTTTTGGTTTTCGGTTGTCTTCCGTAGAGTCTACTATACCTGAAGATACATCGTGTTGGGGCGAAACACGTGTTGTTTACAAGGTGGCCGATTTTCGGTAAGTTTTTGGTTTAAGTTCCAAATAAATCCACTTCATCCAGCAGAAAAACGCACATTATTAATTTTCTGTTATTGTTTGCTTGTCGCGGTTATTATTTCTATTTATATTTATTAAAAAATAGCAGCACAATCCTTGTAATAACATACATGGTGATCTAAATAAATAATAGAGAAGTTGATGGCATTCAACTTTTGCCGCGAAAAAGTGTTTCGAAAAAGAAATCGTAATTCTATTGTTTTTAAGGAATTTAATGATCACTATTTAATTATCAAAATTGATTCATTCATTTAAAGGTATGAATTAAACAGAGAAGACGCGTAGGAGATTGATTGGTGCGGTCGAGGTAGGAAAGGAATATAATGGAAAGCACACAAAGGATTTTAATTGGTACGATCGAAATTACAGCCTCAATAAAATTTTGAAATAGATTTTGAGTAGGAAATTATAACCTTAACCCTATTTAGGCTACAATATAAACGTTACATGAATATATGACTAAAAAAGAAAAAAAAATATTAAGAACAAAATATTTTAGAAATTTGAATGCAGTAAATGAAAACAAATCAGGGAAATAAGAATATCATCATTCTGTGTAAATCCATCTTTTCTTACCCCTGCCTTTTCCTTTCTTCTCTATCATTTCCCTTCCTCTCCGCCAATCCACCGTATGCCGTGCTAAAGGATGCGTGGCTAGTTTTTAGTTTGAGTTTAGACGCAAGCGTGCCGACCGTCCTGAGATCGGGCTCCCCCGGGTACTATAGTGCCTTACCTTAGCATGCGGGGCTCTGCTGGGGCTGACCTCCATCCTCACTTGCGGCTCGTAGGATTCACTATGACGAAACTTAATATACCTAATTTGTCAAAAAATAACGGCAACGTGGTTCGCCACCGTCACGTCTTGAGTCCCACGAGGGCAAGAAGCGACAAACGGGGAGCCGTTTCGCTAAGATGAATGTGAGAGGAAGGATAGATGAAAACATGGATGAGTGTGAAGGAAGCAAGGAAGGTGTGTCGGGATCGTAGCGGATGGAGATTTGTGGTCTCTGCCTAACCCTACAGGGAGACGGGCGTGACGATATGTATGTATGTATGAAAAAGAAAACAAATCGAATAAATGTCTATTATTTTTTATGCTTTTATTTTTTTTTGTTTCCTTTACATACAAAAAACATAACTTGACCAAAAGGCTGAAATTCTGAAGCAAGGCCAGTTCAAAAGTAAACCAATGAGCTTCTATGACGAGAGCGACGAGTGTGCCTAACTCTACGGAAACAGGCGTGATCGTATGTATCTATGTATGTGTGTTTCCTAAAAATATTGTAGTGATATGTTTTGTTGCAGAGAGGACAACGAACTTGGATCTGAAACCCGTGTGCTGACGACGGAAGCAAGCGTACCCCGCTCACCGACGCGGTCGCGTCTGCGCTCGCTGGACATATTCCGAGGATTCGCCATTGCTCTTATGGTATGATCCCATAGACGACAACGATTGTTTAATCATTACTTTTTTATGGAAAGGCGAACGAAAGCTGGTAATCAAATTAATGGAGCCCTGCACTCCTTTATGAAAAGTCAGAATGTGTCTAAAACGAGTACTTGTTCCGACTCTGATGTATGGTCAAGAGTGCCCTAAGCGAGCTTGTTGCATGAGGAGAATGATGAATGTGGAGGAAGCAAAGAAAGTACGGCAAGATTGTAGCAGATGGAGATCTGTGATCTCTGTCAAGAATGTGATAGGGGAGGATTAAAATAATAGTGGGGGGAAAGAAGGATGTAAAAGAAGGGGAAGGAATTGGGCTTCTAGCACGTATTGCACGAAACACGGTAAAACGCTACCATTGGTCGCCGATATTCTATGAGGGTGTCACACTTTCAAGTATTAGTACTATTAAAAAATAATTAGTTTTAATTATTTTTTGGTGTAAAATAGTAAAAAATTAACTCTCATTACTTTATACTATAATATAATAACTACTCTGTGAAAAACACACTCAGAATTATAGTCTGGGCCATATTATATGTTCAAACAATCCATTTTTCTATGACTTTAATTTATTTGATATCTCAATTATAAAAACGTTTTTGTTTTATTATTTAATTAATGTACACCAATAACATACTAGACAAGAAACTTACATTAATATCACAGTTTTTAAAAATTCTATAAACTTATGAATATCATATATTGTATATACAGTAATACAAATAAACTTGAAATGAAACATCAATACGAAATTTTTGAACAAAATAATCGTTAATTTTTTTTAAAAATCAAAACTGTTTTTTAGTAAACAACTTTTTTAACTTTTAATTATTTTCTTGTTGTTCATTAAAACAACAATTTGGTATTCATCTCCCGTCTCCATCTTAAGAAGTAGGGAATGGCTGAAAATCAGCGCTTGCTGATTTTCAATGGCTAAGAAGTAGCAAGCGCTGATTTTCAGCCATTGAAAGGCCTTTGAAAAAGCAATTGCTTTTTGCTGAAAACATATTTTTATTGTTCGTTTCTTATTTCAATTTGTAAAACTTTCAGCAAAAAATAGTTTTTTTTATTTATAAGAGAAAATTCTATTAGGCTTTTCCATATTTGTTTGTAGATCTTCGTGAACTCAGGCGGTGGCGGCTATAGTATTTTCTCCCATTCAATCTGGAATGGCCTGACAGTCGCGGATTTGGTGTTCCCTTGGTTCGCTTTTGCGATGGGGGAGGCGCTGGTGCTTTCTCTGAATGCTCGTTTAAGGACTTCCTTGCCTAGAGCTTCCGCATTTAGCCAGGTAAGACAATTACACTCAAAAAACAAGCCTATCATATCTTAAAATCGTGTTGCAGATGTCTATAGGCGGCGTTAATTGCTTACCATCAGGTCATACATAGATACATACATATCGTCAAGCCTGTTTCTACTAGGGGTAGGCAGAGACCACGGATTTCCATCCGCCACGATCCCGGCACACCCTCCTTGCTTCCTCCACACTCACACACACAGAAAGAATGGATCTTTCTCTCATACTCATCGTAATGAAACGGTTCTCCGTTAGTAGCTTCTCGCCCTCGTGGGAATCAGGACGTGATGGGTGGCGAACCACGTCGCCGTCATTTTTTAACAAATTAGGTTTATTGAAATTCGTCATAGTCAACCCCACGAGCCGCAATGGAGGATGGAGGTCAGCCCCAGCAGAGCCATGCATGCTGAGGCACTATAATACCCGGATTAGCTCGAATCCAGGACGGTTGGCATGCTTGCGTCTAAGGTCGCCCCTAGCCACGTATCCTTTGGCACGGCAGACCGTGGATTGGTGGAGAGGAAGGGATAAGTATAGAGTAGAAAGGGCAGGTGAAAGAAAAAAATGGATTTAAACGGGATGATAGGGATATGATACTACAGCAACGGAAAACGAGGAGTGATAACGGTAGGTTAAAAATATAAAAAAAAATGGATATATTTGAATACTTGGCTTCCTTGTTCATTGATTAGTTTTGACATATTTAAAATGATTGTTATAAAACGAATTTCACTGTGCAGGCGGCAGCGATTTTTTACTCTACCTGCCAAAGCCCCTGATTCTCCCTGTGTAGGGAGGGATGTGTGTGAGTATAGGCATTTAATGCTTTTTTCCGAAAGGACAAAAATGCCTCACAAGCGGCAAATAAGATATGTGCTGTTTATGGCGAGGATCTTGTAGCCGAAAGAACTGTACGCAAGTGGTTTCGGTTTTCGGTTTAACGCTGGAAATTTCGACCTCGATCAAGAAAGCCCAGGTAGGACGTCCACCACAGACGAAGATATGATTAGAACAGAAATCGAGAACAACCCACGCTCGACATTACGTCAATTAGCAGAATGGTACCTATGTAATTTAATAAATGTATATCAATATTTAAATGAGTTGCGTTTTATTTGTCCGTGCGTTTTATTCGGCACGAACTTTCCGGACAACATATTAGTATGTTTATAGCATTGCTAGATTCCTTTTTTATTTTTTCATTCTTTTTTTTTTTCTAATAATGACAGGTCGCGCGTCGATCGTTGTTCTTGGCTCTGATCGGAATCTGCCTGAGCTCTGTCAACGTCTCGTGGACTAATGTACGCCTGCCTGGGGTATTGCAACGGCTTGCCGCCATGTACCTCATCGTGGGTGCGCTGGAGTGTGCTTTTATGAGGACCAGCCAGAATATTACACCAGGTAAGGGAGGTTGATACTTATTTTTTTTTTATTTATTAGGTAGGTATATAGGTTCTTCGTTGATAAGATTATTTTGATAAGATTATTATTTTTTTTTTATTACGGCGATGTGGTTCGCCATCCGTCACGTCCTGATTCCCATGAGGCCGAAAAGCGACGAACGGCGAGCCCGTTTACTACGAGATGTAGGATGGATGAGTATGAAGGAAGCAAGGAAAGTGTATCTGGATCGTAGCGGATCGAGATCTGTGGTCTCTGCCTACAAGAAGATAGGCGTGACTATATGTATGTATGTATTTTGATAAGATTTAATACTAAACATTTTATGGACTACGTGATCTGCTGCAGGTGTTAAAATTTAAAGGTGAGAGAGAGAGCGAGAGAGAGAGAGAGTCAATATGCGAGTGGATTATTTAATAAAAGTAAATCAAATCACGGAAATCACGACACGATTTTAGTGACTGCATATGATATTTTCGCACTCTGATTTCTATAGATAGAATAATTTATTTCCCTCTGCAGCAAAACACAGATGAATACACATTAAAACATTACATGATCAACAGTACAGGTGGTAATGGGCGATGGCTCAAGCAAAATCTCCACTCATTGCACAGAGAGACTGATTTTCTGCGACCGATTGAGGAGTTTCTTGTGAATACTTTCAATGCGATCACTATGCACTTTGTAAAATGGAAACCAGATAATTGAGTTGTATTCTAGAATGGGCCTTATAATAAATGTGTTTAATACAAATACACATCTATAACAATCTCGTATAATTTTGTCCAGGTCGTTCCCTCTTCCGTGACATAACAGCTGGATGGCAGCAATGGCTAGCCACCATTTTGCTAGTTGCCATACAGGTATGTAATACAAACAATTAGTATATCAGCTTCATGAAAAATTTATAATGATGGCCTTGGCCATATTTATTGAGCACCCTGTCAATTTTTCACGTGTACAAAATGAGGAAGTCATAAAAACTAATTAACCAGACAGTAATTAGCAATAAAACATCTAGCGCAATAAAATTTGTCATTTTAACAATTTTGTATTTACTTATCCGACCGGCGTCCCACACTACGTTTGTCGAGACGCGGTTTCAATTCCAGCACTCGTCTACTCCAACGATTGTCGGTTCTCCGACAAACGTGTCCAGCCCATTGCCACTTCAGTCTGCTAACTTGAAAAGCTATGTTGGTGATTCTGGTTCTCCGGCGAATTTCTTCGAGCATAGCCCTCTCCATAGCCCGTCAGCTTGTGAAGTAGACGCTGACGTTAGTGTCCACGTCTCGGAACTGTAAGAATGTATAGGTAGGACGCACCTTCAGGCTTCAGGGTATGGGCGACGAGAAGACGAAGTTTCCCTTCATTAATCTGATGTTAACTTTTATTCCCTCTTTTATAATTTTATTTCCCGTCAGGTGTGTATAAGTTTAACGGTGGCTGCACCTGGTTGTCCCCGAGGCTACGCAGGCCCTGGAGGTCTACATCGCTCCGCTCTTGGCGATGATTCACTGCGGAATTGTACTGGGGGCATCGCTGGCTATATCGACAGGTTAGCAAGAAATTATTTGAATTTGTTTTTGTATACGTCACTCACACACACCTAAATATACCCTCTCACACCCACATACACCCTCATACGCCCGCATACACCCTTACACACCCACATACACCCTCACACACCCACATACACCCTCACACACCCACATACACCCTCACACACCCACATACACCCTCACACACCCACATACACCCTCACACACCCACATACACCCTCACACGCCCACATACACCCTCACACGCCCACATACACCCTCACACACCCACGTATACCCTCACACACCCACATACACCCTCACACACCCACATACACCCTCACATACCCATATACACCCTCACACACCCACAAACACCCTCACACACCCACAAACACCGTTATACAATCAAAATATGTTATACACAAACTACATTTAATACACAAACATATATATGTATATGTTTATTGTGTGCTAAATGTAGTACATATTTTGTACAATTATAACGGAGGACGACAAACTATGGAGGCAGATATATGAGAGGTATGATAAAAGTTTTTGATTTTCTATGAAACATTTAAATATGAGATCGTTTTTTCCGTTATCCAGGCTAATTCTCGGCGCCTCCCATATGTATCAGGGCGGCAAGTTCCGTAACATCTACCGAACTGACCTACCGCACGACCCAGAAGGTCTTCTCGGTGTGTTGTCTGGCGTGCTTGTCGTCCAGGCCGGCGCTCACGCTACAAGGATAATGCTCGCCTACAATCACGCCAGGTATATTACACTCGTTAAGGTATCAAAATAAAAAGTCTAATTTTACATGAAAAAACTATATTCACACACAGCAGACCGTGCGCGCCACAGTGAACTGTACGATTTCCACCGGGTTCGAGCGAGTCAAACTTCGCTGTCCACCGTGCATTTTTCGCAATGCGAATGATACTATATGAAAAAAAAGGCTGAAAATTCGTGCACCGACTTATTTCACAACGGTGAGATCTCCCCGTTTGGTCGGGAACCGACTTATTTCACAACGGGGAGATCTCCCTGTTTGGTGGTGCACCGACTTATTTCACAACGGGGAGATCTCCCCGTTTGGTCGGCAACCGACTTATTTCACAACGGGGAGATCTCTCCGTTTGGTCGTGCACCGACTTATTTCACAATGGGGAGATCTCCCCGTTTGGTCGTGCACCGACTTGTTTCACAACGGGGAGATCTCCCCGTTTAGTCGTGCACCGACTTATTTCACAACGGTGAGATCTCCCCGATTGGTCGTGCACCGACTTATTTCACAACGGTGAGATCTCCCCGTTTGGTCGTGAACCGACTTATTTCACAACGGGGAGATCTCCCCGTTTGGTCGTGAACCGACTTATTTCACAACGGGGAGATCTCCCCGTTTGGTCGTGAACCGACTTATTTCACAACGGGAAGATCTCCCCGTTTGGTGGTGCACCAACTTATTTCACAACGGGGAGATCTCCCCGTTTGGTAGTGCACCGACTTATATCACAACGGGGAGATCTCCCCGTTTGGTCGGGAACCGACTTATTTCACAACGGGGAGATATCCCCGTTTGGGCGGCTAAGTGTTAACATTAAGTTGGAGTACGGTTGGTTGAAAATGGAAAGAAAGTAAATTCGCATGACTGAGGATAGGATTAAAAACAGCGATAATGAAAGGTTACTTTTTATCAAAGATATAGGAAAACGAACAAGCGAGTCTACGAACAACCGCGATACAAAAACGCGGTTGTTCGTAGACTCGCTTCGTCAATCATCGTCGTTCATACACTTTTTTGTAGTGGTAGAACCACGCTGCAGACGAATACTTTGTCAAGAATGGCATAATATTTGTCTGTACCGTGTATTTTTTTTTATGGGATAGGAAGGCAAATGAGCAGGCGTGTCACCCGATGGAAAGCAATCAACGCCGCCCATAGATCATTAGCATTGCAGAAGCGTTTCCGGCTTTTAAGGAAAGTGTAGGCTTATTTTTTAAGGTTTCAATTTCGTATCGGTTCGGATCGGTTTCTTAAAAAACACATCGTACTGGATCGCCACTCATCCATATGGATGATGGGTTAATGTCTAGCTCTCCAGAAATAGGGAGGCCCCGGCCCAGCAATGAGACATGTATGACCTGTAGAAAAAAAAAACGTAATCCCTTTGTTTCAGGGCTCGTATAATGCGCTGGGTTTTCTGGTCGATAATGTTTGGTGTAATTGGTGGTTCCCTCTGCATGTTCTCCAAGAACGGAGGCCCCATACCGATTAACAAGTACCTGTGGTCCGTCTCCTTCTGTCTCGTTACGTCTTCCATGGCCTTCTTCATCCAGGCCGTGCTATACTTCTTGGTGGATTTGAAAACTAAATGGGGTGGAAGACCACTTTATTATGCTGGTGAGTGTTTTAATTGCATTAAGTTGGAATTGACGACCAATCAGCTCAGTGGCGGGGCTTCCGCTACTAAGTCAATGGTTCGATCATCGAATCGGGATAGTTATTTTTTTTATACCAGAGTAGGCAAACGAGCATGCGGATCACCTGGTGGTAAGCGATCACCGTCGCTCGTAAGCATCTGCACCGCCGGAGCTTGTTCACGTACAACATGAGGGCGCGGTGGAGGCCTGGCCACCAGGCGTTTGCGCGAATGTAACGTATCTCAGATGTTGTAATCATGGACGAGGATCTTTTATTTTTAATCAAAAATTCTCACCTGAAGTGGGAGATGACAAAAAATAGGATTGGTGTACACGAAATAAATAAAAAAAGAGAACGGCATAGTGGATTTCATACATTTTTATAGTAATTTGAGAGAACATCCTTCAAGATTTTTGTAGCGACAAGTTCAAACTGATTGAGTGGTTGGCGGCCAGCCGTCCATTCATCATATCATACATTTAATATATACAGGGTGGACAAAACTTGTTACTTTCATACTAAAAAGAAAATAAAAACCTCAAGTAACCCGATTCTTGCTAACCTATTTTACTCAGTTAAAATGTCGCACAAGCTCTTGGTAGGTTCTTGGTTGTACTATGAAAATATAGTTCACATCGATAATCCAATGGATGGATGGAATAGGAATCCAAAAATCGTATTTGTTTCTAACTTAACTATTAATATTATATCACAATTGTGTGGTGGCTTGTGTGTTATATAAGATATTTAACACATTGACTGCTGCGTCATCCGTATTCGGGTGACAGCAAAAGTTTACAGCAGGCTGCGTCACCCGTATTCGGGTGGCAGCAAGACTTTTCACGAGGCCGTATCAAACGAATTCGGGTAACGAAGATCCTTTTTAAGTAGTATAGTCAGATCAGATGACTATACTACTTAAAAAGAATCTTCGTTCTCTAAATCTTTTAATATCTACAATTATCTTCACCACAATTTTGTAAAGCACCAAAGCGCTGGAAGCTTCTATAACGGCACGGGTAATCTAATGGAGATTTCTAGTGTTAGGGAAATTTGTCAAAGGATCGTATTCTAAGCAATTCATTACAATTCAAGCACAGTCTATGAACGGTAAATTAACTCATCGTTGTCCTCAGGTCAAAACGCTTTATTCCTATACATCGGAAGTGAGTTACTGAAGCGGCATTTCCCGTTCTACTGGCACATACTGGCGCCCACGCACTCTCAATTGCTGGCAACACACGCGGCCGCCATGCTCATGTGGCTGGCGGTCGGGGTTGCCCTGCACAGGAAACGTATCTTTATCACTTTGTAATAAGTACGAGGAGGAAAAAGCCTTTTGATTGTGATGCCAAAATTCATATTTAACGTTTGCGTTACACAAATGTGATTGGATTACTATATAAGTTCATAAGATTTGTATTTGAATGATAACAACTGTACTTATGACCTTCTGGTTTTTGAAGAACACGTGATATTATTGAATCGGATGCCGTTGTCACAGAAAAAGCATCTTTATGCCATTGTTATAAGATTGTTAGTTGCATGAAAAATATATGAACAACCATCATTGTTTTTTTTTTGAAATTATATTGTGGCCAAATTCATTGAAATTATATTATGGTCAGATTTTGAAAACTATAATTTAACTTAATTTTATTGTTTAACCAGCCATATCTCTACAATGGAATATCATCTTTAGTGGGTTTATGTTCTGTGATGCCCATTCAAATAAACTTATTTTATTGGATAAGAAGTATAGCTATTTTATTTATCTGTTGTTTATTTACCCCTCAATATTTAGCAGGAGAAGTTGAACTTGATACAATAAATAAAAAATTCATTGCTATTTTTAAAAAAAAGACATTAATTTTCAGAGCATAGAATTAATTTTTCTCTAGATTGTGTAAATTATCTTTAAACATATAAAAAAGGAACTAATCAAAAATAAACTTTATGTAATAGGAGTAAGAGTGAATTTCGCTCAATTCTCACATGGCAAATAGTTACTATACCTAACACGAGGTACTTAAAATATAAAGTTCATTTTCGTAAGGCAGAATGTATCAAAAATAATATTAGTTATTGCAGTATGTAATACGTTTTCGACCTTATTACCTAGAATATTCAGTTCGTATTTATAGGGAAAAGTATTTTAGAATCTCCGCTTTTTCGGAAAACCCGCATATTTGTATGGCGTATGTAAATTATTAATAATAAAAATATAATAGAAACAGAGCAATACAATGATAATATATTTGTATTTTGCTATATTTTATGTATAGCTGATATGTTTAAAAAATAATGAAATTTTGTAAAACAAGATTTGACATTTAGAAATTAGCTGTAAGAAAGAATATTAAAACTCCATTAAAAAAAAAAAATGTACTATTTGATTATCCTATTGAAAGCCAATTAATTCAAATGAATGAATGAAAGATTTGATTTTTCCAAAAAAATATTTTATTATATTAAGACTAACAATATTTAATATCACCCAGTTCTGATGTGTATTAATTAGTTTTATCTTTTTAATAAAGTTTTGGTAAGGATCAGGCAAATACTATGGATATGGTACCTCGGGTGGGAGCGAGACATTTGGCAGTATTGTAGAGCTCTTTCTCTTACACACATTAAATCTCATTTCTATTTAAAGCTTCAATTATCACCCGTTGTACCATATTCATAGCCTAGTACTGGAATATACTTTATAACACTGTTTTATTTCAATAAAATATATTAAAAATGGTTGGTTTATTATTGTATTCATCTTTTTTCTATGTTTGTGCTCAGTTAAATTTAAAATTGGTATCAAATTATGTGTTTTATGGGATAAAAATATAAACGAGAAAGCGTTGTCACTTGTTGGAAAAGGATCAACAGCGCCTATAGTAACACTACGTATTATAGATGCCCAATTTACTTCTCCTTTGAAATACTCTTCGATTTCTCTACCATTAAATCCTATCCCTCCTATTATTTACGCCCTAAACTTAAGATAGGTAACATATCTTTAGTGCCGTTGTTTCAACGTGGTGCCTCGTTTACGCTGTATGTATGATATTAACGCATAAGCATAGCATTCTTTCAAAAGAATTCACGTTTAACTCCAAGTATCTAATATAATGTATTTAATGGTAATAACCGTTCAGTAACACCATAACGAGTAACTTCGATTAGTTAACTTTAGTTTAAAATTGCTTTTACTATTTACAAAATAACAACAAAAACGGTGGTATATTCCTGCTTTTACGTAACTTCCGATTAGAGTATGCCACGTTCGTCAACCTCTGAACAGATGTTGCCTGCCCTGAAAAAAATAATTATTAATATTATAGGGCAAAAACCCTTGTAATATTAATATAATTATTTTTTTCTTTTCTTTGATAGGAATAAATTATTACTATTAAGTTAGTTTCAAGTAAAATATAAAAATATCTTGAAACGTACTAGTCAGCTTGACACGTTACGTCTCAATAAATTGGTTTTGGTAACTCTACCAAAAATTAATTATATTCAACCTAAAAAGTCGCGGCACACGCATTTATTTAAGAACTATATTGTATAATACGCTGCAATTAAAAATATAACTGATAATAACTTATGATTATGAAAATGAAATAAAAACGCAACGTCACTCATGTAAGTTGGCAGAAAAAATCCTATAAATTATTTAATTGTTATCTTCTATAGTAGATTGTTTCTTGGCAAACGAAGTGGGTGAATTGGGGATCGCAAATTAGATTATTTTTCAGGTGATGGCGACCATCCATTAGTATTTTGCCTAATAGTTACCTCAGTAAAGATAGTAAAGACCTGCTGTCTTAAAAAATTTGCTTTTTTTGGAAAATATATAGATATATTCTTTGTTGTACAGCAAAAATAAACTTATAAATTATAATATAATGTGTATACAAAGCTGGATCAGCCCATTGCAATTAATGGCCGGAGAAAAGATTCGCATAAGGCGGGCTACCTCGCTCCATCTAAACGCATCCCATCTGTCAGCCGCTCTGTGTATGTTTATGGGGCATCCTACTTTGTTTTCCAAGACACTCTACATTCTAGCTTTCGCCTATTCCAACATTTATCGGTTCTCCACCAACCCATTGCCACTTAAGTTTGCTAACTTGAAGAGCTATGTCAGTTATTACTGGTTTTTACTACCTGTATCGGATTAAAACAGTAATACATAACATGGTGATCAAAAATGGTGGCATTGGACTTGCAAATAGTATATAAACTTACAATATTCGTAATACGTACATAAGTAAAGGCTGGTTATTGAAAAAATAAAATGATCCTCAAAGGTTTATTGTGTATAACTTCATTGCTTTGTTTTTGGGATGGAGGTATGTTTTTATTTCTATAAAATAAATTGTATATTGTAAATGATAGAAAACTTAAATAATAATGTAAAAAAAATCGAAAACTATTCTAGTTTCAGTCAGGTTCTTTTTCGTTGTTTTAAAAAGACCGTATTCCTTAAATAGACAAGGCCTATTATTAAAAAGAGACTGAAAAAAAGTCACTTGTCTTAATATTAATTAAGTTGTTGTATTTGACATCTGCTAGAGAAAACTACAAAATATGTGTTGTCTTCATGCAAATATTTCTGATTTTTTTTCCAAATATTTTGCAGAGTCAATGGTCATGGGTTCGATCCCCTCATCGAAATAAATATATTATTTTTATATATTTATTCCGAGTCTGGTAACACCGCTAATCCGTACTGGACAAGTGTGAATTAATGTCCGTTACTTCAGAAAAAAATGGAGACGCCTGTGCACAGCAATGGGGGTACAACATATATGAGTGTAGAAAAACAATATATATATATATATATATATATATATATATATATATATATATATATATATATATATATATATATATATATAACAAAATTTAGAATAAAAATGAACTTTTTTCGCAACTATGTTAGCCTTCGTAATTTTAATAGCAAGGTTTGATTGTATTAGCATTGGGACACAGGAGAATCATCAATGGTAGTCCGGTTTCAATCACCGAAGTGCCGTTCATGGCTTTGTTCAGAACAATGGGGTCCGGTGAATTTCCTTACATGTGCGGCGCTGCGATAGTGCACGAGAGACATCTGTTGTCAGCTGCCCATTGCTACAGGTAAAGTCTACGATTTTTACATACTTTTGGGGTACATTTACATTATCTCTAAAGTTCCGCATTAAAAAATTATTTTTTCTCTGCTGATTATAATAGAAAAATTATCGTTTGCCTACCTATAGCATAAAAGACAATGCTTGAAACTGAACCATATGAAATTTGTTTTCCAGCAATAACGTTGTAAAGTATCGGGTGACAGTTGGTACAGACAAAGCATTACAAGCTGGACAAGATTACGAAGTAGAACGTGTGGTTGTCCACCCTTATTTCAATAGGCTAACCCTCGATTACGACGTGTTGGTGATCAAATTGTATGAGAAACTGGTGTTTAACGAACGAGTGCGTCCCATAACGATGGCATCTCCACACGTGAGGATAACTCCCGGAGAAATACTGGAGGCTATGGGCTTTGGAATGATGGATCCGGTGAATATTATTTATAATTCGACTTTTTTTTATGGTATAGGAAGGCAATCGAGCAGGCGTGTCACCTGATGGAAAGCAATCAACGCCGCCCATAGAGATTCGCAGCGCCCATAGAGATTCGCAGGCAGTGCGGAAGCGTTGCCACCTTTAAGGAAAGTGACATTATGGGAGGGGGAGGGTGTTGGGCTTCCGGAACTCAGGCCGCTCACCGTACGAAGCGCGGTAGCTAAGCTACCACTCAGATGTTGGATTTCTAAGGGAGTGTGGTACTTCCCCAGGCGAGCAAGCCTATTCATGGTACAAACAAATAATATGCTATTCTTGACAAAGTATTCGTCTGCTCTACCACTAACAAACTTTCTTCTCTGCGTTATTGTAACCTAGTATTAAGAAACTTTGTTTGGAAATTAACCATTGTCGACGATATATGTATGGCCTACAAGTATTTGTTCTGAGTTTGGTTATCGTGCCAATCTGTCTTGGACAAGTTTGGCAGGTTAATGTCCATTTCTCGACATATGGGAAGGTTACGTGCCAGCAGTGAGCGTTCATGGCTAAATTCATCAAAAACTAAATTTATACATTTCGTTGCATCCAGTTTTTCGCGCCACACTTTCTTAATTTTCAGAATAATCTTGTGTCGTATTCGAATCAACTTCTCAAAGCAACCCTGCCCTACGTCGATATGAGCGTCTGTAAAATCTACTACACTCTGACTGATCGGATGATGTGCGCAGGAGGAAAGAGCAAAGATAGCTGCAAGGTAGTGTTTTTACATTTTTAAATATTAATTGTGATATATCACTGATTTATACCACAGTTAAATGAAGTCACAGTGAAGTGAAGTCCAAAAGTTAAAGATAGAAAATAATCAAGCACCGTTATTTATAAAAACAATTAAGGAATGCGTTACTATATATTGAAGAGTAGAATATTAATTTTTTGAAATTCCATTCTAAATATATTTTAATGTTGCCAATATAATTTAACCGAAATTGGTTGGAAAAATAAATTAAAATTTTTCAAATATTTCAGGGTGATAGCGGCGGTCCTTTAACTTATAATGGAATATTAGTTGGCATTGTGTCATTTGGGGAAAAGCCTTGTGGCCAACCAGGAGTTCCTGCAGTTTATAGCCGAGTCTCCGCTTTGAGAGATTTTATTGATGATGTTATTAATTCGCTATAAAAATGTGCGTTTTCTTAATCGTTTTATATAACAAATGGAATCAAATTAAAAAATGTTGTATATATATTTGTATTTTTTTATATTCACTGTTTTTGTTTTGTTTTCATGTTTCCTGTTTCAACTAAGCTAATATTGCTTTTAATAATAAATATTATTTATGACTTATCGTATGTGGAAGCAAAACCGAGAAATTTCTGGCGAAAAACCAGACGGTTTACTGTGCCTTCATAGGCTTGGAAACGGCCTACCATAAAGTGATAAGGAATGAAATGTGGTCGGTATTATCCAAGTTTGGGGTGAATAGAAACCTGATTCATGCGCTGAAATCTCTCTCCAAGAAGTCAAGTGCGTGTATCAGAATAAACGGGGTTTACATGGACTGGTTTAATATTAATAAAGGTGTTAGACAGGGATGTGTAGCTTCACCCTGGCTATTTAACTTATTCATGGATAATTGCTTGATAGACCTGAAAAAGAGTCAGTGTGGTTTTTGAAAGGGAGGACACTACGTCACAGTGTGAGATGCTGATTGCAGGAGAAATAGTTGAGCAAGAGAATGAGTTTATATATTTGAGGTCATTGTTTACAAGAGATGGAAAATGTGAAGGTGACATTGAAAAGCAAGTGAAAGTTGGTAATCAGGTTAATGTAGCCTTGCACTCTTTTATGAAAAACCAGAATGTGTGAAACGACCCAACTGGTGGTTCATCGGTGAGTGCTTGTCCCAACTCTGTACGGTACAGTAGGAAAAGTTGGGTTTGGCAGACTGTATGCGGTGGAAATGAGAGCATTGAACAGCTATTAGAACAAAATGCTTTCACAAAACGCCAATAACCTTCACATGTCATTGAAATGTCAACAAAACGTTTATTATCAACCTTATTGATACAGCAATTGACGACTTCTTACCGTGGCGAATCTCGTTTGATCTCTAATTTAAAAATGGAACCGAAAATTAACTTAAAACAAGACCCGGCGTATCAGAAACTGCAAGAGTTTTACAATGCAAATGCAGAAAAAATCAACATACTTCAATTTTTCCAGCAAGATCCTGATCGCTTTCAAAAGTTTAGGTAATTTAAAAATTGATTTAATTCGATCGATTTAAATTGTTAATTAATTTTCATAAAACTTCAGTTAAATATTTATTTATATTACGGGTACTTTGTGTCAGTTTTATTGAGTTATATCATTGTTTTATTAAAGGTCGTCGGGAACGATTCAATGTCACGGGTCAAATTATTAACTTTATTATGTATGACTAGTTCAATAAATTTTGGAAATTTAAAATTTTCACATTGACTAAAACGATTGATGACGCAACTTTGAAAATAATTATGCAGTTTAATCTTTATTTGATAATCTATCTATATTTAGTAATAATTAGTTTTATTTCTAAACAAAATGAATATTTAGAATCAAAATTAATTATTACTTATTATACTATACAAATAATATTTTTTATGTTATGTATTTTGTAGTTTGAAGTGAAATATCTTTTTTTTCACAACTCATACATGTCCTGATACAAAATTAATACTTTATAAATTTTATTTTTTATATCATGTATATGAGTTTGAAGTGAAGTATCTTTTTTTCACAACTCATGTCCCGTTGCTAGGTATGGGACTCCCCATTTTTAGAGGTATGGACATTCCCACCACACTTATCTAAACTAGATAAATAGAGGACTAAGGCTAAAAATAAATATCTGTAAGCCAGGAATCAAATCCACTATCATTGACTCTAAAGGTAGTTTTGCCATTGAGCCACTTAGGTCATTTTTATATACATTAAATACAAAATATGCCATACATCTTTTTTTTTTTATACAAATAATTTTCTTTTAGTCTCCGCCTTTCCACTCCCAATGATGGAGACATTTTGTTGGATTACTCCAAGAACAGAGTTGATAGTACAGCATTTAATCTTCTCCTGAATCTGGCTAAGAGTCGTGGAGTAGAGCAAGCTAGAGATGCTATGTTTTCAGGTATGGGTTTACCTAATATTTTCATGTAAATTGTCTTTTGTGTTTTTTTAATTTTATAGCATATTTAATTGAATGTGATAACTTATAACTTTTGTAACTGAGATTTCATTCATCATCTTCGACTGCATGCATCCAGTTTATGATAGCTATCTTGCATTGTTCTTAATGGGAGGGTATCTCACACTATATATAAACACTCATCTACTCCAACAATTATTGGTTCCCTAAGTAACATGATTAGCCTTATGCTACTTAAAGCACACACTTTGTTCTAAGGGCTATGTCTGTAAGTTTTGGTTCACTTGTAGATATTTTTTATTCCGAATTATTTCTACTAGAAAAAAATTATCATTACAGTGGACCTGCGGTAATCTGACACTCTTATCACTGTTGATGGTACATAAAAAATTTTGGCAAATCTTTACTAATATAATGCAAGATCGGACAAGTTGTAACTTGTACACAGCACCATTATTGTTTTTGTAAGTTCTATAGCATTGATAATGTTATTTTTATACTAAAATATTAGCTCCCCATTGTGACATTTACTTTTAATAGATTCCTTGTTTATATTATATATGTACATAATTATGTATTATGATTCATAGTTTAAATAGATTCTTTGATTTGTAATTTTGCAGATTAAAAAGTACTCTTATTAAAAAAAAATTCAGGCTACATATAATCCAACAAATTCGATAAACCAAGATCACCCTGCAAAATATTTGTCAGATTATGGTGGGTCCATTGTATTTTAAATTATTAATGAGAAAGGTACTTTTGTAAATTTGACTCCAACCTGTGAGAATTTTGTTTCAGGTCAGAAAATCAATTTTACTGAAGATCGTGCAGTATTACACATAGCCCTGCGTAATAGACAAAACCGACCAGTATTGGTTAATGGTAAAGATGTCACTCCTGATGTCAATGCTGTTCTTGCCCATATGAAAGAGTTTTCTCAACAGATCATAAGCGGACAGTGGAAAGGGTGTGTAATATTTCTTATTGTGATAAGTGCTGCTGAATTTATGGTAAAAAATCACCATACATTTTATAGAAAAAGAAAGAATTGGTAGAATTATTTCATCTTTCCTGTTTATTCAATTTTTAAACACAAACTTAAAAGATTTTTAATATTTATCTTTAACCAAGTAGCATTAGCCAAGTGGCTAGAGGTGGAGCATCATATGTTGTGGCTTCGATTAACTTGGACCTATTAATGTGAACCATATTTTATTGTTAGCTTCACACACACATCAGGTTACACAACTGCTAGTTTGCCTTCCTATCGAAAAAAAAAGAAGTTATGGTAATAGTTATCCTTAAAGTTATTATTCACAATTTTCTCAGCTAAGACATTTTATTTTTCAATTATAAACTAATCCTGTCTTATCATAACAATTGTTTATGTTAAAATGCCACTTCTATGATTGAGCAAAATTTGGTTTCTTAATACATTGTTAATTCAATAAAGAAAACATATAATTAACAATTATCTAGTGTACAATCATGTAAAGCACAAAGTGTATTCGATCTTTTTAAGAAAGAGAGAAAATCAAAGAAACTTTTTATTGATAAGAGCTGACTGACTTAAGAAAAATTATAGTTTCTTCTTTACTATATATCAAATATTTTCTTTACAGTTACACCGGCAAAGCTATAACTGATGTCATCAACATTGGCATTGGTGGTTCTGATCTTGGTCCACTCATGGTGACAGAGGCATTGAAACCTTATGCCAATCATCTTAAGGTGTAATATTAATAACTAAGTAATATAGGTTTTTCTTTAAATGTAAATGCTTAGAATTTTAATAGCTTAAAGGAAGAAGAAGGGAGAAACATGCCTGCCCATGTGACAGTTGCATATAAAATTAATTATGATTATTTATTTAATGGGGATTTTGACTCAATCAATCGATCGGGGACATCTCCACCCCGGCAGGGGGTGTAGATGTCCCGATGAACCCGACTACTCGGGCCTACGCTCGGGAAGTGACCGCTTCCCGGTCTTTGCGCCGCTGTTGTCAGCGGTTTTTAGGTGTTATGTATCTGGTCGACCCCACAGGGTAGGGCTAAATAATTGCGGAAGATTTACATTACATATTGTTTATTATACAGTTAAATGAAATGGGTGGAGATATCTCTCCACAGATATTTCATAGCCTAACTAGCTTATTTTATTAGAGAGGCAAGTTAAAATATTGTGTTTCTTAAGATTTTTATTACGGAAACTAACATTTTGCAACGAAATTACATTTGACTACTGTCAACAGATTATAAAAAAAAACTATTCTTTCTAATAAAAACTATTTTTTATACTCTAACCCTTGTATTTTGTTAAGGTACATTTTGTATCAAACATTGACGGTACCCACCTAGCGGAGGTGCTGAAACGCCTGAACCCCGAAACAGCGCTCTTCATCATAGCTTCAAAGACATTCACCACACAGGAAACAATCACTAATGCCACTTCAGCAAAGAATTGGTTCCTAGATGTCGCTAAGGATGTGAGTTCTTAATTTATCTTATTAGATAGTTTTATCTTATTAGATAATTAATGACGGCGACGTGGTTCGCCACCCGTCACATCTTGATTCCCAAAAGGGCGAGAAGCGACGAACGGAGAGCCGTTACGCGAATGTGAGAGGAAGGATGGATGAGTGTGAAGGAAGCAAGGAAGGTGAGTCGGGATCATAGCCGATGAAGATCTGTAGTCCCTGCCTAACCTTACAGGGAGACAGGCGTGACTATATGTATGTATGTATGTATGTTACATACATACATATAGCAATAATATTGGCTTCACTTTTAATTTGGATAGCACATTCATATTCCTGTATAGTAGTTGTCGGCAAACTGATTGTCCAAAAGAGCCAAACATAAGCAATACAAAACTGAAGTTTATTCAAAGACTCATTTTTTTCTAAACCTAAGCTTTGTTTTAGGAGAGACATTTTTATGGAAATAATTAATATTAAAAGTACACTTTAGAGCTAGCATTTGCTAAATATCTCTTAGTTTAACTAACAGTATACACCTATACCTCACTTTGCGTCGTGGTTACGTTCCAAAAAGCATGACGCAAAGTGAATTAAGATTTTCTATAGCATATAATGTAAAGATCGAAGATAGGTTCCAGGGTTACGAAAATACTACTTTTTAAAAAGAAAATTGAACAAAGTAAACATTTAAAAAACAAAAATAATATAAAATGTTCATTACATACATACAAAAAAAAACGTATTCAATTATAACAAAATAAACTACTCAATTAACTTATGGAAAACAATCACTGTCTGATGAGTCCATAGTGGCTGTTGTTGTAAGTCGGCTTTCTTTCACAAAAAATTGGTCCAATGTTTGCTGAACAGCTTTTTTTCAAACAAAAGTGTTGCCATCTTTTAGAACCAAAAGAAAATTTAAAAAAAAAATAAAGACTCGAACCCAAAACAGCGCAACCAATCGAAAATCTAACGACGCACAGTGAAAATTAATACTAATTAAGCAGCGACGCAACTTCGAAAAAACGCAAAACGAATCGACGTAAAGCGAGGTATTGGTGTATCAAAAAAAATTGGTATCACATATTTATATAATATAAAGATAATATTTATTTACAAATATAAGTTAAATAATATATAAAAGGTATAATAAAAAAACTGCAAATACTCCTATATATAATAATGTGAGTTGCCGTAGCCAAAGAATTGAGTTGAATTGGATTTTACATTTAATTACAACAATACTTAATAAAACCTTATTCCACATTGAGTGAGGAAGACAAAAAACATACCTTGACTAAATTGCTGAACCAAAAACGCACCTTGACCAAATTGCTGAACTTTTAAAGAAAAGCCAGGTCAAGAGTATCCTCAACCGGCGGGCTTGCATGAGGAGAATAATGAGTGTGGAGGAAGCAAGGGAAGTATGCCGAGATCGTAGCAGATGGAGATCTGTGGTCTCTGCCTACCCCTACGGGAGACAGGCGTGACGATATGTACGATATGTATATATGAGTGAGGAAGACTCAAATGTTCTTTGATGATAATGTTTTAACCATCTGTATAATAAATGTTGCCACACTTGCAGCCTTCAGCAGTAGCGAAACACTTCGTGGCGCTGTCTACCAATGGCGAGAAGGTGACAGCTTTTGGCATCGACTCCAAGAACATGTTCGGTTTCTGGGACTGGGTTGGTGGAAGGTAAGATTTGAACTCTTTTTCTTTAACGATCTCTGCTAACGTATACGGAAAATGACTGTGTATTCGGGTTTGTCAACATGATGCGCAAGAAAGAAAGTCAACGATACATTCGTGTTTTAATCACACCAAAACGGAACCACGCGACGTAACAGTAATTTAATAATATTTTTAATAATTAGGTTATTAAAATTATTATTATCATCTATTTTATTTAATATTACTCTTTTTTACAGATATTCTTTGTGGTCAGCTATCGGTTTATCAATCTCCCTTTACATTGGCTACGAGAATTTCGAGAAGCTTCTGGAAGGTGCTAGCTTTATGGATCAACATTTTACTACGGCTCCTTTGGAGAAAAATGTAATCATTTTTCATTTTAGTGTTTATTTGGGCAATAAATATTACATTATTTCATATATCCGAACCCAAATATCCTCTTACCCATGTGTTTTATGCAGGCACCGGTGATTCTCGCATTACTCGGCGTATGGTACCATAATTTCTATGGGGCAGAAACACATGCGTTGTTACCTTATGACCAGTATTTACACAGGTAAGGTTCTTTATACTTTTATCTAATAATAAATAGAAAAGGCAGGTTTAAATTTCAATAGGGGTAGAATCATGGTAGCATGAACGGGTCGGCTTGATCGGAGAAGTAACATTACCGCACAATATCCATATCCTCATTGGTGCAGAAATTTGGACTCCCAACTCCTGTTTTCTTTTGTTCTCCATTCTCTCCTTCTTCCCCTGGAATTATTAATATTTTTATCCTAAGGTAACGCAACACATCTACAGTATTCATGGGCGGCGCTAATTGCTTACCATCAGGTGATGCTTGTTTGCCTATCAAGTCCATAAAAATTAATAATAATAATATATTTGTTAATCAGATAACTTAGGTCCACTTGTTAGTAACGATTTACCTAAAGACCATGTTAGCTCCACCATAGACCATCAAATTCTATTGGATTTAAAAATTTTCTCCACAACAAAGAGACAAATTAAAATTTTATATAACTATGAAAAATTAATTTAGTAGCTCTGAGATACTATCGTAGTCCATTAAAACTTCGTGTTGCAGATTTGCTGCGTACTTCCAGCAGGGTGATATGGAGAGCAATGGAAAATATGTGACCCGCTCGGGCCAACAAGTGGATTACTCAACTGGTCCCATCGTGTGGGGTGAACCAGGAACTAACGGGCAACATGCCTTCTACCAACTCATACATCAAGGCACCAGGTATTATTGTGATCTAGAATTTATATGATTTACTAGCTGAACCAACTGGCGTTGTCTCTTGTCTTAGTTACGAATAATCAATTCGAACCTTAATTAATTAAAAAATAAATAAATAACATAGTGTTTATATATGTCAAACGCGCGAAGTCCATAGAGAACTGTCAAATGCGCAAAGTTTCAATTATCATTATATTTTTCTGAAAGTTTCTGCGCAATTTTCAAAATTTTTTTCCATAAGAACCTTCTACCTAATACTTTAGGAAACTTATAAAAAGAACATGAATGAAATCCGTAAAGTCGTTGTCGAGTTATGACGTGACTTAGGGAAATAGGGATTCATTTTTATATTCATGTGTTACTTTGCGGAATTAAAGCAAAAATATTTCTAATATCACAAAGGCTTTAATAGAGTTAGCTATTTGGCTACCCTATATCAACACCTACTTCTACTTATTAAAATTAGAACTGATTGATATTCAACGCTTAGTTTAACCTTTCGATATAAAGGTATAAAAATTTTCACAGGAGTGACACAGGTGTCCCAGAACTCAACGTCAAGCCGAAACGGATGACGGGATTGATTGTAACCATCATAAGAAAAATCAGAAAAAAACTCTATCTGAAGATCTTAAAATTAAGACCCTACCAAGAGCGTGTGCCATTAAAAAACATTTTGACTGAGTAAAATGGGTTACTTGAGGTTTTTATTTTTTTATTCGTTTTTTTTAGTATGAAACTAACAAGTATTGTACCATTTTACAATCCTGATTAAATGCGCCAACTTTTAATGGCACTTGCCAAGGCACTCTAGTACTTTTTTAAGGAGGGCCTTTCAAAGTCGACAAATTTTGAAAATTTTAAATTCATAGTTTAACAAATAGTCTTAATTCTAGGAAACTTGGGGCAATTGTGTCATTATTTTTTACTGTGATTCTAGAAATGTTATTTAGGGTTACGGTTCCAAAGTTTAAATGAACAAAAATAATAAAATTAACCACAATAACCGAAAAATGGTTACAGTTTGACCAAATTTCTAGGTTTTTCTTAAATGCCCATAATTTTCAAACTGCGTGGGATAGATTTTTTTTCTGATTTTTCTCATGATGGTTACAATCAATCCTGTCACCCCGTTTCGGCTTGACGTTGAGTTGTGGGACACCCTATATAACACAGGTAAAAGATGCTATACACTATGAAAAGGTTTTTTTTAAATTCAGTCTAGTACAACAATACCCCGGACTTATGCGATAGGTGGGACCGAGCGCTATCCGTGTAAGTCGAATTCGCATAAGTCAGGGTACAATTTGGGGGCGGGGGGAGTCAAAAACAAACGCTGCTTGACCTTGACTGCGCGGCGTACACTATTGTATTGTATGTCTTTTTTTAATTTATATAATTAGTTTTAAATTTTTTTTAATATAAGCTGCACCACCTCTGAACAAATTTTCTCAGTTTCGCCCGCAGGTTGACTGGTATATGCCCATCGGCATTAAGTCCGCATGTTGTGCATTTTATGCAAAAAAGATTAAATAAAAAATAAATAATCTCGACAGGCTCATCCCATGCGACTTCCTCGCACCAGCTCAGACCCACAATCCGATCTCCAATGGAGTGCATCACAAGATATTGTTGGCCAACTTCCTGGCCCAGACTGAAGCTCTCATGAAAGGCAAAACACCTCAGGAGGTAAGATATTTAAAAAACGGTTGCTATATTTAAATTGAAAATGTCATCCACACAATGTCTCTTTATCATTGTACACCAGTGCGTTGTGTTTTTATTGAAATTGGGCGGGAAAAGTCCTACTTCTTTTTATTAACAAAATGAAAAAAGGTTATTTTTTATTTAGCCATGATAAGAATGGCATAGAAAAGTTGGTATAATTTAATTACTTATTAAATTATAATTATTTAAATGATCATTACCTCATTCAAAGAAATTCAGGCAATGTACAAAACATGTTTGTCACAACCAATTGTGCAATGTTGCCCTAAACCGGGGATTCACAAACTATTTTGGGCATGAGACCCCTTTTCCAAAATGAACTGATACCTCAGACCCCCATAGCCTAATTACTTTAAAATTCTATCTCTAGTGTTTTCCTGTTGATACAAAATACTTACCAATTTAAAAACTTTGTGGTTGGTTAAGTAGAGACCCCTGTAGTCGATACCTGAAAGGTTTAGGACCTTGTAATTTTTAATTCTTTTATATTTTTTGGGACTTCATTATCAATTTTTAGGCACATCGCGTAATAATTATTACTAAATCGATTAGTTCGTGAAACTACATCGATTATTAATCGGTCAGGGTTTCTTAAATTTGGTTGATACAAGTATAAAAAAAAATCTGTTTTCCCTTGATAACTTTCAGGCTAAAGCGGAGTTAGAGAAGTCTGGTATGACCCCTGAAGCGGTAGCCAAGATTTTACCGCACAAGGTATTCCTGGGTAACCGACCTACCAATTCCATTGTTGTTAAGAAGTTTACACCCTTCACACTTGGAGCACTGATCGGTATGTACAGATTATGCTAGACTTTCCGTTCAGAATTTAATTTTATGGAAGAAGTAGCTAAACGAGCAAGGGGTCATCTAAAGGTAATATTGTCACATAGCTATCTGCAATGCCATACCTTAGGGTAAATAAAGGGAGGGAAAGAATTAGATCTCTACGTTCCTGCACTCAAAGTATGAAACCCAGTAACGTAATAATATTTTGTCAAGGTGTGGTACTTTTTCAGTGGCTTAGATCTACTGCTCTTAAAAATAATGACTTTACATTATATATAAAGATAGGCTTCATCTAGTCATTTACAGGTTTAATGTCACTAGTTTGCGTTGTGGTATAACCATGCTGCAGACGAACACTTTGTCAAGAATGGCATATTATTTGTCTGTAGTATAAATGGGCCGGCTCGCCCGGGGAACTACCACACTCCCGCAGAAAACCGGCGTCTGAGATGTAGCTTAGCTACCGCACTTCGTCCGGTGAGCGGTTGAGTTCCGGATCCCCTAACTCCTCCCCCTCCCATAAGATACTTTTCTTAAAGTTCGGTAACGCTTCTGCACTGCCTATGGCGCTGCGGATGTCTATGGGCGGCGTTGATTGCTTTCCATCAGGTGACATGCCTGCTCATTTGCCTTCCTATCTCATAAAAAAAGTACTAACGTCTAGGTCTTATTTAAAAGTCGAATTTTATCGTTAGCTGACTAGTCTTTTTCAGTAACTTTAATCTTCAAACATAAGTGAAAGTCAACCTGCCAATGAAAAGAGAATTACATACTAATTAAACTGCTGAATTCCAGATTGTTCAATTGGATATTTATAAATAGTAATTATTTTTTTCTAGCAATGTATGAACATAAAATCTTCACGCAAGGAGTGATCTGGGACATTAACTCTTTTGATCAATGGGGCGTTGAGCTTGGCAAGCAACTCGCTAAAGCCATAGAGCCTGAACTACAAGATAACAAACCTGTCACCTCTCACGATGCTTCTACAAATGGTCTCATCAACTTCTTGAAAGAAAACTTCGCTTAATTTATACACTGTGGTTCAACTTGTCTTTGTATTTTGTTATTGCCAGCACACAAAAAAATTGCAGTTATTTTATGTATCATATTATTTGATTGTTCTTATTATCCTGTTTAATGTTTTGTATAATGAGTTCCAATTTTTATTTAGAATATTTCAGAAGACTGATTTCAGAAATATGGTTTCTAGAGTAATTTATAAAGAAATATATACATTTCCACAGATTATACTCATTTAAATGTTTAGATATGCCTTGAGACCGAAAATCTGTGGTAATATTTTTTTTAAATGTTAACAAGTAGAATCGTCTTTTTTTCTCCAGCAGTAATTGCGAACATTATATTTTGTACCATTCGTCATTGATTCAAAATGAGTGAGCCCATGCATTTTGTGAGAAATTTTGCCGCTTTGACTATACTTTAAGTGAATATTGAACGATTTCAATATTTAATATACATTTTTCTAACAAAATGCAAAAATATAAAAATATTTATTTAAAAGGGTGTTATCGATGAATTGTTTGTGATAAATTCGGCTGCGCAATTTCAAAACGTAGTGAGGGGCTTGAGACATTTCATAGGAGTGCTAGAAAACGAGTTGGTATTTTACATTGTTCGACATTACGACTGTATATTTGTTAATTTTCTGTCTTTTCTTTTTCAAGTCCATGCTCTATGGCATAGTAAGCTATATGATGCAAACCCTGTTTTTTCTTAGAGGTGTCTCTTACTAAGTTTGAAATTACACAGTCAAAATGTCCCAGCCAGCCCAGTCACAAAAATATACATTCTCTTAGTCTCTTTGGTGGCGGTATATTTGAAGTTGTTTTTTAAGCTTATGTTGTTTGTATTATATTTATTCACGGCCATTTTAACTTACAGAGCACCTATCGTTTCAAAGTTTTCAACACTAGTTTACAATTTCAATATTGTTTTCAATACAATTTCAATATTAATAAAATTTTGACAGTAGTTAGAGCAATGTTTGTCTACTCTAGAGTATTTATTATATGAATGTTTATTATAAGAATGCTTGTTTTATATTTTAAAGATTAAAATATCTATTGTATGTTGTGAATAAAGAAAATTTTGCACAGATGGCTTCTTATTTTGTGGAAGTTAGGAATGATGGTTATTATAGAAGTAACATGATGGTATGTATTTAGTTAACGTCATCCATGGACATCTATAAGGTCAAAAATATTGTATAATGAGATTATTAATAGATTCAGGCGTTACTTTGCGGAAATCCATCACTATATGGACTTTTCGGTTGTCTTCCGTAGAGTCTATTATACCTGAAGATGCCTCGTGTTGGAGCGAAACACGTGTCGTTTACAAGACGGAAAAGTGGTAATGTGTAATCAGATTTTCGGTAAGTTTTTGGTTTAAGTTCCAAATAAATCCACTAAACCCAACAGAAAAACACACATTATTATTTTTCTGTTATTGTTTTTGCTTGTCGCGGATCTTAGCTAAGTAAAACTTTTGACTGTCCATATTGTATAATAATGAAATATAACTCTTTTCAGTCACAGCCCCACACTAAAATTTTTCTGTGTCATAGATATCATTATAGATATACAAATAACAAGGAAGGAAAAATATATCTCCTGGAAATAAATACCTGTAGCCCACCCAGTTGGATGGCATACAAGTATTTATCCGATATGTGATAGGTGGTTTCGATTCGATGTTAGAATAGACCATCTCAATTTGAAAATATAGCTATCCTTACCTAAAAAACTGTGTATTAAATATTGGGAAACATTTCATTACTACTTCGGTTGGGTTGTTTTACTTTAGGAAGTGATATGGATATTGAGGGGAAGAGGAAAAAGGAAACACGGTCACAAATACACAGAACGAAGCACAGCGATTTGAAGATCTATGTTTAGTTGTTGAAAAAGATATGTATAAAAAATACATTTTAATTACAAACATCCTTATTATTATAAAGATAAATTTACATATTGGGCAAACTATTGTTACAGATTTTTTTTTATGATCATCTATAGTCACAATATTTATATTAATTTGGTTACCAGATTAGTATAGTGTCTCCATTGTCTCTCGTAGATATCTACGGGAGTAAGTACCCATAGATAAGCAATCTACCATCAGATGTGGATTGTGGCTGAACCTGGGCTAAAAGGGACATTAATCATCTGTTACAGCATTAATCTACATTATGCAGCAGTGTCATTTACTTTATAGAGATATGTAACCAATTTTAATTTTATTCTCTGCAATCTAGTCATTGGTATATTGAAATTCTGCATTCCTAACATTTAATAAGGTGATATTTGAATTCTTAAATTATCCATTATGTATACATGATCTGAACAGTGGAGACGACTATGAATCACAAATATATTGAGATCTGGTTTCATTAGGCTTGTCCTTGGCCATGTGTTTTTGATAAAGAATTTGATCAGTATATTTTTATATAGAAAAAATTGTTAAAGTAAAAACCCTAAATCAAAGTCAAGATTTCGAAAAAGGATATAAATGTTATTTCTATCCTTCCCTAGGGCCGTGTATAGCTTTTAAAAAACCCTCTTTAATATAATTTCCAACAAAAGTCAAGATAATTTTTGTTCTGTTTAAAATAGCTTGTGTATTTTAAAGGCCCTGCCTTAAAATCAGTCGAATGTCTTATTATATGTCTTATTTGTCAAACCTAATATATTTTATTTGGGCTTCCTGCCTCTACCACCACCACTCTTCGCCTTCTTATTGGCTGCATTTTTCTTCTCCTCTTCAGCTTTCCTTTTAGGGTTTGGTGTGGTTGAAAGTACCTGAAATTAAAGCAGAGTAAGTAAAAAAAATTTTTGAGTTGCATAGTACACAAGATCCATTTAGAGGCTATATAAATTATATAGTAAAAGAAAATAATACTTTAATATACCCGGGGTATAGATTGAGATGTTAGATTTCTTGTATAAAAAAAAATACATAGATAAATTTAATATTAATGTGACAAATTTATTTTAAAAATATTTTTTTTGTTTCAAACTAAATACCATAAAACTAAAAATGTGTCACCGTAATCGCAACGAAATGACTCGATGATGTCATCTAAAGGTATAAGTTCATACCATATCAATATTGAGATATTGTCCACACGTTTGTTACTTTATGGAATAATATAAATTATAGTTTTGTATGATAAAAAGATATGAAAAAAATATTTTGTAAAACAAAATTAATCACTTTTAGGATAAATTCTTAGTGGGTAAATTTTGTTTACACTAAAACGAGAACACCTATTAACTAGATATAACTATAATATTAAGTGAGGGTTTATAAGAATCTTCTACTGCATGCTTAAAAGTAAAGCCAATGTAATGTACATATATGAGCAAGAGTCATCAGATCGCAAATAATCACTCCTGCCCATGGACATCTGTAAAACTAAAGGCACTAGCGATGCATAGCCAGTTGTATGATAAGGATATAATAGAAGGGGAAGAAGGAAGTAAAGGGAAATCTCTGCTCTCACAATACGAAATATGGTTATACAATAAATGCTATCACTTATAACTAATATTCTGTGAGAGTGTCGTTCTTCCCTGATTTGGTCAGCCTATTAAATACCTATATGCCTCACCCACTATATGAAATATTTTTATTTTTGGAGAAAATAAATTTTCTGTTCTTCATTTTTCATAAAATTTTTTGAAATAAATATTTTGAATTCGAGTTTCTTGGAAGTTTAAAACCAATTGGGGTAAGGCTTGTCAAAAATCACTATCTTTATAAATGTCTATGTATTTTTTATTTATTCGTTTATTCTTTATGGTTAATTCATATTTATATATATTTATATTTTTGCTTATGGCTATTAACTTTGTTTATTAATACATTTTTTCTATCATCCTGACGAAAATGTATCGACAACCTACATCAAATTATCTTTTTAACACTGTGTCCAATTATCTTTTTAACGGTTGTCTGGAAAAAATCACTATTAGCGATAAAACCGCCTATAAATATTACAATAAATAATTGTATAAGTTTGTACCAAAAAGAATATACATATCTATCTAATGCTGCTGTTTTACCTTAAAGAATCCGTCAAGTCTGCCCTGTGTTGTTCCAGTTCTTGCTTTCATTAATTTCTTCGCTCCATTTCTAACTCTATCCTCGTTAAATTGCTTGTCTCCACACAAGAATTTAACTAGGCCTTCCTCGTCTGGATCTGTCCACTTTATCTAAAAAAAAGATACTTGGGTAATTATCATTCAGTATTTTTCTATAAGGAAAAGAGTCATATAAATATAAATTCGAATCCACACACTCGTAGAAATCTATATGGATCTATCTATAAGGATGGAGATCTATGGTCTCTGCCTAACCCAATAGGAAGACAGGCGTGACTAAATGTATGGATGTATGTATGTAATTTGATTTTCTGTGCTCATTTTTAGTTCCGTATCGAGGGAGTGAGACCGCAGGAATCCACTTTGCTTGGCTTCCATACTTCCATGTACCATGTACGTGTCGCTTTGTTTGCCGGTCGTGATTTGAATTTATTTACATGACACAACTGTGTCAAAATCTAAGAAGTCATTACCTAATTTTTTTTTGTGGCCTGCGACACCACGACTAACACGTGTTCGTGGCCTCTACCACGAAAAAAAAGGTTGAGTACCACTTATATACAGAAAGTTTATCTAGTTTATAGATAGAAAACATTTATCATAGGAGATCAATATCTCTTACCTCAATATCTTTAGGATCTGCTACTTCAGGTTCCATAAATAATCTTCTTGCGTTCTCATAGTCCCAGTTTTCCGGTGGCTGATACTTATCAGTGTCGATATTACGTAGAACTTCCTCCATAGAGCGGTGTTGACGTATCAACTCTATGGCACGTTTTGGCCCTATGCCTCTGATAGACCCGCAGTAGTCACAGCCAAGTAATATGCAAAGGTCAATAAACTGCAAGAAAATTTATTTATAATTTATATTTAATAGCTACTAGCTGACTCCACAGACGTTGCCCTGTCTTAGCTATGAATAATCAATTCGAACCTTAATTAATTTGAAAAAAGTTATTTCAAAAACGTAGTGTTACATATTATACGTATGTCAAACGCGCGAAGTTCAGAGCGAACATATATGGGCTATGAAAAAAAAAAACACTTAAATGGAAAATAAAAAGTAAATTACAATATTTGTAGCCTTTGATGATCTCAGTAATAAATACAGTTCTCATGTCTTGAGATACAGGTTTATTTGTAGTGTAGGCATTTTATTACTATTTTATATATTAATTTTACATATTTATCTTGAAAACTTTTGTAATTCTTCATGGGTTCAATTCCCTATAGATACATATAGACGCAAGAGTGAGATTAAGGAGTCTGGATGCTCCGTCAATCTGCCATGGATAAGTGTGGTAAGTTAATATCCTTTTTACCAGAAATCGGAAGACCCCATGCCCAACAGTAGGACATATACAGGTTGTAAAAGAAGATTAAAGTTACCTCACTATGGTTGAGCTCAAGACCTTTTAGTACTTGATCAAGGTGGAATTCTTGTACGGGCATTTTACGGGCTTCGGAGAAGGTCAAATGTCGTAAAAGTACATTAGCGCCGAAGGTTAACGCGTCCATATCTTCAGTTGCTGTTGCATACACTTTACCAGCTTTTACCTGAAGAATTAATTAAAGGATAGGAAATTACATATATTTATTTCGATGGTGAGATCGAACCCGCGACCATAGACTCCGTAGGCAATATAATAATTCTTTTTCTTTATTATATTTAAAGCAAAAATAGTATAGTTGGTAAAAATATGCATACAATCTTCGGTAATGGTCTCAATTGTACTATAATACTATTGATATCTTAGCCCAAGCACTAGAGCAACGGCAAAAATTACTTACCAAAGCAGCACATTGAGCTTCAGCTTCACATGGTGCTTCAACTACAGGAATACCCATTAGTTTTAGAAGTTCCCTTGCTTCTTCTCCATGCTGTTTTGTCACTTTTACCAGACGGCGGTTGAATTTTTCAATTGAAGCTTGATCACCTATGAGATTAACACATGTTAGGAAACATGTATGGATTGGATTAAGATATATTAGGAAACATGTTTCTTTTTTTTATGGCATAAGAGGGCAAAAGAGCAAGCATGCCACCTGTTGGAAAGCAGTCAATGTCGCCCATAGACAACTGCAACACTGCAGGAGTCATGGAAGTGTTGCCGGCCTTTTAGGTATGTGTAGGCTTTTTCCTTGAAGGTCTCAGTGTTGTATCAGTTCAGAAAGACCACCAAAGGTAGCTGGTTCCACAGAGTGGTGGTGCATGGAAAGAAGTTTCGAGAGAAGTGTACTGTAATAGTGGAAACTACTATTGATAGTTTATTTGGAAAACTATTAATAGTTGGAGTCGATGAGTGCTGTAGTGGAGACTATTTTGGCAAACATAGTGAAGGACATTCCTCAGCTAGACGGTGTGATGATCTGGCAGAGACTGGATGCATGTAACCAAAGATCGAGTTAGGCAGTTTGCCTTGGAAGAGGCTTATTTCCAGCAATAGACTGATGTGAACTAATGATGATAAAGAATTCTACTAATATTAAAAATATTGCTAGTCTATGTTATAGAAAAAAGTACAAACCACACATGTCTTACCTTTCAAATACTAACAACTAACTGTATGTCTAACTGTAACATTTGAGTTATTACACACAAAATAGCTCTTACTAGGTATGCCAATGGGAGTTTCCTGAAAAAATATAACTAAACATACCAGCATCTGTAGCTTTCTGCAATTCCTTTTCAGCTTCCTCCCTTCTTTCAGCACGTTTATTGAGCTGGTGGGACTTCATGTCTGGTGGCTTGCCATCAAATACATATACCGGCTTAATACCATTTTCTACTAATCTAATGGTACGATAGAATGTACCCATTAGATGGGATGTTGTTTCACCATCCACTGATGTAAGCTGAGCACCTAGAAACATTGATTATACAGTAAAAGTAAAGTATTATAAATATCTGCAACATTCTTCTTGAAGCCAGTATATAACTTAATTTTGACCGATTTAAATGTCTTTTTTTAAATCGAACTCTTAAGATTTTTTTTAATTAACAAACACTGTAGCAAATCGTATATACAACAATAAATTTGTAATAAACTATAAAGTCATACCTTCGCTTCTAACCGCTATCAAGAACTGATATAAACTCATTGAAGCATCGATGGCAACTTTACGACCTGAATAATAATACAAAAATTTTATTTCAATTTCTATAAGATACGATAACGATATTTTTGTAAGAAAATACATACCAAAGTAATTCTTGATTTCCATTTCCTTCACAGCTTGAGGCGCGATATCTGCTATTAATTTGGATAAACCTAAAATACCCATTTTAGTTGTAAGTCAACAATTTAATTTTAAAATAAAATGCAACGGTCCCAAAGAAATATAACCACGATAAAATGGTTTAACTAATCAATCAATTTTTTATTTACGGCAATGATTTACCTATCAACTGTATGTGGCGCGAATTTTGACATTAATTTTGCTTCCTTTACAATTTTTTGGTTACTTGATGGCACTAGAATAATGATCATAATGCCAATGCAAAAAATGATTGTCTATATAATAGGAACTATTTAACCAACCCTATTCTTGATTAATCTTTCTAAATCGGGGACCTATTTTTGGTTCATCTTTTTAAATTGCCTCAGTGGCGAAGTTACCGTCATCAGTACCAACAGTCGCAGGCTCGATTCCCGTATCGGGATACAAATTAACTGACTAAGGTAGATTGGTTTGATGATTAATGTTAAAATGTCAAAAATTGGAATTTCATTGAGAAACAAAATTTTTTATTGCTTACAAAGGAAAAGAGTAGGTATGTTGTAATCAGACATTACTAGCTACGTTTTAGTTGTTATTGATCGAAGTTCTTTTCGCTTGTACAGCTTGCTTTGCTTAATACTCAGTCACAGAGTATGTAATTATTACTTACAATACATTTATAGTTGTACTGTCTCACTGATAGTTGCCATATACAAATAATTTAATTGAATCACTGGTAGTGCTACTCACAGTATATATTATTTAAATGTTTGATTAATGTATTTCATTATAGGCGATTTAATAAATATCAATATCAACGGAACAATTTATAATCAATGATTGTGCTCTAATAACAAACAATAGAGAATTAAACTTGTTCTATAGATATTTTGTAACAACGAAGTTATCATTTACCATTTAGATTACAATAAATAACAATAATGGGGGGCTGGCTATCAATTAATTTGGAAGAAAATTATAAAAAGAATGAGAAATTTCTGCAGAGTCTTAACGAGATTGCAGTAAGTATATTTTTTAGTTTTCTGTTTCCTATTAGTATTTGTTATTATATGATAATTCGAAATTAACTTGTAATCTATATTACGTTACAGATCGAAAGGCAGATCCAAATGCAATATCAAATGGAAGAAAGAGAAAGAGCTCTTCAAATTGCTCGTAATCGGGATATATTTCTCTGGTTAACTGCATTTAATATAACTTCTACCGTTGCATTATTGACTGGGTAAATTTTTGATTATGTCTCATATTGTCTCTAATTATACATGAAGTTAGTTTTTTGTTATTATTTCTCTTACGCAAGCCTTAAGTGATTTAAAATGTTCAATTTTTTATGTGTATATCAATTATTTTGATCAAACACTAATAATACAAAAGAACAATAATGAAATGTACAAAATGAGAATAGATTAAAAAGAGGAATCTCTATTGAAGTTAAATTCCGAAAATTGAACGAGGGCGAGAAGTAACCAATGGAGAACCATTTCGCTGCAATGAATGGTAGTGGATGAAGCTTTGTAGTCTCTGCCAACTACTGCGGGGGATAGGCGTGAATATATATATATATATATATATATATATATATAAAAAAACAATATTTAAACAAATTTAGAAAATGATAATAACTAGTCCTAGCTACTTCTTACTTTGGTCTGCATGTGGTATAAGTATTTTATTGGTTTGTTTTTATTTCTTGCTGCAGGTTTAGAAGAACCAAGAGAACATATCTTTTGATGCCTTTAGTTCCACTTGCATTCTTGAACTTGTATTATTTGGATCTTGGATATGGAAATAAGTTGCACAGAATCAGAAGTAAGTTGCTAACATAAATTAATATGAGACAATCAATGTAGTTGTAACATTCCACTGTTGGGAATTGGCTCAAAATTAGTGTGTTTTGCTGTAGTCCTCATGCTTGATAGGCGAATTTAGGATGGCAGTTTGGTATTTTAGTTTGAAGTTGTTTCTCATCTACTGGTATTTTGTTTCATAGTAGCCTTATATGACATCTGTGCGAATAAATGGGGTGACCCTATTCTATGCCAAAAACAATGCAGAAAAATTAATTTTTTCTTCATAAAATAATATGCATATATTTTTTTGGAAATACTTCAATATTATACAAATTTTTAAATTACTTAAATATCAGCATTTTCTTTACACATTCTATTTTATATTCAGCAATATATTCAGCAATTGTAGTAATTTTATTTTTGTATATAGTTATAAGTTTCAGAGGAGTTCAATAACAAACACTGACAAAAGATTTTTATATATTAGAATATTATATTTGTAGTGATGTAAACTTAAATAGAAATAAAAGAAAATCCCCATGGACTTATTCAGTTTAGAAATAAATATATTAATATTAAGCATTTTATAAATTTAATTTCCAAAATAGTTGCATACTGAATGATTCTATTTTATACTTTATTACTGTGGATTTTGTTTTTTTTTACAACCCATATTTTTCTCACTACTTGCCTTGGCTTGGGCCTCCGTATTTCTGGACGAACAGACAGCAACCTACCATATTTGTCCAATGCAGATTGGCAGGGTAACCAGAATGGGAATAAATATATAATGTAGGCAATAAATGTATACATCATTGCGGAATTAAATCAGTGACCATTGACTCTGTAGCCAGCAACCCCAGCACTGAGCTAATTGGTTGTCTGATTTTGTGTTCATATGTGTTAATAATATTAAGATATCTGTTCTGATATTTAAGAGTAAATTGCTATTTATGAACATACCCTAGGGGGATTGTGGCACCTACTTGGGTTTTGTAAAATAAAACCAGAGTGTTATAAGTATAAAGAAATGTTTATTACATAAAAATAAAAAAAATAAAGAATCAAGTAGGTGAGACACAAATTTGTAGGTCGTGGGTAAACGGCCGATCTGATTTTGCCACGTAAGCGGACTAACACTCCCCTGAGCTAGCTTGCGCTCAAAGAAGAAAACCGCAGGTAGAACCCTGCCATTACATTTGCACCGCAGGTAACATACTGACGGAGGGCAGGTGGCACCCTGGATCGCAGGTGACACCCTCCGTTACATTGTGCACCGCAGTAGAATCATTACCGCAGGTGGAATCAACCCCGCAGGTAAAAGCTGACAGGTAGAACCCCGCAGATAAAATGTGCAGGTGAAACCCCGCAGATAAAATGTGCAGGTGAAACCCTGGAAGTGACAGATACCCATCGATTACGCCTTGGCCTATCAACTTCCGTTCTGGTTAATCAGCGACAACTCGTGAAAAGCATTATGTCGAGATTGTCGTGGTGAATTAAAACCAGAACGGAATTACAAAATAAAAATTAAACACACATGTGCTATTCAAAACTTACCCTAAAACGGGGTTTGATTCCTGCACTTATTTTTAAAATAAATACTGAGCGAGGGCGCTCTTAAGAGACGTCATGGTTCCCGTTGATATTTCCATAACGGACGAACCCTCACTGAGGTGGTGTCGTTCCTCGGCACCCGTCAGTAACTTCCATAAAAAAACCCAAGTGGCACACGAACAAGGCCGAAATAGCACGAAGGCGCGAGCACCGCACCTACACCTACTTGAGTTTACAAATTCCTTTTCAAATTCCTTCAATCTGTCACCGCGTTGCTTTGAACACTTAACGTATGACAAGCAAAAAATGTTCGATGGCAGATCGTGTTTTTGTTATAGTAATTTATTAACTCTAATATTAGAATAAGTATTTAAATTTGAATACGGAATAGTGTACTAATACTAATATTTTTAACTTATACTTAAACTAACTAAAATTATATCATTAAAACATGTAACCTTCCGTTACAGGATTAGTTTGATTTTGGTCTTTAAACTGTCAGTATTTGTAAAGATATTGTTACATATGTTACAGTGGAAGCTGAGCACATCATGACACATGAATCAGATATGTTGGAGTTACCTTGTGGTCTACCAACACCATCGTCAATAGACCAAGGACGTTTAGATGCTGAGGAGCAGAAGAAAATCCACCCTCCTCTTCCTTAAGGAGATCAGTCTGAATCGGATGCTCATGTGTGTGCCTTCACCGCTTTTTTGTCAAGAAGGCCAGTTACATGTATTATTATTTCTTTTAATGTTCATTAGATAAGTTTTACACATGTGATATTATAAATCTATTTACTAAATGATAATCATGAAAACATTATTAATGTTTAAGCTTATATTTATAAAGATCGAAATGATTGTACACAATGCAGCTTTCGTAAAAATATTGATATACAGAATCTTTCTTTTTATTCTCATATAAAAATTATACATATGTAGATAAGTTTCAAGTTAAGCAATGTTTTTCTACAATTTTTAAAAATTATGTTTAAATTAAATACTCATCAATATGTTTAAATCAAAAAAACGTTAACATTTTTAAAGTTACACTGATGCATGGACATTCTGTATAATTAGGTTAGCCATTGTCACGCTTTACTTGGATAATTAATTTTTTCCACAATGCAAATATGTATATGAATAAGCTGCAAGCAACTTAGTTACCCATGGATATATATATAATTAATTTTGAATTATAGATTTATGATATTTTTTTAACGTTAAGTTTTTGGAGATAAGTTATATTTAGTTTGATGTTTTTTTTTTAACAACGAAATTAAAATGTATTTTTTGAAATATTTTATATATTAGTAGATTATTGTTTTTAGGCTGTGTTGATTCTATTTTTTTACATGTATACTTTCTATTGAATGTATAATATTTTACATATATAGTTTTGAAAAGTAGTATTCAATGTATAAGTGTTTTTTTTTTACTTTTCCGTGTTGTTAAGCATGAAATAAAAAAATTGTAAATTGAGGTTCCCTTAATGTTTTTGCTGTTTGTTAATGGCAGTTAGGTATAACTATGATACCAGCGTTAAGTAAAATATATTAAGTAACATGAAATGTACTAGTCGGCTTGATATGTTGTCTCGATAAAATTGTGGCCATTTCACCAAAACCTATGAAATATTCATTAAATTTAAAAAGTTACTCTACACGCATGAATTTAATTTCACTCCACTTTACGCCTACACTATGCTTTGTATGTAAATTGGCGGGAAAACTACCTCTCATATGGTTTTTTTTAAATCTCAAAATCTTAAGAATAGTTTATGAGTTTACTTCCTGGGTAATAAAATTTTTTTTTACCTTCAAATAAGTATGTTGTTAAATAGTCAAATTATTTGAGAATAAATGTCAAATTGTTACATTTAGCATAAATTTTTTCTAAATGTTAAAAATCTATCAGTATAATATTAATGTATTAAAATTTCAAAACGTAAACATTCGTAAAAGTCTATGTAATTTTTTAAAACTAATTGTTAATAATCTTATTACGCCCATCGCTATTAGTCATAAGGGAAATAATTGTTAATGCACTTTGTTGGTCCCATATATGTTTTTACACGTACCAAGCATTATACATATAAGGTGATTATTTATTGCAACGAAAGGCATATTGGCATATTGTCTAATAGTTGAGCCATGAGTAGATGAGGATTTTTTAATTTTCTTGTATTCTATTAACAACAACATTGTATGCGGGACACGTACTAGTACGTTTTCTGACGATTGTTACTTGAGCGCAGGTGACGTACTAGTACGGGTTAGTGTAACAACATGGTTTGTTTGTGGGTACAAAAATAACGGTATATACAGGAAAACGAAGCCGAATGTTATTGTCTGGAAAAATTTAGACAAATAAATACTAGTTTTTACATCAGTCGATGCGGAACCACAGAACGGGAAGGTTGATTAAAAAAATCAATTTAGATTTATAATAAACTTTTTATTTATCCTCGCGAAAATGAGTAAATTTATCGAAGATAATTGTGATGAAATCTTCGCTGACGCATTATCAGATGTTTCGTGTAATAGTGACGATTGATCGAAAGTGAAGATTTCGAAGAAGACCAATGAAGAGCTTATTCCACGCCCTCGAACAGTCATAGAGTTATTAGTACCAGTTCTGAAACAAGCTCTGATGAAAAAGCAGAAGAATGATCATTAAGTGAAAATACTCCTGTACTGGAAGATTTTTTGGTTAAAAATTTTCAATCCATTAAGATTTAACTGAATAACTAAATTTACGCGCAAAACGCCCGCTCACGGTACAATTCCACTGCAAAATGTACCCGCACACAATGTAATGTAACCCATTGACTGCCAGACATATTTAGAGCGTCTTGAAAAGGTTTTATTTTGAAGAATACATGAAAGTTTACAAAATATAATATTAAGTTACTGATATAATATTATAATAGGATTTGCAGTAATTTTTATTGAAAAAAAAGCACTACGAGATAACTCGTAGCTGGCGTCACTAAGTAAAATTCCTGTGCTGGTTGCCACTGCGAGATATCTCGTAGCTGGCAGTTTTGATACACACGCTTAATACGAGATATCTCGTAGCTGGCAGTCAATGGGTTAATAACCATATGGTGAACCTTTGAAACGTTACACCTTACGATTTTCAAAGCTTTAATAACATATTTTTAAGTTTGGATGTTTATAGAATCTTCATAAGATACAAAATATCAAGAAATGTTTATCTAAGATATTAGTACCTTCGCAAACATGCGTACACATATCTCAAAAACGACAACAGTTTTGTCTATGGGCGGCTCTTTTGTTCGTTTACTTTTCTGTTCCATAAAAAATCACTTCACTTACGTTTTAAATTGTCCTGTTGTTAACGAAAGCTGATGTATTTCAATCGTGTTTTATATATTCATTTGTTGGATAATGGCTTCATTATATGTAGTCTTGTAGTAACGTATTGTTACGCTTCATTTATTAGCATTTTTGACGAATAAGTGTTATATATGTAAGTGATACTACATCGTCACATTGTCCTATTAATGAGAATAATAGAATAAAACTAAGTATTATTAGACAAGTAAGAATGTATGAATCATGTTTTAAATAAATATTCTTTGAAATTTGTTATTTTATTTTCCTCATGTGTATATGTCGTTATAGTTTCATTTTTTTTAAGTATTGCTAATACTAACTTTTTACATACAAATGTTGTGAATTATGTTAACATATTAATTACATTTTAACGTTTGTTGTTGTTAATGATTTAGTATATAGCGTGTCCTGTGACACATTATGCCTCTCTATTTCGTGCTTTTCTGTACCAGATTGTCCCTCCAATAACCTTGATGTCATCTGTCCATCTTTTAACCTATCTGCCTCTCTTTCTTTTACTATCGCGTGGTTGCCACTCAGTTAAAATTTTCGTCCATTTTATCCTACTGTCCCTTGTCATACGTCCTGTCCATCGCCATTTCTACTGTCTTACTTTCTTTAATATATCTTCCACCTTTGTAGTAGATCTAATGTCTTTTGCTCTTTCGCGGTCTTTTAGCGTCAATCCTAACATACTTCTTTCAATTCCTCTTTGACACGATCTCAGCTTTAGAAGATGTTTCTGAGTCAACGCCCAAGTGTGACATCCGTATGACATAGTTTAATTTAGGTTTTGGTTAAAGGGTACTCAATCGAATGATAATCTCATAACGGTTTTCCTGGACTATGGCTGGGCGGGCAGATTGTATTTAGGAAATTATTTTTTATAATTCGCATATAAGCTACGCTTCGCTACCATAGTCGGCTAATATAACACGGGAATAATGGGGGGATAAAATATCAATCTTCAAAAAACAAGCCTACATGTTTCTTAAAGGCCGGCAACGCTTCTGTAATGCCCATGGCGCTGAAGATGTCTATGGACGGCGTTGATTGCGTTACAGGTGACACGCCTGCTCGTTTGCCTTTCTATGACATAAAAAAAAGCCCACTATTTAATCCCTCAAATCACAGGGTATGTTACTCCGTTCTATTTCTATAGATCTGCAAATCGAAGCGATACTATAGCCGGGTGGCAGGAAGGTTTGAGTCCAACGTAGTTAAGCGCGGAATATTTTAATTTCGTTATCAAGATAGGAGACCTCAATACCTATTCGATTATCCGGAAGACTAGATCACAGCGAACAACGAAGACCTTACAATTCTTAGCAACGCCGCTGCAAAGACTGGCAGGTTCACCTGGTGGTAAGTGATCACCGCCGCCCATAGACAAGCACAACGCCGGAGGCGTCACAGATGTGTTACCAGTGTTCATTTCATGTCGTGGTTAAGAATCCAATCACAGTAACACACACGCAATCGCCAGTAAGCGTCACTGCTATATTTCGTAAGCTAACTACATTTTTTCATCGACCACGGCCGATAGTGCTTTCAGCTGAAGTCTCGGGCCTTTTACTATCAGTATAAGTTATTCCAAATTATTCTAATTTAAACAAAAAATAGTTGACACTTCGATTAACAGAGTCTTGCGTTATTTTGTTACAAATTTAAAACTCATTTCGCTAAGATACGCCTAAAAATACATATAGCGATAGCATAAATATAATATTATATATACAGCACAAAGGTAATATTGAACACAGTTTATTTTATCGATCAATTATATTATTGGTAAAAAATCGATTGATATTGAATGGTATAAAAGTTCAGTTGACTAATTCGTTGCCATAGCAACCATCAAACTTGTTTGAGTAGCGTAAACAAATGAATCTCATTTCATAGAACTCAAATACATTTTACATATATAATTTTTCATTTTGTTATAGGAACACTATGGCATTTGGATAATATTGTTTATTTTGTAAGTTTTTCATTTTATATTCAATCGAAGAATTTACCAATTGCGTGTCAGTGGTTCAGATATTTAAAAGCCCTCAAAAGTCATCGATTGCCGTTGCTTGGTGGTATCAATATAATCAATATTTTAAATTGCCGTTGTCAAGCATTTATCTGTTATTCAAATTAGAGTATCCTATACTTGTCCTAATTTAAATTCATATCTACCGCCCCCAAGCATGTTTGCGTTTTACTTCAAGCGAGCAATTATTTATGTGTGGCCAATTTGCAATTCTGAATTTTAGAACTAACTTTACAGTAACTAATTGAGTGCGTAGTCGATATGAGTCAAATGCAAAATATTAAAAAAGATGAGCAGAAAAGAAAGGAATCTCAAAAGCAAGCTCAAAAGAAGAGTCCAGAGAAGAATATGTCGGAAATTGACGAACACATACTTAAGAGGTTCGATGTAAAGAAAAGGCTCGGTAAAGGCGCTTATGGGATTGTTTGGAAGGCTGTCGATAAGAAGACTAAGGATGTGGTTGCTATCAAGAAGATTTTTGACGCATTCAGGAATCAGACTGATGCTCAGAGGACATTTAGGGAGATCATATTTTTACAATCATTTCGCAACCATCCTAACATTGTTAAATTGCACAGTATTCACAGGTAAAGTATTATGCCTTTTGGACTTTTTGCCGTTTCAAAGTATTATATCAATCGATACATAAAAATAATTAACGACCTGATTGGCTCAGTTGCGTAGTTACCGTTTTCGTAGTCAGTGACAGCAGGTTCAATGTCCACATCGGAATAAATACATGTATCGTCATCATCAACAGTTTGCAGTTGTCTACTACTGGTCATGGTTTCCCCTAAGATGGGCCTCTTAGCCAGATATTCGGCTTCGCGCATTCAGTTTTTACCAGCCACCTTGCGTAGATCGTCGCTCCATTTAGCTGGGGGGCGTACTACACTACGTTTGCCAAAAAGTGGTCTCCACTCCAGCAATTGTTATTATATGAATACATACCACCCACTGAAAGCGTGGAACCGCTTACCAAAGCGCAGTATGGTCTACCGAGTCTAGTTTTTATTCCTAATGATTGTCTGTTGGGTGTATATGGGGTGTGTTGGTTGTGAGTTGGGCGTATGTGGGATTGAATGGGGTATGTATTGGGTGTAAGTATGGTGCGTTGGGTGTAAGTTGGGTGTGTGTTGGGTGTGAGTTGGGTGTGTTGAGGGTGAGTTGGGTGTATATTGGGTGTGCTGATATAACATTTTACTGTGTTACCGCATTTCATACGTGCAGGAAATCGGTGGCTCAATTCCTTTCCCCTTTCTTTATTCACTTCTCCTATTTCATTATTTTCATCTTCACCTTCCATAATATTGTATTTCCTTCCCATTGTTCATATCCTTAATCTAAGGTAGAGAACGCATCTCTACCTTGTCAGAGTTTCGGATTACAATCTTTTTTTTCGTATTTTTATTTTATCTTTTTACAACATGGCAATGTATATACCATAGATCAAACTTTATAGTCTCGCAGATAAATATACCTCTTCTTATGGTCCTATGTCCCCGAGGTGGGGCAGAGGGCGTCCACAGTGCTTCTATTGGGATTGGGATCCATTGGGATCGGTCTTGAGCGACGCGCTTTACTTCAGACCACGTCAACCCGATGCATTTCATCTCGGCCGCTATGTAGCGCTTCCACGTGTGTTTGGGTCGGCCTCGCTTCCTTTTCCCTTGAGGAGTCCATTCCAGCGTCTGTCTGGGAATGTGATCAGGGTTCCTAACTAATATTTTACTTGCAGAGCTCTTAACAATCGCGACATTTACCTAGGCTTCGAATATATGGAGACGGACCTTCACAATGTCATCAAGCGCGGGAACATTCTGAAGGACATACACAAGCGGTACATTATGTACCAGATGTTGAAAGCGACGAAATATATACATTCCGGTAACGTCATCCACAGAGACCAGAAGCCGAGCAATGTGCTTATCGATAGCGCTTGTAGGTAAGTCTTGTTGATTATACTATCCGAATCGATTCGGCTACGGTGACGTCTTCTGAGAAATTACTAATTAGAATTTTCTGAATAGCCTCAAAAATAGTTTATAGATTGATTAGAAGGAACTACTAGGAACTACTAAGAAGGAACTACGTAACTAGTAAAAAAAATATTCTAGCATAATTAATAATTTTTTTTCTCACATCTCAAATAGCATATAACTTTTTTCTGTATTTTATATGAGGTAAGAAGGGAAACGAGTGGGCGTATTACCTGATAGAAAGCAATCAATGCTCTATATAGACATCTGCAACGCCATAGGTATTGCAGAAGGGTTGCCGGCCTTTAATAAATATGTAGCCTTCTTTTTTGAAAGTTGCAATATCGTGTCAGTTCGGCAACACCGCTGGAGGTAGCTGGTTCCACAGAGTAGTGGTGCGTTGAAAGAAGTTTCGTGGAAAACGGCCCGTACTGGATTTTGAAGCAGACGAGAGATGCCGACACCATTGATGCAGACGGTGGGGATGAAAATTTCCTTTATGGCGAGTTGAGCAGTAGTAGAATGCAACGGCCGGAATTATTCCAGACAATTCCTCAGAGCATTCCCCATGGTAGAACCGATAAAAGATGCAGATATATGAGATATGCCTTTGCAGCGCGAAGTAATCTATCTATACGGTAAAGAGGAAGAAGCTGATACCGAGTTGCCCCGGCCCAGAGGTGAAAACAGTATACCTAGTGCGGCCTGACTTGTGTCTTAATTTTCGTTAGCGTGAATACAGCAAATACAAAAATAGCACATATCGGTCGTAAGTCACCTCTCACGTGACAACAGTACTTGTCGCTGCGGACGTAAGTCACGTGGGAGGTGAAGACAAGACATGTTGCCTTATTAACTAAGTATCCGTAACAGAGCAATTGACATCTCCAGTTATATATCATTGCCTTTTCCAATTATATTTTAATATATTGAGCTCAAAAATGAATAAAGTCAATGAAAACTGTACCTGTAGCTACAACCTAGCAAGAATCACGTATAAAAAACTAGCGATCGATAAGGGTTATATTAGGATTAACAAACATACGACGAGCTTTTGGCGCTTTATTAGTATCTGCTCGTTCCGTTAAGAGAAAATAGTAAAGGTAGCAACGAATAATGACATCCACCTGGATTTTAGCAAATAAGTATTTTGATTTGATTTTATACTTTTAGTCCAATGTTATTATTTCATATAGGGTGAAGCTAGCGGATTTTGGACTAGCGCGTTCGGTGTCAAGCGTCTACTCTGGAGGGGAGGAGGGTGCCGATCCCTGTCTGACTGATTATGTCGCCACGCGGTGGTACCGCGCGCCCGAGATTCTGATAGCCAGCAAGAAGTAAGTAATGAAGCTACTGTATATACGGGGACATCCACACCCACAAGTGGCGTGGGATCGAGCTTCGGGGATTAACCCCACTGCTCACGCAGCAACTCAAATATGCGACCGTCCCCCGGTCCTAGATGACGCTGCTCTCGGCGGTTTGGGCGTCCTTTAACGATTTCGTGTCGTCGAGATGTGGCCCGACCTATTCTTACGTTGGGTCCGTCGCTGGCCCTCCCCCCTCACGGGACCCAGGCGGCGACAGGAGGATGTCGCGTGGGAGCGGGCGTCCCTCAGGTGGACGAGCGTGGAGGGGAGGAAGGTTTTGTATATATCTGTAGCATGAGTGGCTCGCCCGGGGAAGTACCACACTCCCACAGAAAACTGGCGTCTGAATTGTAGCTTAGCTACCGCACTGCGTACGGTGAGTGGCTTAGTTCTGGAGGTCCAACACCCCCCCTTCTCCCTTCCCTCCCACTCCCCTCCCACCCCTCCCACTACCTTCCCACTCCCCTCCCACCCCTCCCACTCCCTTCCCATTCCCCTCCCATTCCCCTCCCACTCCCCTCCCACTCCACTCCCCCTCTCACTCCCATAACACTTTCCTTAAAGATCGGCAACACTTTCGCACTGCCTATGGCTTGCCGGATGTCTATGGGCGGCGTTGATTGCTTACCATCAGGTGACATGCCTGCTCGTTTGCTATTCATACAATATAGTAGTAATCACTATAGTAACTTGCCTACTACCTGTGGGACTATTTGCCCATTTCAAAGGCAATTTGAATTATTTTATGAGCCGAGGGTCGCATTTTTTTTATGATTAAGGATTAGCTCAAGGGTGAAGCTTACGGTGTATCAATTACCGTATCTCAAGCAAAAATGTTTAAATGTTACGGAATATATAATTGAGGATGGAATGATTATTGCTTTATAAAATACAAACAAAGAGGCAAACAATGGATCTTACTGCATACTCGGAATGTATCCTTCTATGAAATGAAACAGCGTAAATGAATTTTAAAATTTCAACAGTTACACCAAGGGCATAGATATGTGGTCACTGGGTTGCATCCTTGGCGAAATGTTGACTGGGAGTCCACTGTTTCCCGGTACGTCCACTGTGAATCAGATCGAGAGGATCATGGCTGCGTTGCCTCGACCGTCTTCAGAAGGTATCCAAACTAGTTATAATATCTTAATAAATTTAGAGAATAATTTTGGCTTAGGCCTTATGTAGGCTCTCGTGAGTTTATATAAAAGTAATCATCAACAGTGATAAATATGTATAATACTAATAATTAAAAAAATAACGATCGCTGCTTACCGATTACGCATCTACTCACTACTACACGATAAATACAAAAATAGTTTACTTTAAAAAGATTCAAAAACATTTTTTTTTAATCTATATTTATTTTATATGTATGTTGTTTTGACTGTCTAGTTAGCTACAAAAATAAATATTATATATAATTTTCTTTGGGTTTAAAAGACTCAAATTATATAATTAAAATAAAATACTACAATATTTTGCCAAGAATGGCTCCCATCCACTGCTTCAAAAAAACAAGTAATAAAAAAAATTAAAGTCAATTCCTACTCAGGTCAACATTGAAAAATTTTATTTTAGTTACTTTTTATTAAATAATAATTACAATTAATATAAAGATGTATAGAGAATTTTTTTTAACATACATATTATCACGCCCGTCTCCCGCAGAGGTAGGCAGAGCCCACAGATCCCCATCGGTTACGATCCCGGCATACCCTCCTCACTTCCTCCATACTCATCTATCTTTTCATCCACACTACCTCTTACATTCATCGTAGCGAAACGGCTCTCCGTTAGTCGCTTTTTAATTTTTTTTCTCCCATATAAAACTAAAATTAGTTAATTAAATTTAATAAATGAATAAATATTTGAAAAAACTGTATTAACAAAGTGTTATCCACTCTAAGTTTAAAAAAAATGTACTTGAACTAGAGTGGATGAATAAAAAGTAACATTTTACTATGAAATAAATGAGAACAATGAGTTTCACAATCGAATGATAATGTTGTCATCATCATAAGCTTGTCTCAACCCAATGCTTTTGGACATAGGCTTTCTCTTAAGTGCGTCATGTAATTTCTGCCAAGTGCTCTGGGAGATCGTTATATACCGGGGAGGTTTTTCTCTCATACTTGTGCTTCTATCTAAGCCTTTATATATGTATGAAAAATATTTTTTCTGTACAATATTGTCATTAAATCCGATCTTTTTTAAACTTTAAGGTGTAATAAGGAATAAATAAATATTGATGTCAATACGCACATAGGGAATATGATGGTGAAATCAAAGCCTTCATTGATATTCATTTTATATTGCGTGGGCGTGGCCACGGGGATCAAACATAATGATAAGCATTTGTGAAGATAATAGATTATAATTTTCTCCAGTACATTTCGAACACAAATCACTTTTACAAATAAATAAAACATTAAGCGATTCGTCTCAGGTCCGGTGCGCTGGGGACGTTTCGTTTTAAACTGTTCAAAGATGGCCGCTCTCTTGTCATATTCATCGTATTCATATACGTATACGAGAAGTATACCTTTGGTTTTTGACATAAACGACTCACACTTGTCGTTGAAAATCTTATTTATATTATTATAAAATACTAGCTTTTGTCTGCAGCTTCGCTCGCGTGGAATTTCTCTGCCACGTTAAGTTTCGTGACAGATCACTTTAGATAAATATATTTTTTTTACTTAAAAGTAAAATTATATTACGACCAAAATTACATAAAATCATTACAAATTGTAGCCTATATGTTATACCGATGTATACCATAGGGTATACATCGGAATAACATACATAACAAACGTATCGGAATAACATAGGGTATACCATAGTGTATACATCGGAATAACATATAGGCTACAATTTGTAATGATTTTATGTAATTTTGGTCGTAATATAATTTTACTTTTAAGTAAAAAAAATAATTACTGTAAAGTTTCATCCAAATCCGTCCAGTAGTTTTTCCGTGAAAGAGTAACAAACATACATCCATACTCACAAACTTTCGCATTTATAATATTAGTAGTATTGGATTCAATTTAATCCTATAAGTAGGATAAAATATTCAAGAAATAAAACTGTGCAAAATACTATATGTATGTATGTATTGCATTGGAGCTTTTAACAGAGAAAAATTCGTTCGTTTCAAACGGGGATTCTGAGCAAAGCGGATGAATCGCGCTTAATAATTAGTTTGATATGATTCAGATATAGCAGCTGTGTGCAGCGGTTACGGTTCCTCGCTAATCAGGGAGCAAGCGGCTGCGTGCGCTGGCGGCGCTTCGCTGACTTGCTTGCTGTCGTGTGCGCCGCGAGACGCGGCTGACCTGGTGCAACGTTTATTGTTGTTCAACCCTGCCAAGCGACTCAGCGCTGAAAGAGCGTTGGACCACGAATACGTCTCAAAGTTAGTTTGCTTTTTCTTAAATGGCAATTACTTATAACTATTATGCCAATGTCAACTAAACAATATTAACGTGAAATATCTCGAAATGTACTAGTTAGCTTGTCACTTTACGTCTTGATAAAATGGTGGCGTTTCTAACAAAACCTTCTATGGATTTTTTTAATCAACATAAAAAGTCACGATACATGTATTTCTTTTTTCATATCACTCCACTTATATGCCTTAATTTAACTATGTTTTATGATATATCATCACAATTAAACAATAATAAGATTATGAGAAAAATAAAAACACAACGTCACTTGTGTTGTTATGCTTGATGATGTGAATGACTTAGTTATCTGTGAGAGAAATAAAATAATTTGTAGATAACGATTTAAGTTTTAATTTTAGCATTAAATTTCTGTAAAAAAGTGTCACGATTAAAGTTTTCTATTTCTATTATAGTGGTAGAGCTGTGAGAATATTTGAATAGTGGTAGAGCCATGCTGCAGACGAATAATTTGTCAAATATGGCATAATATTTGTCTGTAGCATAATTGGTCGGCTTGCCCGAGAAAGTGCCACACTCGCGCAGAAAACCGGCGTCTGATTGGTAGCTCAGCAAGCGCGTTTCGTACGGTGAGCGGCCGAGTTCCGGAGGCCCAACACCCTTCCCCTCCCTCTACCTCTCCCTCTCCCATTTTCACCCCCATAATGACACTTTCCTTAAAGGCCGGCAACACTTCCGCACTGCCTATGGCGCTGCGGAAGTCTATGGGCGGCACTGATTGTTTCCTATCAGATGACACGCCTGCTCGTTTGCTTTCCTATCCCATAAAAAAATATTACTTTCTTAGGTTCCGTCGAGAACGCGACGAGCCGACTCTTCTGTCAGACGTGCTTCTACCGCTAAGAGACGATAAGCAGATGTCAGTTGACGACTACCGCAACAAGTTGTATAGCATCATGGCGAAAGGATCGCAAGGTCACAGCGGTCAAACAAGGAAGAGTCATTCAAGGTAAGGGAAGTTAGTAATGGGTGTCCGATGTCAGAATTACGTTTTAAACCATAACTATTATCTTCAAACAAGGAATACTCGACCTGTTATTATTATAGCTTTATTTCCCACCCTTTTTTTAGGTATTACTAGATTTCCTTTTTATATCCTATTGTGACGACTAATTGGCTCAGTGAGTCATCGTCCGCGGAGTCAATTGTCGCGCGTTCGATCCCTGCATCGGAATAAATATATCTTTATTTATTCCGAGTCTGCAGACCCCACCAATCCGCGTTGGACAAGCGTGGTGGGTTAACGACCGTTTCTCCGGAAATGGAGAGGCTCTTGCTCGGTAGTAGGACATATATGGGCTGTTAAAAATCCTATTATGTGGTCCCTTTTTGGGTAAAAGCCTCCTACATCTCTGACCATTCCTCTCTCTAGGGCTTGGTTCATAAGGTTTTTGACTGCTGTTTCTACAATGTTATCTGCCCAGCTTTTCCTTTGTCTTTCTAAACTCCTTTTTACCTGTTGGACCCGGCCATTTTAAATTATAATATATATAATAATTTCGACATTTTAAATATTTGTTTTGTATAAAGTTCCTGTTTCTGAATTAAGTTATAGGTCAAATACATACATACATATCGTCATCATGCCTATCTCCCGTAGGCGTTGGCAGAGACAACGGATCTCCATCCGCTACGATCCCGCACACCCTCGTTGCTTGCTTCAAATTGGAATTTGGAGGATGCTACGAGGGTGTTCCTTCTTTTTTCTTCCACTCACATTTTTCGTAGCAAAACGGCTCTCCGTTTGTCGCTTCTCGCCCTCGTGGGAATCAGGACTTGACGGGTGGCGAACCACGTCGCCGTCAAATAATACAATTTGTTTAAATAAATAATCATAGAATATTTTCTGCCAATATTGAGAGAACGTCCTACTTTCACTTCACGCACATGGTTTCAATAGGATGGCAATACCCCTCAAAGTGTTAGAGAGGCCATGGAGCTTCTTTGTGATTTTTTCCCCAGTAAATTAATAAGCGATGGCCCCTGGCCATAAAGTCGCCGGATCTAACCCCCTATAAACTTTTATGTGGGAGTACCACAAAAGTAGTCTCTGAAATAAACTAAACATCATCCCAGCACTAAAAGAAAATATCGTCCACGGGGTTAACGGTATCCCGACGTCATTACTTCAGCGAGTGGCACAGAATACTATGGGAATCTATCCACAGTATTCTGTCACAAGAGTGTGCCTGACGAGACGGTCAACAATGAGACGAAATAATAAAACAAATAACCACCACTTCCCTTTTTCGTAAAGGTTATTTAATTGTATTTACATTGTCCTACTTCCCACTAATATTATAAATGCGAATGTTTGTGAGTATGGATGTATGTTTGTTACTCTTTCACGAAAAAACTACTGGACGGATTTGGATGAAACTTTACAGTAGTATACATCGGAATAACATATAGGCTACAAATTATAATGATTTTATCTAATTTTGGTCGTAATATAATTTTACTATTAACTAAAAAAAATTTATTTATTTAAAATGATCTGTCACGAAACTTAATGTGGCAGACCAAATTCCACGCAAGCGAAGCCGCGGGCAAAAGCTAGTATATACATAAATGCAAGTATGTTATATTGTTTGTACATAATAGATTTTTTTTAAATTATGTTTGACAGCCCAATCCTGTTACCGGACCACCCTGTCTATTTGTCGAACAAATTTCGCGCACTTAAATATATCATCATGGCTTGTGATTCTTTAAAAATATAAAAGCGTACGCTGAAAATGTATCCAGTTACTATAAGTTAACTTGTTCTGCCTCCACAACAGCAAACCACACACTCTCCAATCTACAGGTGGCAACAAGAGCAGCAAGAGTTTCCACGATACATCCGACTTATCCAAAAGTTATGGCAAGCCGAAACAACTTAGCGTATCAGCAGATCAGAAGACGAGACCGAAAACAATGAAAGCTCCTGAAAGACCGGTGAAGGAGTACCGATCAGAACAGACGTTACCGAAGCCAATGCGCGCAACGAAACTGTACGAGAGCCGAAGTCAGGATTGGGAGACGTCCAACTGCCACGGTGATTTCTTACAAGCGAGAAATAGCTCACCTGATTACATGACCGGGGGGAAGAAGATGATTCAGAATAGGAGGAATTCCACCTCGTTTTCTACTATCACGATAGGGGGGGACGCTGACTATTTAGGTAGGACGCTTAATCAAAGGCACGGTGTTATAACAGCGAGTGCTTTAATGGACCTTCGCACCAGTATACGGTGAAGACGGTAGAAAGATGTAAATTATGGAATCTCGGGATTTTTTTATTATTTTGAGGGTAGAATGTGATTTATTTAGACGTATTTAAAATAGATATTGTGTTTCAGAGATGAAACTTACTTTTTTTAAATATTACGATTGTTATTCATTCAGAAAAAAGAGACTCAATTTTGCAAGCAATTTGAAAATGTTTTGTAGATACTTTTAAGTATTCAACTACATAATGCGAGAGGTCGAATAATCGAACTCTTGAAAATATACCTATAAACAATATATGATTCGTATTTTAAACTTTTTTTTTTCTTCATTCTCAAGGAATGAGGAAAAAAAATTTGATAAGGCAATTTTCAAAAAACGTTACATCTATATCAAAGTTTTTTTTTTAAATAACGGATCCAAGCCTGAAGTTTATTTTATTAATGAGACATCTTGAATCATCGAATGCTAATATCGTTTTGATGTATATTGTTTTACTTTACTTTTTTCGTTAGATCTTTTAAAATTTTATTTAGTTATATCGTTACGTATCGTTACGTTTTGTGTAAAAAATCAACTAGTCATTTCGCTTTAAGCGCTACGCGTGAGTTATTTGCGAAACTAACGTGATATTAATGTAGCATTTGTTGTAATTCTTCTATGGACTTGCTAGTGATATCTAAGAAGTACAGCTTTAGGTTACAAAGCTTCCTTTGTTGTAAAATTGTAATGATTTTTGAAGCAAGTTTTTTAAACTCAACTTTTAGTGTTTGTCTCGGATGGTTATTTTATATGTCGCGAACAACAACAATTGCGGCATATCACTGAGTCAACTTCGTTAAACGCACTCGTGACAATTTTTTAAAAACAAAAAATGTTATTTCTAGTGCAGCACTATAGTTTTAAAAAATCAATTTCTTCACAGAACTGGAAAATACATTCCGATAAATCGGAGTTGCTAACATAATCTTAGAAATGTCTTTATAGTATAAATACCTGACTCTACTGCCATATTTGTTAAAATATTTCGGTGATAACTCAAAATGTATTACATTTTATACCGATTGATGTTTACATTTAATTATAAGTTACTCAAATGTCCATGTAATAAAAAACATAGACAAAATATTTAGAGTTGGTGAACGTATTTTTCGAAATTAAATATACTTTATGTAATGTTGCCTATTTAAAAAACTCACAAAAATGATATAACTTGACAATCAGAATATTCTTCTTTATCATCTCATTTAATGCTTATATGTTCTAATTTATTTATTTTCACACCGATTGTCTTTTTGTTATGGCCAAAACAATAGTCATTACTATGTGAAGAAGGAACATTTCAAACAAACAAATCGATTTAATTATCTGTTACCAATATAATCGCCGACTCTAATTATGTCTATGTAGAAAATGCTCACTTCATGTAAATTCTAAGACTACTTAGATAACACACGTAGGATAATCTATTAATGTTTTATACCAGTAAATAAATTGTGAGTGAATACGAATGCTTGTTTTAGTTTTTATCTACCTTTCTAGGTGAAAAAAAACACACGTGTTTTTGGCATAATGTAGGAAAATGCCTTTGGGAGATAGAATCCTATCCTCTCCTCTGTTCATGATTTATTGTTATTAATAGAATACAAATATTATTATCGTCAGCCTTATTGTCATAATTTGTAACTCCAACACAGTGTGAAAAAAATAACATTTTTGAGTGTGAATAACTTAAGAGTGTATATCATGGAACACTTCATATTTTGATATATATCTGAAATAAGAATGAATTTATTAAAATTTCTACTATATTTATAAATGTAAAAGACAGTAGGTTTTTTTTAATCCTATAAAGTTTACTCATATGGACTTAAACATTTTGATAATTAGACGATATTTCAAAATGTAATAACTTAATTTGAATCTCTTCTATTGTAACCTTGAGACAGTATTTTAATTTGTTATTGAATTGAGAACACAGAGTTCGTGGAAGCTCTACGTTCTTTGAATTGGACCTACAGAGGAACCAATTAACGGACTACGCCGCTAACGCCTACGCCGAAAAATAATTTGAAATTAAATAAAAAAGATAAAAGCTATTGTGATAAAAATGTAAAAAATATTTATATAAATATATCTAAAATTGATGATTTTCTATTGTAACAGAGAAATGAAATGAAGTCGAAAAAAGTAATGAAGTAAAATTGTGCGATGAATTGCGAATTTTAATGGTATAGGGTGGCAAACGAGCAAGCTAGGCTTAAATGACAGCGTGGTAATAGAAAACGGCGATACCTGTGTCATTTTTTTTAACTCCATAGTCACGATTACCGATACCGATTGTCTATTGCCCATTGTAGCGACTACGGGCATTCCAACATGGTGTACACCTAGACTTTTGTATGCTCCCTTATTTCTGCCAAAGTTAGCGGCCATGGTAACGATGGAGTGGAGTGTAGGAAAATTCTCGAACGAGAATGTACTTTTTTTAACAAAAGCTAATAAAAATATGAAAATTGAAAAAAAATCAAATACAAAAAAGAATCTAAATCTAGCCATCTTATTTAGGGAAAAATATTAGCGAATTCAGGATAACAGATCATAAAACTAATCCTCTAATAAAACATAGATATACTATATAATATGCCCCTAATATGCAACTTGCAACATAATAAAATGTAAACAAAAAGTTCTAAAGCTGTTTCTGGCAGGAAAGTTGTGACGTAATCCTAATCCTTTATTAGTAAAAGAAGAAAATAGTCGTCAAGAAGTTGATCAAATCGCTTTTTGATTCGCCTTTACATAACCTAAAAAAAAATAGAAGAATGAAATTTATAAACCTCATCACTACTGCGATAACATATATTTTTATTCATAACAACTGTGTAATATCAAAGAGTTTATTGCCTCATTTGTCGCTGGACCCGAAAAAGAGAGTAATAGCAAACGAATCTATTAAAGCTTCACGAAAAGTAAGTTACAAGTTATAGATACTCTTACACTTAAGACACAGAGGGAGGATTTGGGATGACGTTTTCCGAAATCCTCCCTCTATGTCTTAAATCCACCTTTACTACAGGAAGTGTTCTGAAGAATCAGCGGTATAATGATAGAGACATGCTATTCCCTCACAGAGTATCGGCATACGTTTTCGCGTTACGTACATTGATAACAGGCATCCAAAATCTAATTCATTTGGCTTTCTTTACTTTGGGCTCCCGCTCCCAATACCTCCCCTTTCCCCTCTAATTCACATCTTACCTTAGGGTGGGCAGTGTGTAAATGTAATATTCTTACTCTCCATGGGCAGCAGTGAGACATACTTACTGTTTGTATTAAACCATCGCCTTATATCGGGCCTCCGGAACTAAGACCGCTCACCGTACGAAGCGCGGTAGACAAGCTACCACTCAGACGCCGGTTTTCTGCGGGAGTGTGGTACATCCCCGGGCAAGCCGGCCCATTCATGCTACAGACAAATAATATGCCATTCTTGACAAAGTATTCGTCTGCAGCGTGGCTCTACCACTAGAAGATGATTTATTCATCAAAATAACACGATTATGTAGAATAGAATAGATCAGATTATGTTGAAAGATATATTTCGAGGTGAAGAGATTCGCTGGATCGCGACAATAATGGACATATCTGTTTGAGTTACTAAACTAAAATGGCAATGGGTTGGTAATGGTTGTTGGAAAACCGACAACCACTAAAGATAGTTGGACCTTTCCCGCCAACTTACATGAGTGACGTTGTGTTTTTATTTCATTTTTATAATTTTATATTATTACCAGTTATATTGTTTAGTAATGGTGGTGTATTATACAATATAGTTCAATTAAAGTGTATAAGTGAAGTGATATGAAATAAATGCATGTATCATGACTATTTAAGTTGACTGAAAAAGTTCATAAAAGGTATTGGTAGAATAGCTACCATTTTATCAAGACGTAACGTGATAAGTTGACTAGTTATATTTCAAGAGATTTGATGTTATCGTATTTTACTTGACACTGGCATAATAGTTATATTTTATTGCCATCAAAGAAAAGAAAAAATGTAGATGGTTGATGGAGTGGAGACAGCGTCCTTGCAAATTGCGTGAATCGGAATTGAAAAATCTTAAGATTTGTTAATTCCGATTCACTCAATAATAATTCAGATTGATTTGTGAACGAAAATTATTTAAAATACATACATACATATCATCACGCGTTTCCTGTAGGGGTAGGCAGGGACCACAGATCTCCATCTGCTACGATCTTGGCACACTTTCTTTGCTTCATCTTCATTCATCACTCTCTTCAAACAAGCTCGCCATTTAAGGGTACTTTTGACCTGGCATAAATTATTTGAAAAACCGGTATAAATGACTACCGGTATAAATTATTAGTAGTTACTTACTACCTGCTGCATACAAAGGGCGTTTTTGCCCCGCATCTCATGTGAAACGGCACGCGGACCAAAGGAGAAGATAGATCTTTATCTAGCAGTAGACGGTCACTGTCTGGTGATGTAAATGATTTGTTAATATTTACGTACGAAGTAACAAAACGTTTCTTTTAGTATCTACCATTCTTAATGCTGGCCGATAAGAACAAAGACACAAGCGAGTACTGGCGTGAGACCGAGATATTATCCTTGGTTCGAAATGACGAAGCCGGCATAGACTACGAGAAATGCGAGAAGAATTTGCAAGAGAGCCCTTTCAATCATGTTAATCTGCCAAGTAGAAGGAGTATTAGGCCAATTTGTCGGAATCCACTTGGTTAGTATTTTATTTTTCAAAAGCTTTTAAACAAACACACATTACTAGTTTTCTGTTATTGTTTTGCTTGTCGCGGGTCTTAGCTAAATAAAACTTTTGACTGCCCAAATAAATTGAAATTGAATGTAAACCAATTATTCATAGAAAACATAAAATGTTGCCAGTAACAAACATATATTTTCCTCTTTACAATTAACAAAATATGCATTAATATAAAAAATATTAAACTTGTTAATTTTAAACTTGTAAAAGTAAATCAACTGAACCTAAAATAAATGCATTTGCACACAGATACCTTCAACCAAATTTCGAAGAAGTATATTAGTCACATTCCATTTCGACCCGAAATATATCGATATAAAAATCGCACTTATGTACATGAACACAAATATAAGCATATGAAGGGAAAAATTGTAGCTAGTCGACGCAATGGACTAGTTGATAGGAATTACGCTCCGATTGAAGATTTGGACAGAATACGTATTGCTAGAGCATTAATTTAATTTTGAAATAATATCGACAAAGGTGTCATGACAAAAGTTGAGAAAGGGATGTTTAAATGGTTTGACACAGAGAGGATCGATGAAAGACGACTGATAAAAGAAATTAACCTTGTGGATGTGGATGGAAAGGTCGGTAGGGAAAGACCAAGGAAAACGTACCTTGACCAAATTGCCGAAGTTCTCAAGCAAGCGGCTAAGTTCTAAATGGCAAGCTTCTATGAAGAGTGTGATGAGTGTAGATGAAGAATACAAAGTGTGCTGGGATCGTAGCAAATGGAGATCTGTGGTCCTAACGCTGCGGGAAATAGACAAGATCATATATGTATGTATGTATAGAGAAATATGTGAAATCAGCAAAAATAATATTTCATTAAAACGCCTATTATTCAGGACGCGTCGTATTATCGACAACATCTGCATCTTAATCTTAAACTGTTTGGTAAATCTTTTTTTAATCATTAATCTCAATTGCTAGAGGGAGAGGGGGTCAATTTTAAATTTTTTCCTAAGTTGGAAAAAAAACTTACAAATCGAATTGTGTGAAAAGGATAATTTCATTTTAAGTTATTTTTTTGAGACTATTAACTTAAGTTTTAATCACCAGTCTGGTTAACCCACAAATCTAAACTGGATAAAGAATATTGTCCGTCCCTTTAGGAATGGGGAGGTCCGTCCCCGTAGTAAGACATATATGGGTTGTAAAAAATGCGTTTATTATTATAATTGTTGCCGGGAGGATGTTTTCGTTCAACGCTAGATTGCGCTGGGCGCAAATTCTTACCAACATTCAGTTTATAACTTTATTTTTTTATTTTCATTATTATTATATAATCTACAGCTATCTAAGTAACGTTATAAAATACAATAATTTAAATAAATACTCTGTTAATTAAATTAAATGAAAAGAACAATAATCTAGAGCAAATAAATCAAAGCTCTTACATTTCTAGCTGCGTACAAGGACATTCTCCCGCCAAAGACATATTTTATTTATTTTATGATATTTATTGCAATTTCTTTACACGTAGACTACCAGCTTTGCCCGCAATGTCCCCGCTTCAACAACTTAACAGAATGCGAGCTGTTTCGCGACTCCTGCAGGTAACTAATTAATGGACCTTTTTCTGTCAATATTACGTATGTAAATATTAAAGACAACCAAATATCTGGATCTAGTTAACAAAAATTGTAAAAAAAAATTGTATTAAGAATAAAATGTTATATACTATATATACAGTTACGTATACATATATTATAATGTTATTCTAATTTAATTTACTTCGCTCTGTCGTTATAATTCTAAACCCCAGCTGTTTAGGACCGTTCCGAATGGACTATAACCTTAAAGGTGAGACCTAAAGGCAATAACAATAATAATTATTGTTTACAGGGAAAGAAAGGTATTACCATCCGAGTATCGCACGTACTGCGACCGGAAGTACGGAAAATGGCGGACCATGTTCATTCCTGCGGATTACGCTCAGTGCAGATGCTGCGATGAATGTGTTTTCTATAGAGGTATGGCAAAATAAATTAATTTACAGTATCGTATATCGTTGGAGATCCCGCTTTTGTGCGTTGGTGGTTGCTCATTTAATTAAGTTGCATATAAATAATAATACTGACTGTATTGCATAATATAAAAAAAAATCTTTGATTGCATGATTATGCATACTTTTAAAAAAAATCTTTAATTAAGTATTCAGGCTTCCTTTATTTACTTTTTATTTAAAAAAACTTGAACTGATCATTCATGTTTTACAGAGCTCGACCAATCTTGCGTTAACGACGAGTACAGTTTCGACACGGAGGAATTTCTACCCGTCACTACTATTGGTTAGTTTGGTTCATAGAGAATTACGAATATGGACAGACAGAAAGAGAGAGAGAGAGAGAGAAAGATGGAGTGGAAAAAAGAAGGAGAGGGGAAAGAGAGGCAGAAGAGCGAAAGAGTACCAATGTTACTACTACAATTACATTAACTACATTTTAACTTCCAAACTTCTGTTTATATTAATAGTATACATTGCAACGTTAACATATCGACGCAAAAAACTGAAAACGTACTAAACCGCGCAGAAAACTTATTTATTATCACCGGAGGCAAATATACTTTTATGATTTCCGAAAAAAATTTTATCTGATCACTCAAAAATAGTCAGTTTCAACGCTGTACAATATTTTTTATTTGTCTTAGAGCTATGGGACTACCATACCAGACTACGATACTATTCAACGCTATATTTTTTCTGATCTATTTTTTTTTTTTTTTTTTTTTTTACGTCTGTGTTATTTACAGCGTTTTCGCTTTTTCCGTTGATATGTCATGTTTTCTTGATGTTTGTTCACTCTTATATATTTTTTATTATATATAACTACGTGTATAAGAGAGCGATGTGGAGTAAAAGAAGGTGTTGTGACAAAAGTAGAAAAAGGGATGCTTAGATGGTTTGGACATATAGAGAGGATGGATGAAAGACGACTGGCAAAAGAAATTTACCTTGCGAATGTGGATGGAAGGGCCGGAAGAGGAAGACCACGAAAAACGTACCTTGACCAGATTGCTGAACTTTTTAAGAAAGGCCAGGTCAAGAGTACCCTCAACCGGCGGGCTTGCATGAGGAGAATAATGAGTGTGGAGGAAGCAAGGGAAGTATGCCGAGATCGTAGCAGATGGAGATCTGTGGTCTCTGCCTACCCTTACGGGAGACGGGCGTGACGATATGTATGTATGTATGTATAACTACGTTGTTTTAAAATTCTATATGGTTCTATGTGGTTCAAAAAAATGTTTGATATCACCATCGATTCATATCTTCAATATAAAAAACTCATAGTACTAGTTTTTTCAATAACATAAGGAAGTTTAAAATACAGAAAAAATTAACAATCGCCTGGACTTTGTACAAATATAAATACATATATTTACATAGGCATAAAAAATAACCCTTACATTCGAAAGTCTTCGTTGACTACGTATAAAGGGTAAAAAGAACTTAACTATGTACAGTTAAATTCGTTAGTATATTTATAAATGTATCAGATTTCAGAGCCGGTTGCAATCAGTATTGGGGTCATCCAGATCAAGAAAGTAAGGCTCTGCGCTGCGACCGAATATTAAGGAGATGTGAGTACATTCAAATCGATAGTCTACTGCTGAACATAGGGGCTGTCAATAGGCGTGATGTAATAGTATAGGTAGTCTAGGGGAGTCCGTACTAATACGGATCCGTACGAACCCGGGATCTTTACGGGATTTCTTTTTGAAATAAAAATCTTCCACTTATTTATTATTTTATTCTTGCAATCTCATATATTTATTTTTTTAACAGCTCATATATGTCCCACTGCTGAGCACGGGCCTCTCCATTTCTGGAGGAACGGACGTTAACCCACCACGTTTTTCCAATGCGGATTGTCGGGGTTACCGGACTCGGAATAAATATTTGTAATGCATACATATATTTATTCCGATGCGCGGTCGAATCCGTGACCGTTAACTCTGCGGGCGGAGGGCCCCGCCACTGAGGCAAATGGATGTCATCAATCTCATATATATACACATATATCACAAAATTTGACATACATTAGTATTATTAATTTGTGCACAGAATGGCGATATGTTCTACGTCGTTCTGTATCCTCTATGTCAATCAATAAAATCAATAATCTAAAAAACGATTATTTGATTATGTTTTAAATTTTAAAATTATGATACAACATTGAAACTTTTAAAAACAAGTCATACAAACTCATATCTCAAATGCCGGCAACGCATTTGTAATGTCTATGGTATTGCAGATGTCTATGGGCGGCGTTAATTGCTTTCTATCAGGCGACACGCTTGCTTGTTTACATCCGTATCCCATAAAAAAAGAGCATTATAATGAGAAAATAGAGTTGAAGGATCCATTTAGATTGTTTATTATTACGTATTAAAATAATTAATCTGTATTCCCTACGCCATTTTAAGTAGGAATATCATATCCGTTGAAGTTATTGCTATAAACAATAATTTCACAATGAACAATTGGACGAGTAGCTTTCTTTTATCTGGTGGTTCTATGGAACCAACTTTCATCGACGGTATCTCCGTAATAATACTTAAATTACGCCCTCTAAGAAATAAGGTACATATTTTTGGAAGGACAACAAGGCGCGATCCCTCTATTTTGTAGGTTTTCATCGTTGGTGGTGATTGGTTACCATCAAGGCACTCGCTTATCTGTATGGATTGCTATATTATAAAATATAAAAGTGATGATTTTCAGGTGTACCAGTCAAAGCGTTGTCCCTATCCAATGCAACATTACATATGTAAGTGGATTATGAAGGAAGCATATTTAGACAATAAATTTATTGTCTGATATATTTTAAAAATGTATTTTGAAATTATTATAAGTAAATTTTATGTTGAATGATAATTTAATAATAACGAACTAATTGGCTCAGTGGCAGGGCTGTCGCTTAAGGGGTCAATGGTCGATCTCCATGTCGGGATAAATATATCTTTTGCCACGAAGTATGCAAATGTGGAACAATTTACCACTTGGGTGGTACCGTGGTGAGTGGAGACTGTGTCTCGGCAAACCTAGTGTGGGGACACCCGGGCTAGATGGTGCGACGATCTGCGCAGGGCGCCTGGCAAAAGTGTGGGTGATGCTTCTTGGGATAGATTTGGCCGCAGGCTGTTGATGATGATGATGATAAAGACATATACATATATATATAATACATTTACATTGTTTTCTGTTTATCAAAGTCGCCAGAACTACCGCTACACGCCGCCATCGGGGAGTGAGGACTGTCCAGTTTCGTGTCGAGGCTATGAGTGCTCAGGAGGTCTGGTTATTGAACAACAGTGTGCTCCCGGTGCATTTCTACCGGACAAGAACTTCTGCAACTGCTGCGGGAAATGCAGCCTTTACCATCGTCAGTAATAAACAGAAAAATAACAAAATAATACTATGGAATTAGTCACCACCTCCGTCATAATCGTACACATATGTATTTATATTGTCAGTAATAAATAGAAAAATATTACTAATTCAATCCACCTCCGTTATAATCGTACACACATGTATTTATATTGTCAGTAATAAATGGAAAAATAATACTAATTCTATCCACCTCCGTCATAATCGTACACATATGTATTTATATTGTCAGTAATAAATGGAAAAATAATACTAATTCTATCCACCTCCGTCATAATCGTACACACATGTATTTATATTGTCAGTAATAAATGGAAAAATAATACTAATTCTATCCACCTCCGTCATAATCGTACACATATGTATTAATATTGTCAGTAATAAATGGAAAAATAATACTAATTCTATCCACCACCGTCATAATCGTACACATATGTATTTATATCGGACACTCAAAACCGTAAACCCTGTAAATGACACGTCAAAATTTTTTCATTATATGTTCGTATCAAAAAAACATACTGTGTCGAATGAACTCACACAGCTCTACGACTAATAGAAAATTGATTTGAGCTCAAACAAAAACAGAAAAATAATATTGTGTGTTTACTAAAAGAAATGGAAATTAACCGAATTGTGACACCTTTTACGCGAGAAATCTGGGGATTATCTTTTCGCAGAAGGCACTATACACCCTAAGAGTACAATAACGGTTACAAGATGCTATTCGGGCTGCCGCGGTTTTGGCACGGCATCCGAAATGTTTGAATAAGTCCGCATCCTTATTAATAAGACTGAGAGACGAATTCCCCCACACTACAATATTTCCACAAAGTGCTATTTCTTAGATGTCGTGTTAAGAATTAGTTTTGTAATATAGTTTTAAGTAAATTGTTACTAACAAGTGGACCTAAGTTATCTGATCAATAAATATATTATTATAGAATATTTAATTTAATACATAACGAAAAAATTACCGTCAATAACACTTCACTATTCACTGCTGTCGGTGTGAAAATGTAAACAAATTTTGTCTAATCTAATTTAATTTGTACAGAACTGAATAATAAATGTGCCGAATTTAAGAAGACCGTTTTGGATGTAAACGGGAGAAAAGAAATTGAAGTAAGTTTTTTTTTAATATAACATTTAAATATTGTGCTAGTTCCGAAATTCAGTTTGCGTATGAAAGCAAACTTTTGCTTATCACCTTTAGAGTTAAAGGCGTATTCAGGTTTTACAATTCCAATTCATTAAACAAACAATCTAGATGGAAGATATTTCATACTGCGTTTGTTTTATGAACACATTTATGAACGCAAAGATGAACAGTGAATTTCATCTGGTGCGGTGGCGATTCAAAAATGTATTCATCAGTCTTCTGTGCTGTGCGTGGCAGGCCCCTTAGACCCGACACCTCTGAATGGTAGTAAGTGGCATATTTGTCTGTAATATCAATGGGCCGGCTCGCTCGTGGAAGTACCACACTCCCGTAGAAAACCGGCGTCTGAGTGGTAGCTTAGCTACCGCGCTTCATACGGTGAGCGGTTGACTTCCGACGGCCCATTTTATTTACAATGAATTTTTAATTGTTACGAAATAAATGATTATTGTTATTAATATTATTATTATTTAAATGTAAATTATATTCATTGATACATACTATTAAAATCCTCGCGGATTACTTATCTATACATTGGCTTCGTTCTTAGATTCTTCGTTTTCGTAAAAATAGCAAAGATACACGTTCCGCACGAGTAAGAAAGACCTAGCTTTTACTGTCCGCAAATTGTTCAAATACCACTTTGGGTTGATACTGTTCAACATATCATCGCAGTGAACGTGTTAAAATGTAATCTCCACTCTCTCGTCTGTTCCAATTGTTATTAATTCTCCGTCGAAATTGATTGATTAGATCAACAACTTCAACATTCTGGCTTGAAAAGCTACGTCGGTGACTCACTTTTCTAGCACTTTTATTTATTTCAAATCTTATTCAAAAGAGAGATTTTCATAATTTATTGCTTTTCCTTAAAGCAAGGCCAAGGAGAGAGTTTATAAATCATTAACCATTCAAAGAAGGAGCAATGGTAAAGATGTATAGAGAATTGTAAGAGCTCGCCTTGTACAGACGAAAATGGAAATAACTACATCAAGAAGGTATAAGCATTTATGGATAGATGGAAATAATTTAAAAGACATTATAATGAGGGAACATTTGCTTTAAGAAAAAAGTTACGCTAGTTATAAAAACTTCCTTATTGTGATTTGATGACTTTAGATTGAAGAAGAGTTCTTGGAGCCGGGCTGTGACGATGGTCTGGTATGCCGCCAGGGCATATGTCAAGACACTCACACGCTACGTGTGGGAATCGGAAACCGACGTAAAAGGGATGATAATCTAGAGGAACCTTATGGTAAGTTCTCGTCAAATGCAATCGTTGAAATATGGTATTATTAATTGACGGCAGACAACTGCCTGCTGCCTTGACCCTCTTTGACATTGTTTTCTGTCGCCCACTCATTTCTCGATCCCTGTTGACTCCGTAGTCTAGATATGCATTGTGATCCCCGTAACGTTCTTGGAGTAAAGTTCTGGTTCCGAGGAGAAATGCATTCTGCCCATTAATTAATCATTCTCATAATCCCAATGCCGGATCTATGAACGGATTTTTTGAACCGAGGGCAAAAATTTGAGATCCAATACTATTTTTTTTTCTTTTCTTTGATGGCAATTAGTTATAACTATTGTGCCAGTGTCAAGTAAATACGATAACATCAAATCACCTGAAATATAACCAGTCGGCTTATCACGTTACGTCTTGATAAAATGGTGGCTACTCTATCAAAAACTTCTGTGGACTTTTTCAGTGAACTTAAAAAGTTACGATACACGCATTTATTTTATATCACTTCACTTATACGCTTTAATCGAACTAAATTGTATAATACACCACCACAATTAAACAATATAACTGATAATAATATAAGATTATGAAAATGACATGAAAACACAACGTCACTCATGTAAGTTGGCGGGAAAGGTCCAACTATCTTTAGTGGTTGTCGGTTTTCCAACAACCATTACCAACCCATTGCCACTTTAGTTTAGTAACTCAAAAAGATATGTCCATTATTGTCGCGATCCAGCGAATCTCTTCACTTCGAAATATATCTTTCTACATAATCTGATCTATTCTATTTTACATAATCGTGTTATTTTGATGAATAAATCATCTTCTAGTGGTAGTTCTTAATTCTTGTAAGATATATTATTAAGCGCGTCCGAAAAACAACTTAGAATGCGTTAAAAATGAATTAAAATCAAATTAAAAAAAAATGTAAACCGATAGTACGAGGCGCCCTGGATAACAAGCACTTTAGCTTTTTACAAACATAATTTTGCCCCTTTAAATTACTGCCAGGGTCAAGTTTCCTGGTCCTCCCTCCCCCTCCCCCTAGATCCGGTCCTGCATAACCACCTCATATAACTTCCACGGAAGAAATGGGCTGGCACTAACTCACGGCGGTAACGACACTGGAACACTATAATGAACGAAATAATAATTTTTGTAGAGCCGTGTAAGCAAGAGATGAAATATTTCAAGAAGAAGTATGGTGTGGATGGTCACCTTCATTACGAGGCTCCACAGTGCACCCCGCTCTGGCTTTACGCTCCTGTACAAGTAAGTCAAGTAATAAATTTTATATAAAAATGTTTCTTATAAATAAACATTAGTTACTTATGCGTTCGCGTATCATTCATCCGATTGTAATGAGATGTAATTTTCTTTACCCAGTCGTCTTTCATCCATCTGCCCAAACCATTTAAGTATCCCTTTCTCAACTTTTGTCAGGATACCTTCTTTTACTCTACAAAAGAAATTTACGTTACACAAGAAATTAACGTTGCGATTGTGGATGGAAGGGTCGGTAGGGGAAAACCACGGAAAACATATATTGACCAAATTGCTGAAGTTTGTAAGAAAGGCCAGGTCAAGAGTACCTTTAACCGGTAGGCTTGCACGAGGAGAATAATGAGTATGGAGGAAGCGAGGAAAGTATGCCGAGATCGTAGCAGATGGAGATCTGTGGTCTCTGCCTACCCCTACGGGAGACAGGCGTGACGATGTGTATATTATTGACACTTACGGGAAGGTTTATGATTTAATACTTTAGTAGGATCATCAAAGCTAACCCACCCACACACTCATACTCACGCACTACCGTATGGTTGTTAAGAAAATTCTTTCGTACGAGATCGTTCATAGTTATGTAAAAAAAAAGGTGTCATAAATAAAGTTTTTCTTTTCTATTTTATGTTTAATTATTTTTAATTAACTCTTATAGTGGAGGAGGGGAGGGATGTCAATTTAATATACAATATTTAATATTTAAAATCTCGCGGCCAATTTTTTTTAAAGGAGACTAGCGATCTTTTAAATATTGCTAGAATTTTAGTTAACTATTCCAACAAAGCTTATATAATGCTTGTGCTAGGATATGATCCACATCACTAGTCCAGTGGAGGATATGAATTCACGACGTACAGATCTTAAGCCCGAGTTTTACCAATTGAGCTATCACTGCTTAAATATAACTGAGCTATTGTTATTTAATATCTGTGGTAAATAGGTCTTTCATAATCCACACTTATATAAGTGTAGCTTTGCTGCTAAGCCATTCAGATGGTCTAAATGAAATCATACGACCAATTGGCTCAGTGGCGGGGCCCTCCGCCCGCGGAATTAATGGTCGCGGGTGCGATCCCCGTATTGGAAAAAAATATTTGTAATCCATACATATATTTATTCCGAGTCTAGTAACCACGCCAATCCGCATTGGACAAGCGTGGTGGGTTAGTGTCCGTACCTCTAAAAATGGAGAGACCCGTGCTCAGCAGTGGGACATATATGGGCTGTTAAAAAAATGAAATAAACTTAATGTGATGTTTAATTTCTCATAATAGTGTCGCCGATTTGTGTGCTACTGCGCTCTAGAAGACGGCAGCCCGATAGAAGGAATCAAGGTTCCTCGTGCTGAAGTATCCAATATGAACTGTGGTTAGTACAGCAATTCAATTAGGTAAGGTCTTAACGGCTCGGGACATCGATAAGTTAATCAAACCAGTGGCTCTCAAACTTTTTATCACCGCGGATGGTTCAACGTTTGATAACATTACCGCGGATTATTGAGGGATGTTTATTGTTTTAATTGTACACACCTTTCGACTAAGTCTATATACAACGCCGTTGCCTTTCACCTCACGTTAACACAACTTAATTAGATCTTTGGTTTCGCGTGTTACATTTCTGCGTAGTCTGTTTATAGCCATTGTTTTCCCTATTTGCGAATAGACTGCGCCCGTGAGAAGTATCTAATATGAACTGTGGTTAGTACAGCAATTCAATTAGGTAAGGTCTTAACGGCTCGGGACATCGATAAGTTAATCAAACCAGTGGCTCTCAAACTTTTTATCACCGCGGATGGTTCAACGTTTGATAATATTAGCGCGGATTGCTGAGGGATGTTTATTTTTTTATACTTTATTGTTTTAATTGTACACACCTTTCGACTAAGTCTATATCTAACGCCGTTGCTTTTCACCTCACGTTAACACAACGTACTCAGATCTTTGATTTCGCGTGTTACATTTCTGCGTAGTCTCTTTATAGCCATTGTTTTCCCTATTTGCGAATAGACTGCGCCCGTGAGAAGTATCTAATATCAACTGTGGTTAGTACAGCAATTCAATTAGGTAAGGTCTTAACGGCTCGGGACATCGATAAGTTAATCAAACCAGAGGTTCTCAAACTTTTTATCACCGCGGATGGTTCAACGTTTGACAATATTACCGCGGACTGCTGAGCGATGTTTATTGTTTTATACTTTATTGTTTTAATTGTACACACCTTTCGACTAAGTCTATGTACAACGCCGTTGCTTTTCACCTCACGTTAACACAACTTACTTCGATCTTTGGTTACGCGTGTTACATTTCTGCGTAGTCTGTTATAGCCATTGTTTTCCTTATTTGCGAACAGATTGCGCCCGTGAGAAGTGTCGGACTGGTTCGGATGTGCAGTGCGACGGGTTTGGCAACTACAAGGAGGCTGTGTTCATGCCGCACGTTGACCAGTGGCCGGAGCAGGAAGAGGACTATGACGAACCAGGTAGGAAAATTGAAACTCGTTATTTATAATTACTATAAATAACGAATTTATAAATAACGTTAGATTTAGATGATTATGAAGCGGCAGGTTACAAAACTTTTTTATCTTTCCGTGTCCAATTCCTACTATTAGTTCACACTCTCCCTATACATTATATGTATATTTTTTTTTATGGGATAGATAGGCAAACGAGTAGGCGTGTTACCTGATGGAAAGCAATCAACGCTGTCAATAGACATCCGCAACGCCATGGACAGTGCGGAAGCGTTGTAGACCTTTAAGGTAAGTGATATTATGGGAGTAGGAGGCGATGGGGAGGGTGTTGGGCTTCCGGAACTCAGCGCGGTAGCTAAGCTGCCATTCTTGACAAAGTATTCGTCTACAGCGTGGCTCTACCACTAAGAAAATATATATTTATATATATTGTTCAAATTTTCAATCGTTACAAAAATACTTTAATTGATCCGGTCAAGTTCAAATACATTTTTTAAACTTGTAGTGGAAGACACTTGATGTTAATACAGTTTTTTCAAATATTAATTCATAAATTTAAATAATAGTAAGAATCGACGTTCATTTTTTTATATATCTTGTTTATCAGTTTCCAATAATGATATCTTTTTGGAATTAAGAAGATGTTGTGGATAGTAGGCCGCACCCTAAATAATAGGCAGATTAAAAAAAACTTTTTTTTTAATATATGATTGTGACTCTCCTTAAATTGCCACCCGAGACTAATGACCTAGTTCCCCCCTAGATCTGAAGCTGTTTATAATTATGAATAAATTAGAAAGTTATTTGGAGGATGAACTCTATGAAATTGGAGGGTTCTGTACTAAACCTCTTTCTTTAATTATTTTGTATGAAGAGGCAAATGAGCAAACGTGTCATCAGATGGAAAGCAGTCAACGCGCCCATAGATATCCTTAACACCATAGGCATTATAGATGCGTTACCGGACTTTAAGATATCTGTAAAACCAGCTGCCTTCGGCGGTTTGTCTGAACCGATACGATATTGGCACCTATAAAAAGCAAGCCAACACGTACCTAAAAGGCCGGCAACGCTTCCTTGACTCCTGCGGTGTTCTGGTTGTCTATGGACGGCGTTGATTGCTTTCCATTTGGCGACACGCTTGCTCGTTTGCCCTCCTATCCCAAAAAATAATATGACAAGGCTTGTTTTTTGATTGCTCCAACGTGGTATTGGCACGGAAGTAACGCTGAAGGTAGCTGTTTCCACGGAGTGGCGGTGCGTGGAAACGCACTCTATCGGGGCGCCACTCATCTATATGGTGGGGATGAAACTTTTATTTGTAGCGAGTTGTATAGTAATGACATTTAGCGGTAGGAATTACTTTGATAAATTCCTCGGTACGCTACCAATGGTAAATGCTATGAAGCTTTTATTTATATCACAGCTGCTTCTAAATTAACAGAATAAATATATATGTGAAATGTGTTTTCTAAAATAAAAACTATTTTATTTTATTTTAAAGAGAGTTTGCGATCTACACCAGCCGTGCAGTGAATAAAAAGATTTGAAGTGCAAACCGGCATATACCGTATTGTATTAACATATATATTTTTTTGTAATAAAGTTTGTTTTATGCCTTTATTTTTTTTATTTCTTCCTATTTGACAGTTTTTTTTTCAGCCGACTGGTGGATAGGTGGCCCATATTAGAAATATGGGTAACTTCTAGCGAATGATGACTGAACTTCGATAGTTTTTAGTTCAAGAGTTTTCCTAATATAATTTTATACAGAGACCTTGATATAAAAAATCTGAAGTAGATTAGAGAATATTCGTTATACAAAGTAATTTGTTACAATGAAGTTTGTTATTTAGAGGTAAGGTTCTTTTAAGATTCGTTTTAACATTGGCTTTACGCTCCTATACAAGTAAGTCCAGTTTTATTTCAAGTAAAAGATTTTAGAAATGTTTCTTATATATAAACATTTGTTACCTATGCATTCGCGCATCATTCATCCGATTGTAATGAAACGTAAATTCCTTTTGCCAGTCATCTTTCATCCATCCTCTCCATGTGCCCAAACCATCTAAGCATCCCTTTCTCAACTTTTGTCGCGACACCTTCTTTTACTCCACAGAAGAAATTTACGTTACACAAGAAATTTAAGTTGCGAATGTGGATGGAAGAGTCGGTAGGGGAAGACCACGGAAAACATACCTTGACCAAATCGCCGAAGTTTAGAAGATTGTAATGAAATATTTATATTTATGTAAAAACAGTTTTTATTACAATATTAAAAATTGGCACACAAAACATATTAAACAATCAACGATGTGGTCATAGTAGCAATCGTGAAACGTTAATTCATATGACAGTTTGAGTCCTATCTTACGACAAATTGAATGTGTTTTTTTTAAAGAAGACTAGCAATGTCTAGAATTGTTAACCATTCCAACTAAGCTAATAATGCTTGTTCTAGGATATAGTTCACATCAATAGTCCAGTAGAAGATACAAATTTACGAGGTTCAGAACGTAAGGCCGAGGTTTACTTGTTACTATTTATTTATGTTATTACTACGAGCTATTGCTACTTTTATAGTGTGAACCTATTGAAACATAAATTCTTGTTAGATGGATTGCTAGAATACGTTCTGTTATGTAAGGGTTATGTAGGTTGACAAAAATCATATAGAGGTTAATTATACCTTCCATTTATGTTATTCGATGCTTGAAAAATCGGTTTTTACAAAAGTTATTTCTCAAACAAAAATCGTTATAAAAAGGTTTTTACAAAAGTTATTCGTCAAACCCAATGTCACTTTCCTTAAAGGCCGGCAACGCCTATGATACTGCTTCTGCTTATGTCTATGGGATCTGGTGGGCGTTGGTGGCTTTCCATCAGCTGACACGCCGGCTCGTTTTCCATAAAAAAATTTGGTCCCTAAACTTTGATCGGACCTTTCACTCAGTTTCCCATTACGTTATACATACTTGAGATTCGAAATGAATGTTGCGACTGATGTCGATTTTTAAAATCTATTTCATTTTTTTTTATAAACTCTGTTAATTTGTAAATGCGTGCTCGCGCCAACTGTTCTATATTTCGCCAATGTCATTTTAATTCAACCTCGTTACGTTCCGTGTAGCGCCTGCGCTCTCAACTTCCGTAACAGCTGATGTTATGTCAATAACATAACCATGAAACGAGCATACATTGTAATACCTAATATCTGATTCATTAAAAAAGAAATAGGTATGATAAATATAAGAAAATATAATGAAATTGAGGTATGACGAGAAAAAAAAATAGTTTTTAATTTGTTACTCTTCAAATAGCGTCGAAATCGGTATTTCTGCGTGTCCTCGTGAAGTCATACGTCACACTGGGAAATAATTGTGTTGCCTTAATAAAAAAAGTTCCCAGAACTAAGTAATTAATTTAACAAATATGTGGCACACAAAACGTTATCGTGACGTTTTACGAATATTTTTGGATGTTTACTCATAGATAGTACTTTTATTTTTTTGAAAATATAAGGTTTGAAAATATGACTTTTTTTTATAAAAAGATTTGTATTTTATAATGTTACCTAATATTTTTATAATGGTATTATTTTAATTTGATTTAATGCCCTAATTGGCACCGTGTTCTACTGATTTCGAAGTCAATGGTCGCGGGTTCGATTCCTGCACCGAAATAATTTATTCTGAATCTTCAATATTAAGATTAATATCCATTTCTCTAGACAGGTGGAGGCTTCGTGCTCAGCAGTGAGTCATATTAAAAATATATATCACATTTTAAAATATCTCATATTAATAAAAGTAAAGGCAAATAAATATCAGTTAATTTAATTATTAATATGTGCTAGTCTATTTTGATGCAATTATTAATGTAAATCTAGTATTTGTTAGTTATTTTTACAGCCAATAATTATTTCAAATTAAAATTTCAAACTCCAGAGTTGTTGCCAAATTTAACTTATAATCTGGCAGCCCTCCATCAAGCAAAAGCAGTCGATACGGTTTCGCGCGCGGGAAGAGGCGTGTCAGCTGTTTTCATATACAAATTGAAGTGATTCGTGAAAATGCCTAATATTATTAATGAAGTTAAATTGGACTTTAAAGATGTACTATTGAGACCAAAAAGGAGTACTCTACGCAGTCGAAATGACGTGAGTGAAATTATATTTTTGTAACACATCGCTGAAATCTTCGTCTGTAAGATCAAGGTTTAGCGGAAAAGGCCTTATATTTTTTTTACAGAATATCGAGTGTCTGGCTATCGACGATTTTCACCGAGCCAAAATACAAGTTGAATATTTTTTATCTTCATTTTTGTAATATTTTATTTTTCTTTGAAGTATATTTTACTCTTCACGAATATGCCAGTATGCCAGCTCTTGCTTATAGATAAGATTTTGTAGACGTCCTTTAATTTAAAAAAAAAATCGCTCTATTTTAATATGCTCCACTGTTTGATATATTTATCGTTCACAACTCTTCAGAAATATAGAGATAATTGGAGAACAAAAATTTTTTTGTACGAGCAAATTATTTTTTTAGAATGTTTTTCGTAAATGCATAGTAAGATGTTTTATTTCTTAAACTCAGAAGTAACTCTACTAGGATAGGAACAGATCTTTTCTTTTTATTGCATAGGAAGGCAAACGAGCAGGCGTGTCACGTGATGGAAAGCAACCAACACCACCCATAGACATCCGCAACGCCATAGGCAGTGCGGATGCGTTGCCGACTTTAAAGAAAAGTGAAATTATGGGAGTAGGAATCGGACAGTGTTGGACCTCCGGAACTCAGACCGCTCACCGTACGAAGCGCGGTAGACAAGCTACCGCTCAGACGCCGGTTTTCTGCGCGAGTGCGGTACTTCCCCGGGTGAACCGACCCATTCATGCTACAGACAAATAATATGCCATTCTTGACAAAGTATTCGTCTGCAGCGTGGCTCTACGACTATTAGATCTTCGACGTACCTTGGTCATTTAAAAACAATTAATTATATGAATTGATTTTAACATACGATATTGACAGCCTAACTGGCACAGTAGCGAAGTTACCGTTTTCGGAGGCTATAGTTGCGGGATCGACTCCGACGTAAGAACAAATAGATTATATAAAACACATTATACAAATTATACAATTTAATATAACATTTTGGCTTTGCACTTCATGTTCATCATCAATAATCTTGGGGCAGTCCACTGCTGGATCTGGGCCTCCTCTAAGTCATACCACGTAGCCAGATCTCCGTCTTCTCTTAAATACTTCTCTTATATTCTCTCCTACACTTGGGTGACTGGGAGCAGAATTAGGTTTTCAACCTTTACTACGTTCAAACAAGGATAATTCGACCTGTAACCTAATTCTGCCACCTGAGAAATCCGCATTGGACAAGCGTGGTGGGTTAACGTCCGTTTCTCCAGAAATGTAGAGGCCCGTGCTCAGCATATATATATATATATATATATATATATATATATATATATATATATATATATATATATATATATATATATATATACAGATATATATGTATATATATATATATATATATATATACATATATATATATATATATATATATATATATATATATATATATATATATATGTATATATATAATTTTATAAGACAGTTTTTAGTTTTAAAAGAATTTAAAAAGAAAGGTTAATATTTCTTTGAAGGATTTTATCCTCCAAATAACCTAGTTCGTCGAACTTTTAGCGCAAGTTAAAATATTTATTTATAAAATTAGAATGGTTAAGCGAATTTGCCAGATTAAATGATTTAGTTTTATCAGCTATACAAAACGATTAGAATTCATCTTAAATAGTGACTGTAAAAACAAATGAATTTTATTTTCAGCCAGTAAGTAGCTGTTCACATTTTATAAAAAAAAAATAGTTTTTTCTTTTTATAAAATGTGAACGACGATTTATTTCTTTTTTATCGCGCGTAATGATGTAACTTCACCAATTTACCTTGGAAAAGCGAGGTGGATTTTACGTCCATACCATCACAACGGAACCCCTTGCCTTATAATGGGAAATGTATGAGCTTAAAAAAAACGGAATAAACTGTTTGTATAGGGCAGCTGGTTTTCTTAAAGAGTTTGTTGACTAATATATCAATGTGTCATGGAAGCCAGTCATTTTTTATTGTAAACTTAACACTGTTGCTTCTCGTTTCGTTCAAATGTGTTTAGATAGCTTCGCACGTGATAAATAAAGTTTTCAAGATCACTTGCCATGTTAATGATGCACACGATACGTCGGCGGAGTTTCATTTTCTCTTATCTTGTTCATTGTTGTTGTGTTCAAACGAACTACACTAGACTGACGTCCACATTACTAGACTAGCAATAAATTATTTTATTAGATAATTGAATTCACAAGTCGGTAACGAATACATCAATAATGGCTAACATGACGTTATTATGGATGTGATAATCAAACGAGCAGGCGTGTCACCTGATAGAAAGCAATCAACGCCGCCCATAGACATCCGCAGTATCGTAGGCATCGCAGAAGCGTTGCTGGCCCGTGAGAAATGCGTAGGTTTGTTTTTTGAAGGTTCCAATGTCGTATCGGTTCGGAAACACCGCTGGAGCTAGCTGGTTCCAAAGGGTGGTGGTGCGTGGAAAGAAGTTACGCAAAAAACGCACCATGTTGGATCGCTACTCATCCAGATGGTGGGCATAAAACTTTTATTTGTGGCGAGTTGCCCGGTAATGGAAATGTGCAGCCGTAAATATTCTGAACAATTTCTCGGAGCACTCCCCTCGGTAAAATCGATGAAAGATGCTGAAAGATAGGATATCCCTCCGTAGTGATAAAAAATCTAGCCAATCGGTTATCGACGATTCGAACAGCCCGATACTATGTTCGGACTAGAAGAAGAAGCTACTATTGAGGTGCCCCGACCCAGAGATGAAAACAGTATTTCATGTGCGGTCTGACTTGTAATTCTTGGAGCCTTGGTAAGTGATTATTGCCAACCTTGAACATTTGTGCTACTAAAGGCATTGGTGCATTGCAAGGATTGGGAGGTTAAAAAGGATTTAATGGGAGGGAGAGAATAAAATTTATTGGGAGAAGAAGAAAATAATGACAAGAGAAGAAGGAAGTAGAGAAAGGGGAAAGGAGTTGGGCATTTGGAACCCTGCACTCATTGTACGAAACACGATTCGCTTCTTTCTAAAATAGTTGAGAAAGACGACGTCAGTCATATGAGTATACATAATATTACATTTGATAATAGATGTTGCTAGTGTATCATTGATATGTATATAGGGATAGGTAATTATATTATTTTTTATTTATATCAACACTGAACTGCACTATTACTATTATTATTAATATTATTTCTTGTATATTGGCAATATGTTTTCCTCTTCCTCCTTTTATTCCCTAAGATGGAAAATGTGAACGTAACATTGACAGGCGAGAGAAAGCTGGTAATTAGGTTAATGGAGCCCTGCACTCCTTTATGAAAAGTCAGAATGTGTCTAAAATGGCCCGACTGGCGGTTCATCGGGGAATGCTTGATCCGACTCTAATGTACGGGAGTGAACGTTGGATTTGGCAGAAGAGTCATAAAAACAGACTGAATAGCGGTGGGAAAAGAGACGTATATTAAATTCACGCAGTTGCATTTAATTTTGCATTAATAAAAAATTCTAATGATTCGACAGACATGGTCACGCATATCTGATTGTACTTAACCACAGATTATAAATCATTTTATGATATTTTTGACAGTGAAAATGGCGGTTAGGCTTTAAATTTCACTAAGAATAAATATTTTAAAATTCTATTCACTTTGAAAGAGGGGGTAAACGTTCAACAATTCTAGAAATTAGTTTCAAAAATTCTAGAAACTATATCAGGAGCTGCTAATATTAAAGGTACTATTCAATTTCCGAATCCTGCAATTGAGTTTTTCATTCCCTATACATGACATAGTACGATAAATGCGCACTGTTGCAGACAAGCAACATACGGTTTTTTTATTATTAATGGCTGTAATAAGTCAATACTATATTTTTTGAGCGTGCGTGCGTCTCTAATACATATAATTTAAAAAGTAAATTTTAAATCAATAAAAAAATTCGCGCATTTAATGCTCAATTTTATTTTTCTTATAATTTGTATTATACCCATGGTGAAAGTTATGCAATATTATGCCATGCTCTCCTAACCTTGCATCAGCATTTTTCAAGAATTCCCGTTCCGCTGACATTGTTCGGAGCGGCGAGATATTTTGGCAATGTGCCCGCGGAAATAATAACACCGCTGGCAATGCATACTCCTCCCTCCCTATCCACAGTATGATTGCTTGTCACAGACTAGCGAAACACAGTATAAAAATAATTTTTTTATGGGAAAGGAATGCAAATGAAAAAGCTTGTTACCCGATGGAAAGCGATCAACGTCATAGATATTTCAAATACCATAAACATTGGATGCGTTGCTGGCCTTTGAAATAAGAGTGGGTTTTTTTTAAGATTCCATTGGCGTTTCGATTCGGAAATACCTCTGAAGGTAACTAGAAAGAAAAAATATCGAACGTTGGAACAATGTCCTAATTTGTATATACGTATTGTAGGTTTTTTTTTATGAGATAGGAAGGCAAACGAGCAGGCGTGTCACCTGATGGAAAGCAATCAACGCCGCCCATAGCCTTCCGCAGCGCCATAGGCAGTGCGGAAGCATTGCCTACCTTAAAGAAAAGTGTCATTATGGGAGCGTGAATGGGAGGGGAGGGGCAGAGGGAGGGGGGAGCGGTGTACACCAATAGTACGTAACAACTTATTTATATAAGAAGTAAAAAATATATATTTTAATAGTATATTTTCTTTACCGTTGAAACGATTTAGGGGGATATAGACAAATGAGGAAGGAAGATTAATGTGAGGCGAACGATTTAATCGGAAAAGAGGGAGGTAAAGGTTGGAGAAACGAGTTGGGACTTCGGATTCCCACAATCACGTCGTTATGTAGTAGCATTTTACTGTGTGACCGCGTCCCATATGGTGTTTACAGGAATGTATGGGCAAATTTCTTTCCTCTTCCTTTATTTCCTTCCTTCCTCATATTACGTCTTTCTTCCTCTCTCATTAGTCACATCCTTACCCAAAGATAGGTGACGTGTTTGTATTGCCTGTAGTGCTGCGTAGTAGTTACTATCAGGCGACTCGTCCGCTCGTTTGCCTTTCGTAAAAATAATGGGAGAGCACTAAAAAACGAAGAAAATACAAAATTGATAATACGCCACGTTTAAGAGATATATATGAGATGTGATATATATGTAAGAGATAGATATAAGATGATAGATACAGAGAACGCAAGAGGATAATCGGGGAAATACCTCATCATCAGCACGTCTGAACATAAACATAAACAAGGCTATTTATTCTCCGAATTGAGCGCAGACGTACAAGTTTTATAACATTAACATCCGCTAGGGCTCTACAATTACAGTTGTTTGATAACTTTCCGCTACTACGAAACGTATATATATTCCCATTATCGTAAAAATAAACTATAAGGCATGGTCCGTTAACGGAAAGATGTAAATTATATTTGTTATTTAACTTTTAGTTGCGTAGAAACGTGAAGATATATGTACATAAGTATTTTACGTCAATATTTTTTTGAACCTTCGAGATAGATGTGTAACATTGGCTTAATTATCAGACAGCATAAGTCCATACGAGTAAATTTACAACAATAAACTGATTTTCTGAGACAACGGAAAAGTCTGTCTTCCGTAGAGTCTACTATACCTGAAGATGCCTCGTGTTGGGGCGAAACACGTGTCATTTAAAAAATGGAAAAGTGGTAATGCGTGTATGGTGTTGTGTATAGTGGTTGGTGGGTAGAGAATTGATGGCCGATTTTCGGTAAGTTTTTGGTTTAAGTTCCAAATAAATCCACTTCATCCAGCACAAAAAAAACACACACACATTATTAATTTTCTGTTATTGTTTTGATTGTCGCGGATCTTAGCTAAGTAAAACTTTTGACAGTCCACATAGTGATGGATTCCGCAAAGTAACACCTGACTCCATTAATAAAGTTTTATATAACCATTCTTACTATATAGACATAACAAATAATATATAAAAAAAGTTGTAAAGTCAATTCCTACTTTTTCCAGTGATCACTGGGAATAAGTAGGAATTGGCTTTATACGCTTCGTTACTGACTGTATTTATTCCTAAATTTATATCCTGCAAAATATCTTATATAAAAGAATCTCCTCCCATATAAAATTAATTAAATTTAATTATTGAATTAATATTTGAAAAAACGGTATTAACATCAAGTGTTATCAACTTACACACAACTTAAAAAATGTATTTAAACTTGATTGAATGACTGAAAAGTATTTTATTATCAATTGAAAATTTGAACAAGATAGAAATATAATTTGAACAAGATGTATATAGAATTGAAAAAAGAGAGGTATTTTTCCTAGGTAAGTAAGAAGTATTCTATCGGATACGTTTTAAGAGTACCCATTAGATGGCATCAGAAGTGAGAAATGAGAAAAAAATGTTTTTATTGGAGTTATGAAGTCTGATACTTAGGCCGACGATAAAAAATTATACGATTTATGTGTATCTCTTGTTGTAATAGCGCCATCTATTGTAATTTATGATGACTACGTAAATAATCGAGTCATTTGTTTAACCATCTCCCATGCAAAGTTGACACGCTAACAGAAATTCAAATCCAAAGTTACACGCTAACAAAAGTTCAATTCCAAAGTTATAGAAATAATTTTTATCGCTTTTGTATATTTATTGCCTTTGGAAATTCTTGTTTATTGTTACGTGAATAATTCGAGGACATGCGATTTCGTTTTTAGAGACTTTATGAACTTGCTTTTTTTATTTAATTAGACACGAGAGCTCAAAAATTTTGTATAGACAAAAGAGTTGGGCCTACGTCTCTCATCGTTCGCCGAATAAAGTGCAGTAGTAAATTTATTACTCCGAATTAGTCCTAATTTTATAACTTTTTGAACAAGTCTAGAGGAAGCAAGGATGGTGTGCCGGGATCGTAGCGGATGGATATCTGTGGTCTCTGCCTACCCCTACGGGAGACAGGCGTGGGAATATACATACATATGTATGAATGAGTTAATGAAGTTAACAACTCATAATACTAGGCACGGACCTCCCCATGTCTGCAGGAATGAACATTAAGCACATGACACTCTTACAGGGCAGATTGGAGGAGTTTCGATAAGAAGATCATAAATATATTTTTCTCGATCGGAGAATCGAACACGTTCCCATTATAATACCAAAGACGGCAGCCTCGTAACTGAGTTAATTAGGTCATCGTCCATCTAGTCTTCATCGATCTAGTTTTATCCATTATAGTATAAGATTACTTACTATCAGATGACTTGATATCAGTTTAACCAACTAAATAAAATTTATGTATTTTTGCAGGTAGATCTTTACCGTGAAATTACATTCCGGAATTCGGGACAGACTTATCGAGGTGTCCCTGTAATGGCTAGTAACATGGACACAGTAGGTACATTTGAAATGGCACAAGAGCTTTCTAAGGTAATTGATACTTGTAAAAAATAACTGTTCCAACTATAGACGTAGATTTATTTACTGTCTATGGTTCAAAATAAGAGTAATATATAATATATATTTTTTCAGAGCCCATATATGTCACACCGTTGAGTACGCGCCTCTCCATTTCTGAAGGAACGGTCGTTAACGAACCACGATTGTCTAATGTGGATTGGTGGGGTTGCCAGACTCGGAAAAAGTATCTGTAGGCCATACATATATTTATTCTATTGCGGGGATCGAAACCGCGTCCATCGATTCCGTGGCCGGGGGGCCTCGACACTGAGCCGATTGGTTGTCAAGAATAATATATAATATGAGAGAAAGAAAGAAAATAGAAAAAAACTTTGTTTAAGAATACCTGAAAAAGTACAGATAATAAAAAAAGAACAAAAACATACAGTCTCTCAGTCAGAAAATAACAGCTTTCAATTAATCATAACAGTCATCAACAAAATTTAAAAAAGTAAATATTTAAAATGAAGGTCGCTTGGCTTAATGGTTAAATGCCTTACTTCTGAATTAGAGTTTCTGGGTTCGAACATTGAACAAAACATTAAATAAATAGGATAGATTTCGCTGGCCTAATTATCAGAGTTCTTAATACCAAAAAAAACATTAGTTCATGTCTCACTTTTGACGCCATCTTTTGAATAATCTTAAAGCGTATCCAATTGAATATTTATTATGAATACATATTTGCCATAGTAAATACCTCTTTTGAAGAATGATTGAATAAAAATTTATCTAAAACTCTATAAAAGACATTGTTGTCCCCCTGTAAAATTTACTGAAATGGACTTACGAATTCTGATAATTTGACCGAATTCTCGATTCTCCTTCTAGAATAAAATTTCAGTCAATAATATATTTTTTCCAGCATGGATTATTCACTTGCATACACAAGTATTACACTATAGAAGAATGGAAGAATTTTGCGGCCGAACATCCTGGATGTTTGGAGCAAATGGGTAAATAATTACTTTTATATTAATTTAAATATTTATTATTTAATCTAAATCAAGAAGAAAAAAATAATACTAATATGTGATAACTTATTAATATTATGGGGTATTTTTTAAGGTAGATTTTATTTGTTTCATTCTAAAACTTTTCCTTCTTTTTTCGGCTAACGCTGGAAGCCAGCGGTTCTCAACCTGTTTTACTCAGCGACTCACTAACATAATCTTTACAAATTCGCCAGCTTATATACTTACATACTTACCAGCAAATTTTTGATAGTTTAAGTGAAGGTAGGTAAATTAATGATGTATAGCCTATTTAATAAAATAAATCTATTAACCAAATTATTAAAGCTCTATTAATAAACCATAATAAAATATACAAAGGCAAGGCAAGGATAGGCAACTAGTAATAAACCATTGAATATATATATATATATATATATATATATATATATATATATATCGTCGTCGTGTCGTCGTTAATTGAGCTTCATTATTTATGGCTCTGAGGACTCTTTGATGTTTTAATCATACGAGTTACAATTTTTGAAACCCAGTTAGATAGCCAGTAAGAAGAAAGGATAACATTAAATTGTACTTAGTAATTCAGTTGGACATGAATTATAGTCGAAGGTAAATCTAATCCTATGACTTGAATTCATTGATTCTGCGATATTCTAAAGGTTAAAAAAAGAAAAGAGACACAAAATCATCAAGGCTAAGGCTTTGCCATAAAAGCGGCTTTAAAAATAATCTTTTATTTATATCCATAGCTGCCAGTTCTGGTACAGCGGAGGCTGACTTTGACCGTCTCTCGGAGATCTTGAACAACGTGAAGGAGCTGAAGTTTGTCTGTCTCGACGTAGCCAACGGATACTCCCAACACTTTGTGGAATACGTGAGGAGAGTCCGCGCGGCCTACCCCACACATACCATTATTGTAAGTATGTGGCTAAATGATGAAATACCATTTTTAATTCTTTATTAATTATTAATTTAATGTATAATAATAATAGAAATAAATAAACAAATAATATAAAAAAAATATTAAAGACATTTCCTACTTTTATAACCTGCTAAATATCTTATGTAAAAGAATTTTTGTTTTCTTCCTTATAAAATTAAAATTAACTAAATAAATTTAATATTCATCCACAGGTTTAAAAAAATGTATTTGACTTGAGTGGATGAATTGAAAGTTTTTTAATAACGATTGAAAATTTGAACAAAATATATAAATATATGTATATATAGGGAAGGTGTGAGCGAATAGTAGCAATTGAAAAATAAACCTTTTGTTTCTTAACCTGTTTGAACATTATTTAAACACTTTTGAAAATATATAAGTAGTTTTTAATGGTAGAGTCACGCTATTGACGAATACTTTGGTAAAATTGCGTAATATTTGTCTGTAGCATGAATGGGCTGTCTCGCCCGGGGAAGTACCACACTCCCGCAGAAAACCGGCGTCTGAGTGGTAGCTTAGCTACCGCGCTTCGTACTGTGAGCGGCTGAGTTCCGAAGGCCCAACACCCTCCTCCTCCTTTTCCCACTTCCATAATAGCACTTTCCTTAAAGGTCGGCAACGCTTTCGTATTGACCATGGCGCTGCGGATATCTATGGGCCGCGTGGGTTGCTTGCCATTAGGTGACACGCCTGCTCGTTTGCCTTCCTATCCCATAAAAAAAATTGAGGCCGTAACACCACATCATGCTGTTTCAGGCCGGTAACGTCGTGACTGGCGAAATGGTTGAAGAGCTTATCTTATCTGGCGCAGACATAATAAAGGTAAGGCTTGACAAATATTCGCTAAGTCCAACATTTACTAATATATCAAAGCATGACGTGGTTTTATCCTTTTTATATATAAATTAAAGGTCGACCATGCGTCTTGTTTTACAGTGCCTATATTTGGCTTTACATTTTACTATATACTTTAATATATATAAATGAAATTTTATTACACATTTCTTTTCTTTGATAGCAATTAGTTTTAACTATTTTGCCAGTGTCAAGTAAAATACAAAACATCAAATCTCTTGAAATATATGTGTTAAGATGGTGGCTATTCTGCCAAAACTTTCTATTTTTCAGTTAACTTAAAAATTCACGACATACGTATTTATTTTATATCACTTCACTTATACACCTTAATCGAATTACATAATATTATATAATACGCCACCACATTTAAATAATATAACTGATAATAATATAAGATTATGAAAATGAAATAAAAACGCAACATCACTGATGTAAGTTGGCGGGAAAAGTCCTGTATTACACTTATACTACATACAGGCTTTGCTTGATTACCATAAGAGAAATAAAGGTTAAAAAGTTTGTATACATCTGTCATGCAGTATGTCTTATAAATTGAACACTTACTTTACTAATATCTGCGAAAATAAATAACAGAAATAATAAATATGTTGTATTTATGAAACAGTCCTTATGACATAAAATTATAACCTTAAAAAAATAACGTAGTTACACCGTTATTTCGGTGCACGCTTGCATCTACAATGCATCTGCAATGTCTCTGGTTTTGCGTATGTCTTTGCGCTGTGTTGATGATATGGATGCTTTCAATCAGGTGCCATGTTCACTTTAGCTTCCATTAGCATAAAAAATGAATGCAGTATTTAAGTCGAAGACTTTACTAAGATCCCGTATGTATGCCTCAAAAATCAAGCTTACACAATTTTTAAAGGCCGGCAAAGCTTTTGCAAATATTCTGGGTTTTACAGATATTGAGAAATAACTTTCTTCCCCCACAAAAAGAGCAGTAAAATAAAGTCAATATATATAATAAGTATAAATTTTAACCTTTTTTGGTCAAGAGTTGGCCCTTCGCTAGTTGAAGAGAAAAGAAATATTATTTATTCTTGTCTTGTCAGACAAGACTTAATTTGGAGACTATAATTATTGTAAAAGTAAAATAATTAATCGATATATTTAATTTCTCACCCTATATATCTCATCTATATATCAATATTATAAATAATAAAGATATTCAATCCAAAAAAACTGACATAACAACATTTATTGAATTAAAAGAAATAATTTCCCATGTTAAGAATAAAACAATATCTTTAGAGTGATTATTATAATGAAATTTCATTTATAAATAACACCGTAATCCAAATTACGTTTTAACCTCTGATACTAAAAGAGTTCTCTTTTCATTTTCAGGTTGGTATAGGGCCGGGATCTGTGTGTACTACCCGCATAAAAACAGGAGTTGGGTACCCACAACTATCTGCAGTCATAGAGTGCGCAGACGCAGCGCACGGACTCAAAGGACACATTATATCGGTAAGCTTAAATTTATTTAGATGGAGAGTGAAGTGTCTTGCTAAGATCCGCGAAAAACAAACTTGAAAAATAATATTGCCTAAAGTGGTTATAGAAACCAATAAACTCACAACACCACTTTTCAAAAACCGACACGAGTCATCTTCATGTTGGCTTAACTCTTAGGCACAGACCTCAACATTTCTCCACATTTGTGGACGTTTATCTAAGGCGAATTGATGGAGCATCTAGACTTAAAATAGATCTATACCTAGAGGCCATGTACATATGGTACACCCAGGCTGCAGAAAAATACTTTATCAAGAATGGCATACTATTTGTCTGTACCATGAATGGCACGGCTCGCCCGGGAAAGTACCACACTCCAGCAGAAAACCGGCGTCTGAGTGGTAGCTTAGCTACCGCGCTCCGTACGATGAGCGAGAGTTACGGAGGCCCAAAATCCCCTCCTCCTCCCATCTACTCTTCCCCTTCCCCCACCCCTCCCCCCATTCATCGGTCAGTCGAGAACAATGCTTATTTTTTCGATAGTTAAGAATTGAATATCTGCTCGTTGTGTGGAACGCCTCTTACTTGCGTGACCTCCCCGTAGTGGGTTAGGGGCGGCATGCGGCCTGCGGGCCACTGGTTGCCGACCTCTGGGTCTAGACCATAATATTTATATGGCTTACAAGTTTGGGTTTCGAGTCTGGATTTTGTCCACATCATTTGTGTTGTATTGACACCCGAGACACAGAATCTTTTGTTTATATTTATATCTATGGATTTCTTCAGGACGGTGGCTGCACGTGTCCGGGTGACGTTGCGAAGGCTTTCGGGGCGGGCGCTGACTTCGTGATGGCTGGTGGCATGTTCGCCGGCCACGATCAGTGCGGGGGAGACGTTGTCACCAAGCCCGACGGCAAGAAGGTCAAGTTGTTCTATGGAATGTCATCCTCCACGGCCATGTTGAAGCACTCCGGCGGTGTTGCTGATTACAGATCTTCTGAAGGTATCATCTGGCATTCTGTTTTACGATTTCAGCGGTTCTCAAAGTATCCTATCAAATATCACGGGGTCTCATAATGTTCGTGTTCGCAATGCCCTTGGTGTTACAAATGTCCAGTCCTATAAAAAAGTATGTATTTCTTCAACATATTAGCTGTTTCTTGTTTTGCCCCACAGGAAAAACTGTAGAAGTGGAATACAGGGGAGACGTCAGCGTAACTGTCAAGGATATCCTTGGTGGTCTTCGTTCGGCGTGTACTTATGTAGGCGCATCGAGGCTTAGGGAATTGCCACGGAGAGCCACCTTCATACGGTGCTGCAGACAAGTCAACGATACCTTCTCCTAACTTATATATATATAGTTACTTAGATACGATTTATGATTCAATCATTTCAAAGTTATTGCTATGTTACATTGACAGAGAGAAAGAGAGGGAGAGAGAGAGAGAGAGAGAAAGAGAGACATGTCTTTCATTCTAGATATATTTCAGGCTTCAATTACGATAATAATTTGATATTACATATTATGCCTTATATAATGCGTAATATATCTAGTCGTGTAATAAAACTTGCTAGTTACACAGGCCTTTGCTATAGTGCTACATTTGTCAAAATATATGTTAAAGACTTGGCTACTTAAGTCGTTATGAAATGCACTGTTTCTAAAACTGTTCGTATGGGCCTCTCGTATTTAAAAATAAAACGCAATTTGTCGCCAAAAACTTTGCGATAGTGTGGATTTATGCTAAACTAAACTTTATTAGCTAGTAAATTGAATTGAAAGATGACTGTAGGTACTTAAAATTAATTCACGGTCGTACGAACTTTATTGAGAATTGTCAAATAAGTATTCATTGTATTTTTCTTATACAATGGATGATTATAATAACTCATTATTGTTTTGATTAATTTAAATAATAATTAAGTATTATTGATAATAATTCAATTTAACTTTGTAAGCTAAGATCTGCCTAATTCATTATCATCAAGAATTTCTATAACAACTGCTGGATATACATTTAATAGTTTAAGCTGAGAGCACAGTAAGTGGCTCATAAAAAGCCTTGAATTATTCAATCCTCTCATGTCAGAATAGCAAAAGCTAGTTGTTAGAATTTACCACGTACAAGTGTAATTTTTTATTGGTGGTAGAGCCACGCTGCAGACGAATACTTTGTCAAGAATGGCATATTATTTGTCTGTAGCATGAAAGGGCCAGTTTGCCCGGGGAAGTACCACACTCCAGCAGAAAACCGGCGTCTGAGTGGTAGCTTAGCTATCGCGCTTCGTACGGTGAGCGGCCTGAGTTCTGGAGATCCAACAACCTCATCTTCCCACTCCCACTTCCATAATGTCACTTTCCTTAAAGGTCGGCAACGCTTCCGCACTGCCTATGGCACTGTGGATGTCAATGAGCGGCGTTGATTGCTTTTCATCAGATAACACGCCAGCTCGTTTGCTTTTCTATCCCATAAAGAAAAGGTTCTCTGAAATAAAGTTTCTTGAAATCAATGTTGTTCTGTGTATATCTATCTATACAAAGTAAAAGGATGTTTAAAAGTAAAATCTAATGCGCAAAACAAATCTATATGTATTTATTTTATTACTCAAGCATAAAGATAATATAAGAAAAAAATAGGATACTTGCGGAGTTTCTTTCACTGTTTCTGCTCCGTCCAGATGAAACACATTAGGAAATGGTGGTAGATAGTTTGATTATTTGTGGACTAATATGTGGCAAAAGAAATGTAATTTCTTATCGAAATTAATTTTGAATTTGAATTTTTTTTAGTATTAACATATTATATTTTAGGAGTTAATAGTAAAAAGATTGAGAAACGGTGGTCTTGTACAATACGTGATAAGCTTCGATTATTTAGAATTTTATTGGTAAATAGTTTTATTACTTGCTTTGTGTTTAAGAAAATAAAAATTCGATAATCGAAACGTACTGTTTCCTGGTTTCGGTACCTGATGCCGACATAGAGTACCTAAGTAGGGTAGTGTATGATGACATCCAGATGTCATCAGACACTACTCTATTTAAGGAACTGTTAAAACTGTTTACTGTTTAATGATTTACTTTAAAGCTGATGGTAATTCGATGATGTTTGTGATATTAGTCTTCTGGATAATGTTGTATTTCTTTCTCATCCTTTTATTATAGAACATTAAAGAAATATGCTATTCTCTTCAGTCTAAGACATTTGTTTGAGTTTAATTCGAAAGTTGTCAAGAAGTTTATTGTTACTAACGTTCGATTATGAACAATTCCACGGCTCTTTTGAAATATATATTACGCAGTTAAAACTTCTGGGATCATTCAGAGAAGGTCATAAACCGAATAGGCTAAGATAACAGAAAAGGTTAATCCATTCGAGACAGCGCATATTTTTGAAGATCATTCCCAGAATATATAATTATTCCTTTTAATCATCTGTAATTCTGGCCTTGGGTTTTACACATTTCTAACATATTTTTTTTTATTTTTACCGAGTGTCCTGAAGGCTAGTATATCTAGCCTAACTGATAATTGCTGCTGTCTCTCTGACTCGGAAATTCTTTGCACACAATGTGCAATGAATTGTTTGCACAAATAATCTATAATGGGTTAAAGATTTTAAATATGTTTTAGATAAATGTTGAACGTTTCTTCTGATAAATGATTATATAATATTTATTTTATTTATGAGTTGGTAAACATTTTTAACGCACAATTTTATTTTAGCTTAGTTTTAATTATTATGTTATTGTTAACTGTACTTAAGACGAGTGTATCTGATTGTTGTTATCGTGATCAAAGTTGATAAAGACAACGTGTTTTTGTTATTCGAAATAAATTGTGATCAATCAATGTGTTTTATTTATTCCTCCTTTTTCTGTGAAAATGTAGACCGATTTACCACCTGCGGTGTTCCCGTGAAAATAAGAATCAAGACACGGGCATTCAAGAGACGAGCGATTGTGTTCACAAAAGGGCGGCAATGCATCTGAGATGGCTCGGGCATTGTGGATATATATGGGCAAGACCACTTACCACCATGTGTCCATCATGTTCAATTGCCTGTTCAGCTATATAAAAAAAACTTGAAATTTACGTCTACTCAAGTCTTCTACTCTACTTCTACTCAAAAGTCTTGTTGACTTTTCGGTTGTCTTCCGTAGAGTCTACTATACCTGAAGATGCCTCGTGTTGGGGCGAAACACGTGTCGTGTACAAGATGGAAAGGTGATAGTGTGTGTTTGGCGTTGTGTATAGTGGTTGGTGGGTGGAGAGTTGATGGCCGATTTTCGGTAAGTTTTTGATTTAAGTTCCAAATAAATCCACTAAACCCAACGGAAAAACACACATTATTAATTTTCTGTTATTGTTTTGCTTGTCGCGGATCTTAGCTAAGTAAAACTTTTGACTGTCCATATAATCAAATTTACTAAACCGCGTGATCAGAACTTTCGTCTTCACAATCATTTGTCGTACAAACTGCATTCCCGTTCATTATATAAATTAATTAATAAATCATGTAATTTTCAAGGAACATCTTTTTATTTAATCAAATTTACTAAACCGCGTAATCAGAACTTTCGTCTTCACAATCATTTGTCGTACAAACTGCATTCCCGTTCATTATATAAATTAATTAATAAATCATGTAATTTTCAAGGAACATCTTTTTATTTAATCAAATTTACTAAACCGCGTGATCAGAACTTTCGTCTTCACAATCATTTGTCGTACAAACTGCATTCCCGTTCATTATATAAATTAATTAATAAATCATTAAATTTTCAAGGAACATCTTTTTATTTAATCAAATATACTAAACTGCGAGATCAGAACTTTCGTCTTCATAATCATTTGTCGTACAAACTGCTATCCCGTTCATTATATAAATTAATTAATAAATCATTAAATTTTCAAGGAACATCTTTTATTTAATCAAATTTACTAAACCGCGTGATCAACACTTTCGTCTTCACAATCATTTGTCGTACAAACTGCATTACCGTTGTCCAAACAGAAGCAAACATTGCAGTCCAATTTATACGACATACCTTTTGGACAATAGTCAGGATGTTTAGGCTTCACCGGGATCAAATCTATCACAAGAGGTCTCTTCTGTTCGCAGATGCGAGTTGTACACGCCACTATTTTACCATTCGACTGACATTGGCAGGTGTTACAACCCCATGTGTAAACATGTAATGGTTCACAATAGCCGTGCAGAGAGCCCAAACTCTTTGTACGGATTTCTGCTAGTGCTGAGTTACCTATACATCTGCTATTCACTTTGCAAGTCTGTCTTTTAATACCATTATTGAAGTCACAATGACAAATCAAGCAGTTCATCTCATATTCAGTTCCAATTACACAATCGTTGGTATTTAATCTAAGCGTATTTTTAATGCCACATTCCTCCATAGTGCAACTGAAGTATTTTTCATTGTTTCTTTCAAAGCAGTAACATATGTTACAGTCCATTTCGTATTTAGTTCCTATAGTACATTCGTGATTATACATCGGCGCTTCGATGAATTGAAATTCTTGGTTCGGAACGTCGGGTTCGTTCAGACTAAACGTTTTAATACATTTCTTGGTAGTGCAATACAGTAAAGATTTACTATCGCAGAAACAATGGTTGCAATCCATATTGAAGATATAACCGGGTTTGTTGTTGCTGCAAAGGTTATCATGTTTGGGTTTGGTATGATATGAAATATTATTTCCCGTAGACGTACAATTGTCACAAAGAAGCCTATTGTTACGTAGGCAGGTACAAGTTTGATAACCATGCGAATATTTCTTATTTGTATCACACATGGCATATAACTCAAATTCTTCACCATCTATAATATTGTCTTTGAATTCAGTCTTTTCTTCAGATTCGCCAACATCCTTTACATTCAAGATTGGATCGTCTTTAGAACAAGTATGTTTTGTACAGAATTCAGAATTGATGACACTAGTAGATGGACACAAACAGGCATTGCATCCAAATAAATATAGTTTCCTCGGTATGCATTTTTGCGATATTTCTATTCCAGTAGTGACTTCGACGGGATACAAGATTCGGAATGTATCTCTGCAGACTGGGTTGGGCCATTGTCCGTCTTCGTTACAAATGCAAAGAACAGCTCCTCGTCGATAGTAAACCCCTGGTGAACAAGCTGAATTTGTAGACCTCCATACTCCGTGGCCTTCCATTCCGCCGTCGATATCTTTGATGGCATCTGTTGAATATGTATTTTTTAATTTATTATATAATCTCATAAACGAAAACTTATTTTTTAAATAACAGTGTACCTTACCACCGCATCACAATGCTATTTGAATCCCGTTCCTGATGAATTTCACACACTATGATTCACATAGTTTTATTTTATACAAGTTTTTGAAGAACTTGAGCTAAATACTATTCGTCCATATTTATACCTACTGGTTCCACATACAAATATCAAAATAAGTAATTGTTGCAAATTATGTACATACATTATTACGAGAGTTTGCCAAGACGCGGTCTCCACTCCAGCATTCGTGTACTCCAGATGTTGTAGGTTTTCCAACAAACTTGATATGTTGCAGTAGGAATATATCACGTTCCTTAAGAAATTAAGATGGGCCCGGGCCTTCTCATTTCTTAAGGAATGTATTCTAGATATATAGACCTATTACGGTTGTCCAAGGCGGTATATACCTTTAATTTATATATACATGTGCTCGATTATTGGGGACGGGGCGTGGCTATTTCTGCGACTAGGTGATGATTAATTAATGTCTTCATTTAATTGTATGCTTACCATTGAAGTGTCCGAACATGTCGACTTGGCTACAAACGCGAGCCTGGCATTTGTATTTGTGATTACTATCACACCTGCACACGTTGCAGTCATTAAGGACGAGGGAGTTCTTCTGGCAACGCTCGCTCCATAACTTTGCCGGGATCGCTGCAATTCAGTCGTTGATTACCCTGTGGAACCAACTACCCCCAGCGGCGTTTCCGAAATGATACGACATAGGAACCTCCAAAAAGAAGCCAACACATTTCTGAAAGGCAGGCACGCTTCTGCAATGCTTATGGCACTGTGGATATCTATGGAGGGCGTTAATTGCTTTCCATCAGTTGACACGCCAGCTAGTCGGTCTTCCAATCTCATAAAAAAATCCTTCGTGTCCTCTCCATTCTATTCCATTGTTACTCCGACCGCACCGTTCAATCTCATAAGTGTCCTGTGCATTCTATTCCTTCCTTATCTCAACCGTACTGATTAACCTCCTTCGTGTCTTCTCTCTTCTACGTGATATTAGCGAAATCATCCGTGCTATTTTGCCATTTTGCATAAAGCCATTAATTCAAATGAATGAATGAATGAAGATTGGAACATTGATAAATAGTCAGTTGTATATGATAGAAACACACTAAAGGCAAATTGTGGAAAGTTGTTTTAAATAAAATTGGCATTTAATGTCATTTTTCCATATAAATAGTGCATCGTGAATAATGTAACATGGGATGGAAGTTGGTCTTACATCTTGTCGCCTTTTCATCAATCTCATCTGCGTATACCCATTGGCCAAGACAGAAAGGCTACATCTTGGCGAATGGAAAGGTTGTAAAAAGTCTATCGCAATATTGCAGTCTATTACATGCCACTATCATTAAATGATATTTTGAGATGTGATGACCAATAAGTTTATTATAATAAGTTTTTGTAAATATAAGAAATAGATGAGTTTTTTCCTGTAATTTCAGGGTGAGAATCACGTTAAATTCAACCGCTAAGTTGAGAAAGAGAATATTTAAATAAGTTAAAATGATGATATGGGAAGGATTTTAACGTCATGTGGACTTAGCAAGATATAATGTTCTTTTAAACCCCGAATTCATTTTACCAAATTACTATATAAACAAATATTTTATACATACGTTTCTGGTATATATAAGTGTATACAACTAAACATTTCAACAATATTAAAAATACATTTTTCACTGTCATATCAGAACTAACATTAAATGTTCTATCACACTAAAAATGTTAAGAATATTGAACGCAAGAGTGACGTTACATATTTGCAAGTTAATTGATTTCGTTACGATAATTGCAAATTCAGTTGCATTCATAATAATTGCTTGTGCTTAGAGATAAAAATCAGATATGAAGTACTAGCTTTTGTCCGCGGCTTCGCTGGCGTGGAATTTGGTCTGCCTCATTAAGTTTTGTAACAGATCATTTTAAATAAATATTTTTTTTACTTAATAGTAAAATTATATTACGACCAAAATTACATAAAATCATTACAAATAGCCTCTATGTTATTCTGATGTATAACCTATATTACTGTAAAGTTTCATCCAAATCCTTCCAGTAGTTTTTTCGTGAAAGAGTAACATCATACATCAGTACATCCATACTCGCAAACTTTCGCATTTATAATATTAGTAGGATAGGATGATTTCCCGAATACTTCTATTATAAATGAATGTTTTATTGTCATCGTCCTCAGATTGGGATCCACTGCTAAATACAGCCATCTGCCAAGGCGCTACATCACTTATATCGTAGAATATTTTGTATGATATACTCTTAGCCTATGCGGCAACAGCTATTTCCCCTGAGAAATGCTTATATATATATATAATAGGTCAACCGGCAAATGTTGTTCTATGCTGAAAATAAAATACTTAGAGCCCGATTGCATCGACACCTCCTGGGTCACATTATGAATGTAAAGAGACTTCTTTTTCTAAGAGTGCCTCACCGATTTGCGATGGTTGGCAGCCAATTCAGTACAACTTTCCTCCTACTTCGCAAGGTGCAGCAGTTCTGAAGCACTTGCTATCCCGGTCCACTTCCTAATATTACGTAGCTAACTAAGACTTTCTTTTTGACCAACTTGTCTTTTGCCTGCGATTTTTCCCATCATGATCAGTTGCCAGATATGAGCCAGGTAAGCAACTTTTCTACCTTTGATGGTCTGCAAAAAATCACGTTTTTTCTTGACTCGTCGGAGAACCTTGTCATTGGTCACCCTTTGAGTCCAGCAAATAGCGAGCATCCGTCTATATGCCCACAGTTAAATACAAAAAAGTTCAACAAAATCGGTTCAGCTGCTCAGGTGACAAACACATTTATAGAAGAATTATACTAAAATAATTTCTTCGGTTTTTTATGGATTAAGAAATAATTCAATAATAAACTCAAACAATACAACAAATTATATAATATCATTTATTTATGTACAATGTTTCTGAGTGCACAATAATTTACCATTCCTCATACAGTAACAATTATTACAATCAACAGTCCACGTAGTACCCGGCTTGCATGTTTTTTCTGCATCTAGTGACACCATTTTTCTTATTCCAAATTTTCTTCCACCAAAATTGAAAACATTTTTTAACATATTAGGTATATCAAACCTTAAAAATTTAGGTGAAGCAGCTTCATTTCGCGCATCATTAGATTTTTCTGTTGCAGAATATGTTTCTTTACTTTTTTGGCTATTTTTGGAACGAACAGATTCTTGTGGTTTCTGTACTGCTTCCTCAAAGCTACTTTCTATGCTGGTATTTTCTTGCGCTTTTTCGTTTCTATCATTTTCTTTTTCTTCGTAGGACATATGGTTTTTATTAAATTCTTCGAAAGGAATTTGGGTTCCCGCTTTAAGTTTATTAGCTATCTTCAGATTTGCTCCTTCATCAGAAAATGATTCGGAACTTATTCCACCTTTTAGATTTTTATCAACGTGTATATTTCCTTTACTTTCGTTATTTTCATCATCACTTTCCAAATTTTGTTTTGTTTCACCTGACAAATCTATTGTTTCAAGCATTTCATTTATTTTATGTTGATCGTTTGATTTCGTGTCCGTTTCGTCACTCCAAAATATATTTGTATCAATTGTTTTAACATCCTCATTATTTTGAAGTTCACCTAATCTCAAAACTGTGGTATCGTCAGACATTAAATTACTCATGTCGTTAAGTAATGTTTTATCACACACTGTATAATTGCGTATACCTAACAACAACGTATTTGAACTAGTGCCTGAGTTACAAACTAATTTATTTTTATTGACGCAGTAACAGAACTGACACGGCGCGTAAGAATACCATGTTCCAGGCTCACATCTGCCGCTAATTGATGTACCGAATTTACGACTCGAAGGAAACTTTCCATAGACTTCGCACACGCGTTTTGTGCATTGATTGAAATCTATTTCATTTCCATTGCATTTGCATACGTTACAATCGAAAACAACGTATGAATTAGACTCGCAATTTCCCTTATAAGTTCTGGAATTTATTAAATGACTAAATAAAACGTTGCAAATTTTATTTGGCCATTTTCCATCTATCGTGCAAACACAAGTTGAGCTTTCGTGTATATATGTGATATTTGGTTGGCATTGGGGTCTTGTTGTTTCTATTTCCTTTGAATTGAGTCTCTTAGTTTCATCTGAAACGTACAAATTATTATAATCGAGACGAATAAATGCTTCTGAGACAGCAAAAAATCTTAGATATGGGAGTAAATTTCGTAATTTGGAGATTCCATACAAGTGCAGTAGCTAATAGCAACGTACATAAAATAAAGTCTGCTATGTAATTTGCAGAATAGTATAGGGATCACTCTTCCCATGGGTGTCGTACCATATACGAATATCTATGGGAGTAAGGCAGTAATTAAACAGGAGCATCTATTCAAGAATAAAAAGCAATTTATGTTCCCCAATACACCTACCAAGCGTAGGGATTGCTGTAAGATCACTAAACACATTCGCTGCCACACCGTTTTTCTGTTCAGGCCGCGTGTTTGCTAAACTAATTTCTAGAAAAATAAATTTATTGCTTTGTTGTGGTATGCATTTCAAACTTTATACCACTTCCTTTGATTTGTGCATTATTTTTATTACTTTAAGGCATAAGAAAGAAATAAAACAGTACAGTTGTAAATCATGGGGCGCATACGCCCTATGTGGCACGGAAAGTGTTAATTTTAAGGGAAGTCTGTGTCCAGAATGGCTGCGTTGACAATGATAAAATTAAATTTAAAAAGGAATGGCACGAATATTGTGTAACTGAGAAGTAGGGGCTATATCACGGATTTGAAATCAAATTTAAAAAAATAATCAAAACTATATTCAACTTTACCTGTTATATTTTTCGAGGCTGAAGTGCTAAAAAATAGCAATAGTAATCTCGAAAGAGTACTCATAGCGCTACATGTGGTCAAGGAAGGTTAATAAATGTGCCAATCGTTGAAACTTTATGTGGCAGTTAAAACAAAAAATATTAAAGACTAAAGTAAAATGGCCCATGAAAACTTTAATTAATCTTTGATTTTACTATTATTTGATCTAGTTTTAATGCCTATTCTAAGTGGGAAGAATCTTTTAAGTAGTTTTTCTGGTTTAATTTTGGTACAATGGAAGTTACCGTATTTTTATTAATTTAAAATTATTACATCTATTGTTTATTTTTTTTTTTAGCAGTAATATATGAAGAAAGTCGCTGGAGAAACAAAGTCACTATCATAGTTTTCCGAACTAGCAAACTGGATTTAAAATGGCTGGTAACGTTTTTATTATAGAAATAGGAAGGTAAACGAGCCAACTTGTCAGCTGACAGAAGGCAATCAACGCCGCTCATAGAGTAGCCGCCCGCAGTGCCAAAGGCATTGAATAAACGTTGCTTGCCTTTGAGAAATGTGGAGGCTTGTTTTTTGAAGGTTCCAATATCATATCGGTTGGGAAATACCTTTGGAAGCAGTTGGTTCCACAGGGTTACGGGGAAAGAACATGTCAAAAAAAACGATAATGATGAAGTATATGAGTGCTGGAAAGGAGACCGTGTTTATCCGGCCATATTAAGCGAAGTTTAGTCTAGGTGAAAAACCGATCAGGCATCTCTGTCTAAATATCAAAAATCAGATTTTATATTTACGTTATATGTTGAAATATAGTTTTATTTTCCCTATTTATTTTTAAACATTTTTATTTTTAATGTCAACGGTATATAATCATATATTTATTTGTACTTTTTTTACTTACTTTAATTCTCTAGCGGTATAACAAAAATATTAATAAGAAATAGACTTTATTAACAATCCTTTTTTTTGTAATAACATAACATTTATTTTTTGACACCAGTAAGATTATATAGATAATATTGTCTTGAGACTTGCCCAATTTAATTCGTCGAAACTATTACTAGGAAGACTTATCCCGCCAACTGACTTCAGTAAATCACACATGAAGAAATAAAATTAATAATTGCTAACAAACATAAGGAAAGAAAACGATTGTCTTGTTTTTCACCAATAAAAATTGATTTTTTTGTATCCACCCTAAAAAATTTCCACCTCTTGTTTTGGCGTTCACATCTGTTGCTTTCTCTTTTGTCTCTAGGGCACAAATTTGTAACCTCTTTGGCCTAGTTATATAACTTGTCCACTTAAACTTTAACTTTTTGATAAAATATTTAACATCAGCGATATTTGTATGATTCTGTATATTAAGACGTTCCGAGACGTGTTATTTTGATGTTGAGCATGTTTCTTTAAATGTAGTGCCGACAGGTTTATAGTTTTTTATTAATATTAAGCTTTATTTTCAACATTGTACTATAATAATGAAATGGAAATAAATGCTCAATTAAATTATGTTAATTAAATTAGCGACCTGAGAATTGTATAAATAAAGAAGATAATAATAACAAGCCTATATTACTTAAACCTATTTGAACAATATTTGAGTAAATTAAAAATGTATAAGTAAATTAATGATGCTGTTCAGTTGAGACCCGTCTTACTCCGGAGTATAGCCCCTCCTCCAGAACTTTCAAATGATCTTTGTATGACGCCTGCCTAATACAGTGCTCTCCAGTTAGACTTACTAGTTCATCGGCCCACATTTTCCTGGGAAGATCTCGTTTGTTACCGTATATATTGGTATTATCTGACAGTATTCACATTTTACAAAAAGCAACGCATATGCATTGTATGCCTTAGTGTTGCAGATGTCATTTAGCAGGATGATTACTTACTACCACCAGGTGACCCGCTTGTTCATTTTATCTATAAAAAAAGTGATCAAGTCAGAACTTTACTATTAATAAAGAACGAAGGTCTAGCGTGTTCGCAACTTTCAGCTTCACTTTTGAAGCAATGCTCTTCGACAATTACGTTCCCTTCAACGCATTCGCAGACGAAACATTTGTCCATTATGGTGCCGATTTTATCGCATTCGTATCTTTTATAGCTGTTCTGCTGTACATCTTGTGGTTTGCTAGTTGAGTTTGACGTGTCGGTTAAATTCAAACCTAAAAACAAAAGATAACTGATTTAATTAGTAATATAATAAATAATATTAAATAATTTACGTTAGTTTTGACAATGTGAAAGTATCTAAACATAAAGATTAGCAAAATTTACTCGGAGTTTTATAGAATTGATCACATCATGGATGTTATGTACACTTTCTATTACCTTAGTCCAGGCGTATTACATTATGATAATAATATAATAATCTTCATGATTTAAATTGATTAAGAGACGTTTATTTGATCTGCAGACACTTAAAATAATTCAAAATAAAAAATTGAGGTAACACTACAATTATATATAATAATAATATTACATTTACTCTGAAATTTGCTTATGCTTACTTTGTGTTCTACAACAAATCGATGAAAAAGCTTGTATGTCCAATAGGCCTAAAGTAGAACAACAAAAGAATTACAGATTTCGAATTATTTGAAATAATTTACATTATGAAACAGGCTTTACAATCGTGCCAAAACGAACGCACGGTTTTTGAGAGCTTGTTTTCAACAGCGCAACCTATCGGACATAATAGTTCTGTCTTTCAAGCTAGAACCAACCGTACAGACACATAAAATGTCATTGAAATCAGTTAGGCGAATTCGGAGATTGGCGTGTAGGAATACAGTGACACGTGATTCCTATATATTGTATATAATCATATATATTTTATTTTCTTTTATTGTAGCAGATCTCAAAAAACGTATAAAATCGTTCGAAATGGACGGAAAATATAAGACGGATGCTCGCTATTAACTGGGCTCAAAGGATGGTCAATAATGAGGTTCTCCGACAAGTCAAGCAAAAACGTGATCTTTTGCAGACCGTCAAAGGTAGAAGTTGGTTACGTGGGTCATATCATGAGACATGACAGGTACACGTTGCTGCAACTGATCATGATGGAAAAAATCGCGAGCAAAAGACAAGTTGGTCGAAAAAGAAAGTTTTGACTTCATAATATCAGGGAGTGGACCGGGATAGCGAATGCTCTAGAACTGCTGCATCTCGCGAAGGAGGAGGAAAGTGGTGCTGAATTGGCTGCCAACCTTCGCTAATCGGAGAGGCACTCTTAGAAGAAGAAAAAGTAGCAGATTAGTGAAACGAGTATGTGAGTTGCACGGTGGTAAATGATAGGCATCTCAGATGCGTTAGCGGCCTTTTATGAACACATACATACGCTCGGCTCTTTAATGCCTCTATATCGTAATCATGTGAGATCATCACAGGTAGTAAATCGATTTACCACCTCCGATGATAATAAGATAATTTAATTGCAAGTTACCTTCCACATCGTTTCCGGAGCGCGACGTAGGGTCGTAGTTGACATTAGGGTAGGGCTGTTCGCAATAAATGTGTTTCGGCAATGGTCGACAGAAGAAAATTATATGACCCATATATGGACAAATGCATTGCTTACATCTGAAATGAAAAATATTGAGTTGATTAGGGGAATTTATCGGTATATTTAATAATATAATTAATTTGAATAATGCTATACATATAAATATTATATGTAGAGCATTATATTGTATTTTTTTATAATTATATTGTAAAAAAATGTATCATAAATAAAGTTTTCCTATTCTATTCTAAATAATAATGATGTTTTAAGATAAAAAAAGTTGAATGATGGTGGTGAAAAGATTTTTCGGTTGTCTTCCGTAGAGTCTACTATACCTGAAGATGCCTCGTGTTGGGGCGAAACACGTGTCGTTTACAAGGTGGAAAAGTGGTAGTGTGTGTTTGGTGTTGTGTATAGTGGTTAGTGGGTAGAGAGTTACTAGCCGTTTTTGGCTAAGTTTTTGGTTTAAGTTCCAAATAAATCCACTTAATCGAGCAAGAAAACACAAATTATTAATTTTCTGTTATTGTTTGCTTGTCGCGGATTTATTAGCTAAGTAAAACTTTTGACTGTGCACATAGTGATGTTTTAGACGATTCGGTTAAGATGGGAAACACCTTCAGTCAACTTTTTTATAGAATAGGAAGGCAAACGAGCAGGCGTGTCACCTGATGGAAAGCAATCAGCGTCGCCCACACTCGAATCCGTAGTGCCATTGGCACTACAGAAGCGTTGTCGGCCTTTAAGAGATGAGTAGGCTTGTTTTTTGAAGTCACCGACATTGGATGTTGTTGGTTCCACAGGGTAATTATTGATAGGTAAACAAAAATTGCTACAGATTAAAATAAAATGGCCTATAAAAGCTTTAATTATTCTTTGATTTTAATATTGTTTCATCTACTTTTAATAGCTGTTCTAGGAAGGAGGAATCTCTTAAGAATTTCAAGTAGTTTACCTCATTTTTCATGGTTTGATTTTAGTATAATATATTAATTAGACGAATTATATCTATTAGTGTAATTTAATACAAATTGTTTATTTTGTTTTTTTTTTTAATTGCAATGTACGAAGAAATTAGCTGAAAATGCAAAGTCACCATCATAATTTTCTGAATTAGCAAAATTATATTTGGAATAAGCTAGTAACGTTTATTTTATAGAAATAAGAAGGCAAACGAGCCAGCTTGTCACCAGATGAAAGGCAATCAACACCGCCCATAGCGGTTGCCAGCCTTTGAAAAATGTATAGGCTTGTTTTTTGAGTTTAGAAAAAGAAGTCGCCCAGTGAGGAGATGGGAAGATGTCTTCAAACCAACAGTAGGGTCATGTTAGACACCAATAGCAGAAGATAGGAAGCAATGGAGGAAGTTAGAGGGGGCTTATGCCAAAAGGCACATTGAAATAAGACATTTATTCTAATATTTTAAGATAAAAGGCTTTTTATTAATATCATTATTATTTAGTGTAGTAGTTTTAGTTTAGACGCGCATAGAACCTTCGAAACATACAAAAATCAATGAACCCTCAGGATTTTGGAATTAGTAGGAAAACATCCGTGGACTGTTTCAGATGTATTGTTTGGTTGGTATCCAATGAGTCATACCTTATTATGTACATAGAACCGGGCGTGCAGTGTTTAGGATGCTCGGTTATATTGTATTTGTAGCAGGAATCATCTCTACGTACGCGAGCGTGTGATTCCAGACTGCTGTACTGCTGGTCTTGTCGAGGATCCTAGTTTTAAAATTTTAATATTTAAATTAATAAATAGTTCACAATAATCACAGCAGCAAAATTATCACAATTTGAGAAGTGTAGTATGCATAGGAGCGTATGTATTATATAATTTTAATGTTATTAAAACACAAAATTGAAAATTTATTTCAAACTTGCCGCATATAGGTTGCCAAAAAACCGGCCAATTGTGATTATTTTTTGGTGAAACTATAATAAAATAATGCGTAGCAGCAACATTTTATATGCAATACGGCATTATAAAACCGAAAAAGAAATTTGTCTAAAATCTTTGTGACCATCTGAATCTGAATTTGGTTCTTCACTCACCATTTTGTATATTTTTTGTTCACTTCTTTAACCATGGTCAACTAACTTTAGTACTTTTGAACATTCTATATTTTTACAAATATTGTGTAATGATAAAACTGAACCACTACATGACTTAGAACATTTTGAGTGCTATAGTCTATCAGTTAATAAATTGTAGTTTACATATTTCTATATTTATTTCTTTTTTCCTTCTCCCACGAAGAAACTAAGAGTATACTCACATAAAAGAGTACAAAAAGCGCGCGCGCACACACACACATACACATACACACGCGCACAAATGATCACACACTAAAAAGGACATCTTTTTTCTTCTTCTTTTTTGTCCATTATAATTAATAGAAATAGTTAAAATATAACTTAGGGTCTCGAGATATGGGCAATCGAAGAGTTAGGGGTCCATCAGCAACGCAACAGTGTTTTATTATTGATAAATAAAAAAAAGATTTCATCACGATAAACATTTACACTTACCATTATGACATCTTGATTCTTATTTTCACATACAGTAGGGTCGCAATTGGCATACATTTTCAGGCCCATTTCGGGGCATACACAATGCTTACAACCCATCATGAATTCCTCTCCAGGGAAACATAAATCCAGATTCCTTGCGTTATATTCTGAAACGCGATTCTCCAACAAACTTTGAGATAACTTGAAACTTGTCCATGTGTCCGCCTCGGTGCACGTGTGATTGGTGCACACTCTATCGGTTTTATTTCCATTTGCGGGACAGACACAAACGTTGCATTTCTTACTGAAGAGTTGTCCAGGGATACAGTCGTCGGACCTGAGGAAACTTTTCTCGCAATGGTTTTTGGTGCATTTAGCTACATTTTTCATACCATCACGAGGGCAGAAGCAAATGTTGCAGTCGACTTCATAATAAGCTAATGGTTCGCAGGTAAGGTCGTCTGTGATTTTTCGCTGATCGATGTCGGAGCAATAGTTTTTAGTGCACGCTCTGTCCTTGAAGACACCACTGTCAGGACAAATGCAAAAATTGCAGTTCACTTTAGATATCGAACCCGGGGTGCATGTTTCGGTTAAGGAGTCTGACGTGGGTTGTTGGTGAACTTTGTGCGACTCCTGTATCAGCCGCTTTGCTTCACAGTCGTCGTACGTGCACCATTTTGGATCTATCGTGCCCCGTTTTGAACAATAGCATGTATTGCAATCAAAATCCACGAATGTGTTTGGTTCACATTTAGCATTAAAATCTATGTTGCTGTGACTATCAATAGATGTTTTTAAAGATTCGTGTAATTCAATATCTTCCATTTCAGATGTACAGAGTTTAACGTTAATCTTACCATCTTCTGGACACAAACAGTATTTATTGTTAAGTTTGTATACAAAATTAGGATCACAATCATTACCTATTATCGTTTTTATATCATTATACACAATTAATTTTTGATCTTGATTATTATCCTTTATTATCTTTTGCAGAATTTCAAATTTATTTTGATTATTACATGCTTTTGAGCAATATTTATTAACGGTCAATCCATTTCGAAGACAAAAACACTGAATACAGATTGATACGACTTCCTCAACGCTACAAGATTTTTTAACTGATGAATAGAAAAATTCTGATTTATTATTGCATTCTGTCATTAGACATGCATTTTCATTTAATGTGCCATTAGAGTGACATTCGCAATATAGACATCTTGGCTTCATAAACGAGTACGGAACACATTTGGTTGGTGAACTGTTTACAGGAAACCATATCGGATTTTCAGATTCGTAATCACAAAAGCATAGATTTTCATCTGTTCTACTGGTTTTAGGACATTTGCATACTTTACATTTATTTCTGAATAGCGTACCAGGCGTACATCGCAAGGGCTGCTCATATTCAGTTGGTCTTTGGCAAGTCTTCAAACATTTTTCTAGGATAAAATGTCCATCTTCCGGGCACACACATTGCAGACAGGGGAATATATAAATTACGTTTGGTATGCAGTAGTTTTTCATGGATGCCACTGTGGTAGTTCGTGCTTGGGTTTGCGTTAAGCATGACATGTCCGTGGTACAACTTGCTTCGCTGGTCTGACCAGAAGCCGGGCAGATGCAGAAATTACAGTCAATACTGTAATATTTAAAAGGTGTACACCAAGGACCGAATTCTGACAATCCTTGCTGTGAAGTAAAAAGGACCTTAGTGTTGTCACAAAACTTAAATTTGTCAAACACTACTCTTTAATGCTTTAATAACTAAACATATTGTCATTATTAGCATGGGACAAGGTAATGCAGAATATAGAGTTCCTTCAAGGTACACAATCTAGGTCATCAGTTTCACGCATTCAGATTCAGCCAGCCGCCCTGCATAAAGTATCATCATTTCATCTAGCCGGGGGCGTTCCACACCATGCTTACAAGACTCTATCTTCACTCCAGCATTGTTCTGTTTTACACTTTTTATTCTGTATACATTTCTTCAGCGCCGGCAACTCTTCTGCAATGCCTATGGCACTGCAAACGTCTATGGGCGGCATTGATTGTTTTCCATCAGGTGACACGTCTGCTCGTTTATCTTCCTATCTTAAAAATACAATTGAATTACATAAAATAAAAATTTGATGCGGTATCTTGATATTAACAGTGCTGTCTCGGTTTGAAGAAATGCGTTTGTATCACGTACAATAGGGACAGCAACAATAATTTCAGATACCTAACGTGGAACGCCTATAAAACTAATAAGATATTGTGTTGTTAGTTTTATATTTTATTTTACAGATATATTGATATTTACAGATATATAGGAAGGATTTATTTTACAGATATATAGGAAGCCTAGGAGTTGGAGATTACATACAATAATGGCATTAAACGAGTAGACGAAAGATGCTGTCGATGGAAATGTATATTTTAGCATGGATGGGTTATGTTACTAGATATAGACAGAAAAACAGTAACGACAGCCCAATTGAATCAGTGGCGAGATTCAGTTCCGAGTTTGGATGTACCGTCATCTCAATTTAGATAATTGAGATATATGAGTCCATCCCTCCAGAAACGCTGTGCCCAGTAGCGGGATTTATATTGACTGTATAAAGAAGCTATTCTTTATACAGCCAATACATTCGGTCGCAATATTTGCTTTTGTAGCATTTCAAACTGAACTTGAATAGATGTTGGAATACTTTATATACGTAAAGAAAAGACCCAGAGTAAGCGGTGGATAGATTTTGTTGACGAGGATTCAGAGGCTTGGTAAGACAACATACAGGAGAAGGAAGGCCAGAGATAGAGCGAAGTGGAAAAAAGATCGTTTAGGATCGATTAGATGGCCAAGAGCCATTAAGGGTTGTACCACCGCAGAAAGTTAGTAAGTAAGAACTCTCTATATGTGTCTTTAGAGAAGTCATTTACATATGTATTAAAATTAGCCGCCAATCTCAATACGGAGTAAAAATCGCTATACGCTCACGTTTCACCATTCGTCATACCTGTCTTCGGGTTGCGGCTTGACAGTTCTGTTCTGACCATTGCCCCGTACTGTCACATATACAAAGACGCCCCTCCAGAAGAAATTGTGTATTAGGAACACATGAACCTATTTCGAGCAAATTTAATATTATTTTTTTTAATTATATTTTTTATATTATATTATTTTGTATTATATAATTGTTGATTACTGCGTCTATATTATCGCTCCGCGTTCTATACAGCGGCGGGGGTGCGGGAGCGACGAAGCAGGAGCTGAGACGGGGTACACCTGCGAAGGGTAGCGCACCTCGTCGCTCACTACGAGCTATTCCGTCGACGCGGGTTGCGTCCTCAATAATAATATTATATTAATTTTTCAAAGAAGACTAGCAACGTTTTGATATATTTCTAGAATTCTTGTTAACTGTAAGTGCTATCCTAACTTGTTGAGCAATTGCTGATATTTATATTATTATCATTAGTTTATATATAAATTTGTTACAAAAAATTGACATTATCATAATCAATTTAAATATATTGAATTGAGACGCAATAACTCGATAGGTTGGGGTTGTGCTTACGATCCAAAGTCATTGGTTCGATTTTACGATTGTACTTTTGACGTGACGCATATTGTCCAAACGAGAGTATTATTAGCTTAGTTGGAATTATTAACAATTTTAATAATAATAACAAAACATTGCTAGACTTTTTTTAAATATATAAAGTTAAGAAAAGTAAAAAGTATGGTCTGTGTGGTGAGGTACCCAATATGCTTACAGCGCATGGGCATCCAATCAAATGATTTCAAAATAAAACTGGAAACAATGCAAGGCTTTGTGTTGTGTCTTTTATCTCGTTGACAAGATTATTATCAAAACAAAGATACACACGCAATTTTAATTCTTTTTTTAATTATGTCACTTCCATGACTGGCTTGAATACTGGCAGAATTCACCGATACATGCCATAAAAAATAATTGTATTAAATTGCTTATCAATCAAAAGCGTTCTATTTGTGACGTTACAAAACTAATAAAAGATTAATTACAAAACCCATTGGAGGCTTTGGAACACCTTGATAACGGTGCAATATATTTTATTACGCTTTCAGATACTTCTGTTACCACACCTGCATGATAGTAGATACTTAGTACAATGGAGTAGAAGTCTTATATAAACGAAATCCCGAACGAGTTCATCGAGGACATCCCATCCTATTTTTTTAATGTAAATGATACCTAAAGGACTTACGTGATATTATGGTTCCATGTAAAAATTGTGTTATTAACTCAAGTAGTGCTACTATTTTGAACATTATTTTAAACTATGATAGTTAAACTTAAAGTTAAATGTATTTAAAATTAAATATATTACACACAAAATGAGTGCGGCTAATTTAAAACGTTTTCCTTTTACCGTTATTTTCGTTATAAACTTAATATCTTATCAAAATACGGTACAGTCGTAAAACTTTGCATAAACCAAACGATGTAATATCGTTTGTGTTCAAATTATAATGGAACCGTTGGAATATTGCAATTATTTTTCTCTAGCAATTATTTTAGACTAGCAATGTTTTAATAATACTAGAATTCTCGTTAATAATGCTTGTGCTAGGCTATAGTTCACATACTATGTGCTTTTACGTAGGGAGGAATTGGAGAACTCCAATTCCACCCCATCATTGCGATCGGTCCTTTGTTGGCAGCGCCGTAGGAACAGCGGTAGCATGTGACAGCGTTTCCTGCAGTTTCGACAAATGTCGCATAGTGGTATAAAAAAAGGAAGTGGTAGACACTTCAATAGTTCAATGGAAGATTACCACCAGGTAACTCGCATGCTCGTTTGCCTGCTCCGCCATAAAAAAAAGAATCAGGTCCAACTGTTTCTTACCAACTATTTCTTACCAACTGTTTCTTACTAACTGATTCTTACCAACTGTTTCTTACCAACTAAGCTAAATAATGCTACATTTATAAAAGTTTTCTAGCTGCCGATTATTAAAAAAATGTAAATAAATTTCGGGCTAGTCGGGCTATAAAAACTAGCCGTCAAGATACGGTTGGGTCACAACAAAAATTATCTCAGAAGTGTGTAAAAATGAAATTTAATGTTGGTTTCAATTTGGCGTCTAAAATCAGTAACCTAAAACCAGAGCCAAACGGATTGAAAAAAATGAGCAGTGATAGTGAAAGTGATTATGGATTCTGCAGACGGTCTTAAAAAATATATACTGTTTCGAATGGGTTAACCAGAATATAATAGAACCATTGTATAATATAATATAATATAATATAATATAATATAATGTAAAATAATATAATATAATATAATATAATATAATATAATATAATATAATATAATATAATATAATATAATATAATATAATATAATATAATATAATATAATATAATATAATATAATATTAATATAATATAATATAATATACTATAATATAATATAATATAATAGAGATGGTGCGGCGGTCTGCGCAGGGCGGCTGGCAGAAACTGGATGCGTGAAGCCGAAGATCGGGCTAGGTGGCACTTCATGGGGTAGGTCTATGTCCAGTAGTGGACTGCCGCAGGCTGTTGATTCATTGAATATTCTATTGAGCCATTCCACTTCTTCTGTGAATGTCTTACAAGGCGACTATGGAAGTAAATATTAATGTATGGGAGGCAGCGTATACATGCATAACAAAAACCAATCAGCTTTCTCCAATTCACCCAACAAACGTGGGGATTGTGGCGACACCCCCCGTTTGTAAGAATAGCTAATGCCCAGCGATGAATTTTTACGGTTGCATTGATGGTAATAAATAAGGACAAGATTAATATTTTTTATAATTGCTCTCGAAAACGTTTATAATCAAATATCCTATATCTTTTTTTTCACATCTTCGTGTAGATCACAGTCCATGTTGATCAAGGTACTCATTATGCTTCTTCAATGTGAGTACCTGTCTATAATTAAGGCAGGACTTTCGAGTGCAGCGTAAGGTCTGATCTGATTGACAGTAACAGTTATTGCAATTGTCTCTGAAAATTATTGCAATTGTCTTTAAAAAAGTTAAACATTTTAATTTTTGAATGTTCTCTGAAAGTATATATGACAATCCATGCGAACAAAAAAAATTAACAATATTTTTTAAAATCATCTAGTAGATCTACTTGTTGTGTTTCGACATGTTTTATTAAATTTTTAACACAGAGATATTTTTATAGTTTTTTTTTTTATATATATTCACGCCTATCCCCCGCAGGGGTTGGTAGAGACCACACAGCTCCATCCGCTGCCATTCATCGCAGCGAAACAGCTCGTCATTGGTCGCTTTTCGCCCTCGTGAGAATCAGGACGTGACGGGTGGCGAACCACGTCGCCGTCATTTTCGACAAATTAGGTATATTAAATTCGTCTTTAGTGAATCCCACGAGCCGCAAGGGAGGATGGAGGTCAGCCCCAGCAGAGCCCTGCATGCTGAGGTAAGGCACCATAGTCCCCGGAGGAGCCCGACCCCGGGACGATCGGCACGTTTACGACTAGGCTCGCCCCTAGCCACGCATCCATTGGCACGGCAGACCGTGGATTGGCGGAGAGGAAGGGAAAGGATAGAGAAGAAAGGAAGGGGCAGGAAAGGAAATGCGGATTGGGGTGGTTACCAGACTCGGAATAAACATTTAAAAATCCATATAAATATTTATTCCGATGCGGGAATCGAACCCGCGACCATTGACTCCGCGGGCGAAGGGCCCCGCCACTGAGCCAATCGGTCGTCTATTATAGTATAAATATGATAATAATATAATACTACAAAGAAAACTAGATATGTATAGTTTTTTATCGGATAGGAGGGCAAACGAACCCTACGAAGTGTGTCGCCTGATGGAAAGCAATTGTCCATAGAGATACGCAACACCATAGGCCCTCACATTGCAGTGCGGTATAGCCCCATTTGCACATATTATGTCTGCAATGGCCCACCTGTGTACAGAGTATGTTAAGAGATGAGATAGAGAGGGGTATAATTGTAAACTCGACTGCTCACTGTGCCCTAACATCTGCACATTCCAAAATCTTATCGAGGCGAATGCTGCTGCTATTGTAGTGGCGAATTACTGGGCCGGTAAAATATATGTCGAATCACTGACACGAAAAGAAGAAGAACATCTTTACGTGGCACGTAGGCCATTGCAGAGTGTAGACTGGCGGAAGCTTCTCTTGCTGACATACGAAGTTGGAGGGGACAGGAAGTTTCATTTTCCGCCGCTCAACTCTCTCTTCAGCTGGGCTTTTCTCTAAAGCTTTTGTGCACCGTACGAAGCTTTTACAGCTTTTTAGCCTAGCCGGGGGAGTGTGTGATTGTAGAGTGTATAAAGACGTGAATACACAAGAATACACAACATACTTATAAACAGCGTTGGGCTCACACTTTTCCACCGTCAGGTCGAGAATGGGTCGTGCACTCATCCTGCCGTGTAGCGTTATTCTGTTCGGCACGGTGCAACCCCACAGGGGCTTACAAGCGGTCCTACGTTTGATGCATTTGCAGAAAACACAACTAGCTGGCAAGTTGATGTCCTTCTTGCATGGTTTTCCTGTGAATTTATTGTGTTTTTATATTTTAGAACAATATTCGACGTATGCTTAACACATTAGTTACATTATTGGATTTCCGAGCCCATGGGTCGAAAGCCTTCGAAAACGAAGAACTACTTTTGTAGTACATTAATGTAATTTATGTGTCTAATGAATATTTCAAAGACACTATGATACACACATACATACATACATATCGTCACGCCTGTTTCCCGTAGGGGAAAGCAGAGACAGTAGAAAGAGAAGGCAGTGGAAGTATGCCGAATTCGTAGCAGATCTCCATCTGCTACGAACTCGGCATACTTCTCTTGCTTCCTCCACACTCATTATTCTCCACATGCAAGCCCCCGGCGGGCTTGCATTAGGAGACACACCTAAATATCAAGACAGTAGAGAAAGCAAAAACATAATAATAATTAGATACAATTTTTTATAGGAGGTTGATTATTTCTAATAGGCACTACAGTAAAGGTCAAAAATACTTTAAATACTTAATAACAATAATATTATAATATTACAGTTAAAAATACCTATAGATCTCAAACGCACTGCCTGAGAGTAATTTGAAAATAGCAAACCATCTACCGTATTAAATATAATTATATATATAATTATATATTCCGCTCAGTTGACATTTCTCTGATTTAACTCATATTCCTAAAGCTAACTTCTTTTAATAACTATGTGTATAAACGTTTCTTAATAAAACATTGTATAAGGTTCACCTGATAACTTCTTAGCCAAAGCGGAGTTCCTTTTATTTTTGTCCAAACACAATTGTTTCTCGCACAAAAGATTACCGTTGTCTATACAAAAACAAGCGTTGCAGTCAATTCTGTATGTTTTTCCGGGTTCGCACTTGGCTGCACCGTGGGGTAGTAACGGAAGTTGCCAAAAGTCGTCTTCAGTGGTTAGCGGTCTCACATCAGTGAGAGATTTCACGTTGCTGACTAAAAAAAAAGTATGGAAAAAATATGGACGTAAACGAGCAAACGTGTATATATATATGCAAGCAAAGAAAAAAAAAAAAAAAAAAATATATATATATATATATATATATATATATATATATATATATATATATATATATATATATATATATATATATATATATATATATATATATGTATGTATGTATGTATATATTCACACTTATCCCCCGCAAGCGTTGGCAGAGACCACAGAGCTCCGTAGCGAAACGGTTCTCCATTGATCGCCCTTGTGAGAATCAGGACGTGACGGGTGGCGAACTACGTCGCCGTCATTTTCAACAAATTAGGTATATTAAATTCGTGTTATCAACAAGATCTATAACCTCAAAAGTATTTTTGAAGATACCATTTATTTCTACAGCACATATATGTTGGATCACTGCCAGGAATAAACCTCGCCATTTTTGGATTGGCGAAGTTTCTGGATTCCCAATAAATATATCTATAGAAACATTGACTCCGTAAGCGACAGCAGATGTCTCTGTGCTGCGATGATTATTTACCATAAAGTGACCTACTTGCCAGTTATTATTATAGATCTAAGCCATAAAAAAAGAAAAAAAATGTTGTTGGGTTGTTAATGACTTAACGAGATCAGCTTAGATCTTTGCTTTTAAGCCTCGAGTAAATTGTAAATTCTTCTTCTAATTACTTCAATGGACTTTTCCTGCTAACTTACATCAGTGACGGTGAGTTTTTATTTCATTTTCATAATCTTATAATCAGTTATAATGTTTAATTATGGTGGTGTATTATACAATTTATTGCGATTGAGGCGTATAAGTGAAGTGATATGAAATAAATGCGTGTATCGTGACTTTTTAAGTTGACTGAAAAAGTTCATAGAAGGTTTTGATCGAAAAGCCACCATTTGATCAAGACGTAACGTGATAAGTTGACTAGTTATATTTGAAGAGATTTGATGTTATCGTATTTTACTTGACACTGGCATTATAATTGTAACTAATTGCCATCAAAGAAAAGAAAAATTATTATACTTCAATTCTTAAATTTTAGGTCTTGTTACTTACGTTTTAGGTATTTTTTGCAGTTTTTATACGTTTTACAACTTAACTTTCTTTTGTAACTACAAGAACATAGCTTGCAACCATCCCTGTACAGTTTTCCGGGGACACAAGTTTTGCCACGTGGTTTTCTCAATGTTTCACTATCACCACGTCTTCTTAATCTTTTAACCTTTTCGTCTCTGACTCTTTTTAAGTATTTAATATCTACGTCTTCCAAGCAGGCCATTTTGGTGCATAGAAGAGCGTTATTTTCAGCGCAATGGCAGGTATTGCATGACATTTTGTACATTTGGCCTTTGATACATGGATATCCCTTTTGAATTTCGGGTAATGGATGCAAGACGCTTGAGGAATTTGCTTAAAATAATTGAATATAAACACTTAAATCAAATTGGTTAAATAACACAAAAATAACCTCAAAATTTCTTATGAAGCAATAAATAAGTAAGTAATAAAGTATTGAATGTTTTAATATTTACATTTTTTATAAATCGGCAGCTAGAACATTGTTATATACGTAGCAGTAATACCTCAGTTTGTAAGGATCGGGGTTCTGAAGAAGGAAGGTCTGAGGTCGTGAGTTCATATCATAGAACAAAATGTATTGAAACTCATGCCTCTGCAGTCCCCACACTTAAACCCAATAGAAATATTGTGGGAGCTGGATAGCGAAAATGTTATTTCACATCTCAGGAAAACTTGTAGAGAAAACTGCAAAACGAATGGCAGAAGGTTGCCAAAGCTTTGTGAGGCCGTCATTAAAAACAAAGATGAATCTAAAATTTTTAAAACTACAGTAAGTATAATTTTTAAAATATTATTAATAAATAGTTCAAATGATTATGAAGTAGTTTCACTCATTCAAATTTTTACAAATTGTATTTTACTGGATGGTGCAATACTTTTGAACGGTAGTGTATATATATGAGAAACTGCTTTAAATTTTACGTAGACGATAAGTAATAAAGGTTTAAAATAAGATCCGACATATGTCAATAAAAATAGATATTATAATTAGTGTTAGAGAATATTAATATTGTAAATTAAATAAGAAAATTACTAGCTGTAAATGTTGTTTTACTGTCAGGTAAAAATATTTTATTTAGATTTTAAAATTATATTATAAGTTATATTGAATAAAATAAAATATCTTTACAGAGCAACACATTGAAGCTTTTTATTTCAGTAAGATATAAAACATATATATTGTCATATGTTGTCCATACTAGATACATACATATTTCTTTGTATTACTCATCACGTTCGATTGCCCTCAAAATATACATTTATTACATTTCATAGCTACGTAATATAAAATACTTACAAAAAGTATCTGCACTCGATTTCGCATACACCAATGTCAAAAGAATAAATAAAATGGACACCATCTTTATTCACTAATTAAAAAAACAACAAAAGGAAACAACTCAGTTACTAATTCAAGTAACTTATACCGTGTAATTAAGGTGATTAAACTTTAATCTAGCTTGTAAAGTTTATTGCTTTAATTTTCGTCTAATCTAAACCCATAATAACTATGGATTCGACGTTTTCCCGCTAATTTACATCAATAGCTACGTTTTATTTTATTTTCGTAATCTCAGGCTATATTCAGTTATGTAGTACCTTTCTGGTGGCATATTGTATCGTCGTATATTGTGTATAGGTCGATAAATGCGTATAAGTGAAGTAAAATGAAATAAATGCTTGTTCTATATTTAAGAGCAAAACGTGTGATAAGTTAAGACTAGTAAATTTCTAAATTTACTATTATATGTGTATATATATATATATATATATATATATATATATATATATATATATATATTGTGTATACGATGATAATTATGTATATAAACGTCAGAGACGCAAGGAATAGACAAAGAAAACACCAAAAATATATTTAAAACTTTTTTATTTGTTTCACAATAATCCTAATTCAAAATATTAAGTTTATTTTACGTATTGTCTAATACATTAGAATACGGAGCTGAAAAGTCCATATTAATCTTTAAAGGCCACAAGTTTGATTACATAAAGACTCAATTTAATCCACAATTTCGAAATGAGAAAATTTTGAGTATTCATTTAAAACAATGAGACGAACAAAAATTGTTCAAATATCTTTCAATAAAGCAAAATAGATTTTGATTTATTGAAAAATATATGAACATATTTTAATACCATGTTTTATTTTAAATAGCAGGCTAAGGCTATATTTTATTTCCAAGTAATCCATTTATAAATATTTGCCAATACAATATTTGAAATATAGTTCTTAAAATACTTATAATCTGCAGTAATTTTAAAATAATAAATATACACTAAATAATTTATTTCAATATAGGGAATTTTCCTTAAGATATTAATTAAATAATATGCCAACACGTTTGATCTCATTTATTTCTTTTAGAAATATATTAAATAATAGAAATTAAAATGTTTTATGTAGCTTTATTTAATATGTCATTGTAACCAAAAATATAATAATTTTACCCTTAGGCATAATTTGTATAAAAATCCGGACGCTACTACACACTATTAAATAATAACTACTTACTAATACTACTCTAAATAAAATAATTAAGAAAGTATTTTAACTAATCTCTGCTAATTCTCTTCGACATCATAAACATTTCAGCATAAATCTACCATAGACACTAATTTTGTCTCTAGCAACACTGGTGATTTAGTACTTTAATAATGACATTCTTTAAAACGAAAGACTTAAATAATTTCGAAAAATTTTACCTCATACGTATTTTATTGACTCGATTCCTTATTTTTTATAAATCAGCAATAACAATTAATATAATTATACCGACGGTCAAATATATTTTCTCGGTAAATAATGATATTTCATTACTAAACAATAATAAGACAAATGGTATAATAGGTTAGAAATATAAAATGCATAGGGCAATCACATTTTTTAAGCAAATTTTTAATAGTAGCAACACTGAAAACCGTAAGCTAAATGATCATTATCTTATCTCAATTATGAACGAATTAATATGATGACAAATCATATTAATTGATTACATAATTTAACGTTAAATAACTATTCACATATGTAAAAAAGTTTAGTTTACATATATAAAAGCAATTAAGATGAAGCTGCCAAATATTTCGTTCGAAATATTTTTCTAGTTTACCTTAATTAAGCCTAATCAAAAATATATAAATTATTTTATTACAAGGTTTTCGTTTGTATTTATTTAAAACAATTGCCTGTATATATATAATTTTATATTCATTTTAATTCTATATAATATTAATCCAGAAGAAACTCGGTTTATATAAAAATTAATTAAAAAAATGCATTTCCATTAAAAGTGTTAACCCTATTTGATCCAATTTAAAACAAAATTAAATAGATTTTCATCATGACATCCTAAATACGTATTCTAAAACGCGTAATGGTTCGATTCGTGGATATTCGTTTCGTGTTACACAACATATAACAATAAATACATCATACTACGCCACACTACATCTTATACATCCAATAAAAGCATATAAAAATATCGCATTTTATCAATTTAAAAAAGGTTGTTATGATTCTTTTTAGATAAAAATATATAATAAATCTAGTTTTCAAAATAATGTCCTAAATGTCGTAGAAGTTAATTAATGTTCTAACATTACATAAATATTAATATTTTACCAAGTGTAAACGATAAAGCATAAATTAACTTTTGATAGATGTAGTGGCATTTTTTGTACGATATATTAAGTTGAAATCGATGGGTCACCTATTGAAAAGGAATGTTTACATTTTTAGGTTAGTTATGTAAACTTACCTTAAAAATTGTAACATTTCAATCGTGTAGATACAGGATTACATGATGAAATAATCAAATACGGGTCTAGCAACGAAACAACTGAGGCGTAAAGTATACGATCATTAAAACTAGAAGTTTTAATTTCAAGGTTTGTAGATGGCGCAGAGTTGTAATGTGCAGAACACGCTCCTGCCATCTGCGGAACAGGTGCAATCGTTACATTCGTGCTTGAATTGCTCTCCGGGGTTGCAGCGGAAATTCGGGTCTGCACCTGGAAAACATGACTCAGATTTAATGAATGAGATATTTAATGAATATAGATCAGTTGCCAATTGCCATGTATGTTATAAATTAGGTAAAATATATGATTTGTGGCAGACACACAAATCATATATTTTACATATCATAAAAATTCGCATGACCCCAAAAACATTTTTTCTCACTTCCCACTTTTAATGACACTTAAAGGTGTTATTTAGAATCATATAAACTAATAAACAAACGAGAGTAATGTTTATTTTTATTTATGAAATTTAACAATGATTTTAAATAAAAATTATTAACTTCTAGTTATCTTAAATAGAATATACATACATACATATCGTCACGCCCGTCTCCCGTAAGGGTAGGCAGAGACCACAGATCTCCATCTGCTACGATCTCGGCATACTTCCCTTGCTTCCTCCACACTCATTATTCTCCTCATGCAAGCCCGCCGGTTGAGGGTACTCTTGACCTGGCCTTTCTTAAAAAGTTCAGCAATCCGGTCAAGGTACGTTTTTCGTGGTCTTCCTCTTCCGGCCCTTCCATCCACATTCGCAAGGTAAATTTCTTTTGCCAGTCGTCTTTCATCCATCCTCTCTATATGTCCAAACCATCTAAGCATCCCTTTTTCTACTTTTGTCACAACACCTTCTTTTACTCCACATCGCTCTCTTATATCTTCATTTCTTATTCTATCATTCAAGGTTACACCACACATACTTCTTAATGCTCTCATTTCCACCGCATTCAGTCTGCTTTCATGCTTCTTCTGCCAAACCCAACTTTCACTACCGTATATAAGCGTCGGAACAAGCACCCCCTGATGAACCACAAGTCGGGCCCTTTCTGACACATTCTGACTTTTCATAAAGGAGTGCAGAGCTCCGTTAACCTGATTACCAACTTTCACTCGTCTTTCAATGTCTCCTTCACATTTTCCATCTCTTGTAAACAGTGACCCCAAATATATAAACTCATTCACTTGCTCAACTTTTTCTCCTGCAATCAGCACCTCACACTGCGTCGAAGTGTCCTCCCTTTCAAAAACCATCACTTTCGTCTTGCTAACATTCATCTTCATTCCTTTCCTTTCTAACGCTCCATGCATTATGTTCATCATCTCCTGCAACTCTTGTTCCGACGAAGCTAGCAGCACCTGATCGTCAGCATATAAGAGGCATTTGATGAGTACTCCATTCATTCTTAAGCCACACTGACTCTCTTTCAGGTCTGTCAGGCAACTATCCATGAAAAGGTTGAAAAGCCACGGTTACGCTACACATCCCTGTCTAACACCTTTATAGATATCAAACCAGTCTGTGTAAGCCCCGTTTATTCTGATACACGCACTGGACTTCTCGTAGAGAGACTTCAGCGCATGAATCATCTTCCTACCCACCCCAAACGTGGATAGTGCCGACCACAGTTCATTCCTTATCACTCTAAATACAATATCTTTTACTTTATACAACATTGTTTTCAATATATATTTTATTTCCACTTCTTTCATTAGAAAATACACATTATTATTTTACTGTTTGCTTTGCTTGTCGCAGATCTTAGCCAAATAAAAGTTCTAACTGTCCACATATATATTTTATTTTCATGTAAAATTAGAAATATCGTTCCTCCGTTCCTATCGTTCATTTTTATCTACAATCTGTGTGACTTAAGACGTGTCAAGGAACTGCACCATGCTGCTGTTTTTAAATAAGTTCATTCATTCATTCATTTGAGTTAATGGTTTTCAAAAGTGGTAAAATAGCACGGATGATTTCGCCAATGTCACGTAAAAGGGGGAAGACACGAAGGAGGTTTAAATAGATTATGGTTTCCTTTATTTTACGTCATATGTTGGAGCTATTAAGTTCAACGTTGACATACATTTATTTTTATTGATGATTTTTTTTATTTAAATAAAATATCTAAAAGAAAGTTTAAAATAAAAAAACATTGTTTCCTTTTTACCCTTGGCAATATTTCCGAATCGATACGACATTAAAACCTTCAAAGTACAAGCGTACTTTTAAATAGGCTTGTTTTAGACGGCCTTTAGACGGGCCACGCATTTGTGATGCCTCTTGTTGTTGCAGATGTCTGGACGGCGAATTGCTGGCTCGTTAATCTCCCTATTTCATAAAATTATCCATATATGTATTAAGATGGACAGTCTTACTTTAATTATTACTTTGCAAAGATCCGCGAACATAAAACAGAAACATAATATTGCGTGTTTGTGAAGGAGTTTAGAGTAGTAGTTCTTTCCAAAGTAAATTTGACTGTCCATCATGTAATAGATTTCCGCAAAGTATCGTCTAATTGTGTTCTTTTTTAAAATGTATTGATCATCAACAGAAGCCACATCATACATTATTCTAAATAGATCAGAAAACATATTAAAATGTAACCCTAACTATATACGGACAGAATATTAACAAAAAGTGTAAGCAGATACATCAGATATTACATATAAATTTAAATTTAAGGTTTAATACGGTGCGTGAATTATACCACACTATCGTAGAAAAGGCCCAAGTCATTGTTACTTCTCAATATGTTTTGTTTTAATACTAGAAAAGGAACACTGTATAATCCAAAGGGAAGTGTGCAGTGATTAGTATACATCGTACATCTAATTACCGGGCGAATTGACATCGTTTTCAACGGCGGCGAGTTGGTTGCAGTCGTGGGTGGTGCAGACGGCGGTCTGGCCACCGGATGAGCACCGACACACGTTGCACTCTTTCTGGAAGACGCTGCCTTCCGTGCAATTTGCACTCACTTGCTCTGACACTTCTAGAATCATAAAACGTTCAGTGCTTTACTTTGGAATACATTCATTGCACTTCAATATTCATGCTGGACATAAACCGAACTTTGGCTACACTTATCCGCTGATGGTTTTGACTTCGACCTAGCCGCCCTGCGCAGATCGTCGCCCCATCTGCGAATGGCGGCAGATGTCGAATTTCCTATTTAAATACGACATAGGAGCATTCAAGAGAGGAGCACATATATACATTCACAAAATACCGGCAATATGTCCGTGACGCCTCCGAAGTTGCGAAGTCGATAGGCGACGGTGATCACTTACCTGCTCTATTATAAAAAAAAAACAGGGCGTCCCACGCTATCTATGCCAAAACGCGGACTCAACTCCAACGGTTGTCGGTTGTTATTTATGGTGTTCCCCTACTCCACTCAAACGGTGCACTGGTTTCATGACATTCAATCATTCAAGAAAAATCAATAATTGCATCGATATAATCCACGAAATTAACTCGAATAATAATATAGTACGTTTATGAACGCCTGACTCCATTAATCACAACACATCATTAAAGAATGCCACGGAATTTCGTGTCAGGCCATATCTATTGATTTAACTGTTTTTAAATTTAATTTTCTTCTTTTTCACTGCCAATTAGCTAGAACTATTACGCCAGTATCAATTAAAATAATAACAAGTATCTTAAAATATAAATTCAACTTGTCTGTTCTATTAAAACTTGCATGAACTTTTGCAGTTAGTCAAGTTAAACAGATACGATGATTTATTTTTTTTCACTTCACTTCTACACCCTAATAATATATATATATATATATATATATATATATATATATATATATATATATATATATATATATATATATATATATATATATATATATATTAGGTGTACAAATAAGTTTCCGCAGTTTTTTATAAAAAATTAGGAATTTATTGTAAAGGAAAAGTACATTACGTTTTATTCAAAGTATTTTCCATCATTTGCCACTACTTTTCCCCATCTTTCTGGCAACATTCGGATACCCCGTCGAAAAAACTCTTCATCTTTTGACGCTATCCACAAATCTACCCAATTTTTGGTGTCTTCATATGATGTGAAGCGCTGCTCAGACAGACCATGTGCCATCGACCGGAACAGGTGATAATCAGAAGGGGCTAAGTCTGGTGAATACGGCGGGTGGGGTAAAACTTCCCAGTTGAGTGTTTCCAAGTATGTTTTTACCGGCGCCGCAACATGTGGACGAGCATTATCGTGTAAAAGAATAATTTTGTCGTGTCTGGAGTAGTAATGGGCGCGTTTTTCCTTAAGTGCCCGACTCATTCTCATCAATTGTGTTCGGTAGAGAGCTCCAGTAATGGTTTCGCTTGGTTTCAGCAATTCATAATACACGACACCAAGCTGATCCCACCAAATACACAGCATGAGTTTTTTTCCATGAATATTCGGCTTAGCTGTCGATGTTGATGGTTCGCCGGGCTTAACCCATGACTTTCTCTTCTTTGGATTATCGTAGTGAATCCATTTTTCGTCACCAGTGACTATACGATGCAAAAAACTCTTTTTTTATTCCTGGCAAGCAGCATTTCACTCATGCATAATCGGCGTTCAACGTCTCTCGGCTTTAGTTCATATGGTACCCAATTTCCTTGTTTTTGAATCATTCCTAACGATTTTAAACGATGTGAAATTGCTTGTTGAGTCACTTGTAGAGTAAGTGCAAGTTCTTTTTGCGTTTGGGACGAATCTTCCTCCAATAGTACTTCTAATTCCATGTCTTCGTACACTTTCGGCCTTCCACTGCGTTCTTTGTCTTTAACGTCAAACTCACCGTTCTTAAACTTTTGAAACCATTCCTGACAACTTCTCTCACTTAAAGCAGCTTCACCATATGCTTCTAGAAGCAATCGATGCGCCTCAGCTGCAGATTTTTTCACATTAAAGAAGTAAATCAAAAGTTCCCGCAAATGATGCTTATTCGGAATAAAACTTGACATTTTTGCACGAAAAAAATTACGTGATGCTGATACGGAATCACTAGTACTTTAAGGTTATGGTGTTGCCAGATGACTAAACTTGGGATATTACGTTTTACATCTGACAATTTCTCCATAACCTTCTGGTGGGGCCATCTTTTGACAAACCGCGGAAACTTATTTGTACACCTAATATATATATATATATATATATATATATATATATATATATATATATATATATATATATATATATATATATATATATATATATATATATATGTACAAATAAAATGTGTTAGCTAAAATAAAAATATGATACAAGAAACAGTAATTACTTAGTGCTCTATTATTTAAACGAAATGTAGGATGACGTGCAAAAGGCATACTTTTAAAATATCAAAATGTTTGAATATAAATATAAATTAACACATCTCAAAATGGGGAATTAATATAGCATACATATACAATAATATACAGCAATAAGATACAGCTCGCCGACGTCTGGATAAACCTTGCAAGGTTTTGATGGCGTGGCCTTAATTTTGTTTATTTTAGACTTAAGTGTATTGAAAAATAAATAAAAAAAATTTAACAACAGTAAACTGTTCACCTCTTTTAGTCCTGACTCCGCCGTTATTGTTGTTGTTGAGAGCGGTGCAGTCGATGCGTGTACAAGAGAAGTCCTGCCCCTCGTTGTCGCAGAGGCATTTGTTGCAGTCCATGCGGAATTCCTGTCCGGGCTGGCAAGTTTTCGGCGCCTCCTACTGGATACAGGGCGCGTGTTATATCTTTTACGTATTTCAAGAACAAATGCGGGACCACTGCTCGACCGGGGAATATTCACACCTTATATATAGTTATATGGTGTATACGAGAACATGTGAAACCAGCACTGCGCCGGACGGAAAGGTACCCACCTCTCAGGAAAGAGAAGAGGCTGACAATAGTTCACTGTCTATAGACCAGAGATGAGCAACACGCGGCCCGTTAAATATGTTTATGCGGCCCGCCGAGCATTTCTAAAATTGAATTTATATTGATATATATATATATAAAATTTATATTGATTTCCGACATAAAATAAGACCATCCTATTTCTTCCTTGGATATCCCTTACAAGACGAGTATGGGAAAAAATACCTTCGCAGTGTCTCTCGAAATAATAAAAGCCATTTTATGATCGGGAGTCTAAATTTATTGCATGTTCGGATTAAAAAAATTTTATGCGGCGAATGGTCTGAATCTCGCAGCTTTATGACCTATAGAAAATTTTGTACAGCGTTCTGTACTGACTGTTTTTGAGTTTGGAATTTTTTTAGAAATTTAAAAAGGTTTTTTAGCTCTGGTGGTATGTTTTTATTTTAATAATAATAATAATTCTTTATTTGTATAATGTGAGGTTATAACAAGATGAAAAAAAAGAGACGTATAAAAGCTCCATCACATTGCCACTTACGGCGTACAAATTTCATTAATAATGACACACTATTAGAAATAACTAAAACAATTATTACAAATCTAAATACATAGCTAGATTATTATAATATCATTAAAATTATAATTTATTATTACATTTATATATCACTTTTTACTTTACACTATATATTTATCTATTATATACATTTGATCGACTCTTTAAAGCAAAAAAGTCTTGAATATTATAAATATTGGCATCTATTAGCCATTTATGTAATCTTTTTTTAAACAAAGTTGCGCTCAATTCTTTTAATTCATGAGGTATATTATTGTAAATGCGTATACACATGAACAGGCAACTATTTATATATTTGCTGGGATGATCATTCAACACTAATCTTCGAGGATCACGCCGAGAAAGACCAGCGTTATCATTAGCTGTTTTAAATAGTTCTTGATGCCTCGATACAAATACACACACCTCATATATATAGAGAGCTGGCAATGGTAGTAGGCCAAGCTTCTTAAATACTGGCTGACACGATTCCTGTGGTTGAAGACCATAAATTGCCCTAATACATTTTTTTTTTTGCTACAAGCTTTTTTTTGCCCTATTTTGGTGAGTGCTATTTCCCCACATTATTAATCGCATCATAGCATATAAGAGTGTAATTTCCAGTTTATGTCTTCTTCTATTTTGCTACGTTTTCACGTTTTTGCACTGATATTTCTATCTATTTGTGTTTTATGTATTATTACACCATTCATCTGATCGCCATAAATCTTTTATATTTGTAGAGTAAATCCTCAACGGTTTCTAGGATAGGATAGATGGTAAATCTATGTTCACCATAGGTAGCGCGCGTGTATACACAAATAATAATTCGTTTCTCCTGAGATCACAGCAGCGCTAGAAGGGTAAACTGGATAATATAATAATAATTTTGAATACCTTTGGTACGTCGCGCGCCTTCCGTGACAACGGCGTGTTCTGTAAAACAAAATAAGAGGGTAATTTTATTAATTTTTTCTACAAATAAAAACGATTAACGTTTAGTATTGTTTTTAAACATAAGTAAGTGACTACGCTATTTGAGTCATCAAATTTCTGTTTATCAATCGTCAAAAGTCTTTTTTTTTCAGTGGAGAGGAGTTTTTGATTTTAGTGGAGGAACGAACATTAAATCACTACCCTTGTCCAATGCAGATTGACGGGATAACCAGACTCAGAATAAATAGAAGGCCTGTAGGCTATACATATATTTATCTCGATGCAGGGATCAAAAACGCAACCAATACCTCCGCAGGCGACAGCCCGCCGCTGCACCGAGGTCCTCAATATGTTAACATATAATATTTTATGTTCACTTAGAGATTTCTTTTATACTTCTTATATTGTACATTTACGCTTAATATATTTATAAAAAATAAGAAAACAAAAAATGTACAATTTTGCAACAAAATATACGCTTCACTCTAGTCACTCGAAGTCAGGGGTCGCCAAGTAGTTTTAAGTGGGGTCCGGATACTGTTGAAAAATTTAATAGAGATCCAGAAAAAAAAAACTGACAATGATTACGTGCTATTTTTTTATTTTGCTTTCAAATTAAGTTTTTATATAAAACATAATATGCAAAATTGCAAAATATTATTTAAATTATATAGGTATATTTACAACATGCGGCGGTCCGTGGTATGACCTAAACGGTCTGAACGCGGACCGCAGGCCGCCGGTTGGCGACCCCTGCTCTAAGTAGTAGTGTAAGTGAATTAACAAAAGTGGGTATGTTTGTGTCTGTTTGACAGATACTAACACACACAGTAATACACATAAATAATACACACAGTATTTGAGTAAAATATATGTGTTATGTTAGCTGACCTTTTATACAAGTAATAAAATAAACAAAGGTGTCAAGTCCATTGCAATAACCACCACCAAAGTATTAGGATTACTACTAACATAATTTTTTTTTTACTTTTTGTTATACTTTTAAATTCCTGTGCACCTTTCCCAAGAGTCATTTAACCACGTACCGAGGTACTTATACTGATTTACTTCCTCTAGTGTGTGTCCATCAACAGGTGTACACGTATCCGGATGTTGTCTACTTGAAACCACCATAACCTTCGTTTTTACCACACCCCATCCCATGCTTTTACTTTAGTAATAAATTATACAGTTATTATACAAGTATAGTATTATATAAGTTATATATATAGCATCTTAATTAATTATACAATCATACAACTTTTGACCGCCCCGTGTTTTTATTTCAGTGTGTTAATAAAACAGTTTAACTGAAAAGTGTTTTTATCTATTTTTACTTTCTACTTTTTAGTGTGTATTTTTTTGCACAAGTATAATATATAGGACTCGTCGAAACGAATCAAAGGGGCCCAAACTAAAGACATTTACTTGTAACGGTGGAAGAATTCCACAATCCAAATCCAGGTCCCCCTAACAGACTCTCTCTACCAATGTAGACAGATTTACGCGGAACTTAAACTAAATCTTCTTCTAGTAGAAAACACACATAATTATTTTTCTATTTTTAGTAATAGTAATACTTTATTGTACAAGGGCGAGCTTAACTCAAAATTGAGTTTTCTTCCAGCAAACCCAGGAGTGAAAGAGATAAGATGTGAGGATAGAAATAAGTGTACAACAACAAAATATAATAATACCATATGAAACCATACATATATAAACATATAAATACTAAAAATATATAATATAATACTATATAAATAAGAGGATACATATAAATATATTCATATATAAATATTTTATACTGAAAGGAAAGGTTCTTTAATTGTTCTCTTAAATACATCCAGTGAGAGGCTATTTTTATATTTTTATTTACTTGTCGCGGATCATAGCTAAGTAAAAGTTCTGACTGTCCATATAGTAATAGATTTCCGCAAAGTAACGCCTGACTCCATTAATCATCTCTCTACCAAGATGAAATAATTGTCACATGAATGTCACTCAATGTCGTGCCGTCACAAGATTTTAAACAAACAATATACGGAATCAAGCTCAATCAATCAGTATAACAACATAATTATACAAGAAGGAAATTAATAACTAAAAATTAAACAAAGGTAACTTAAGACTGGTGTGTGGATAGTCAAAAGTTTTACGTAGCTAAGATCCGCGACAAGCAAAACAATAACAGAAACTTAATAATGTGTGTTTTTTGTGCTGGATGAAGTGGATTTATTTGGAACTTAAACCAAAAACTTACCGAAAATCGGCCATCAATTCTCCACCCACCAACCACTATACACAACACCAAACACACACTACCACTTTTCCATCTTGTAAACGACACGTGTTTCGCCCCAACACGAGGCATCTTCAGGTATAGTAGACTCTACGGAAGAAAACCGAAAAGTGACTTTTCGGTTTAAAATTCGGTATTAATTTTCTGTTATTGTTTTGGTTGTCGCGGATCTTGGCTAAGTAAAACTTTTGACTATCCACATAGTGATGGATTTCCGCAAAGTAACACCCGACTCCATTAATAATCTTAAGACTGGTGTCTATGCAGCATTAGTGCAGGAGGTCCTAGCTCAGTATGATTGTTGCTTTACAAGAAACACACTGGTCGTTGACAACCTTTTTTCGCTCTATACATGAACCAAAAAAATATACATGGAATACGAAAGAACTGATTTGAAAATAAATTCGAGCAGTCGAAAAATACGCTTTAGTGAAGAAGATAGCTGAAATAAGCTGTACTATATCGAGGCCAAAAGTATCTAACTTACTTTGATTTACTTTTCAACAGGTATATAGCCCAAAAACTAATGAAGAAACTAAAAATATAAAAAGCTAATTTTAGCCGACTTTATTATACAGAAGTCATTTTTACTAACGAGAAAAAGAATAATAAAGCCAAAAATATTTGCATGAAATAATAAATACATATGTATATGAAAGAAAGGAGAAGAACATGGAAATAATAACCAATAACCACCGAAAGCTTACATTATCTATCCAAACCTTGTCTTCCTCGGGAACGCAAGCCCTTCTAGTGCAGGAGAAACTTCTCCCGTCGGGATTACAACGGCACATGTTACAATCCATCTCGAACACCTCGTCGGGACGACATACCCGCTCGATTACACGCAATTCCTGCTTTCAATTACAGTTTGGAAATTAAATGCTGGACATAACGATGTGATTACGGATTTTCGAATTTCCATCAATAGCAGTTTCAGCTACAAGGTTACAGATTCCTCTACATACAAAGTCCTTTACAATGATTTAAACCATTCATTATTATTAGCCAAGAAATAGAAAGCGGGATTAACTAAATACTTATTGACTTTACCAGAATATATATATACAAAAATTTCATTTGACCACCAAACTAAAGAGAAAAAGACAAGGGAAGAGATAAGTTTAAAACTAGTGAAGACATTGAAACTAAAGAAAAGGCAGAAAGGTATTGAAAAAAAAGCAATTAATCAGTGTAGAAGTGAGAATAAAATACTATATAAATACTCTTAACTACAACGCTGAACAAAAGAAACACCACCATATCCGATAACCTTAAGAAAAATTCAGACTACCTCCTGCATTTCTTCAGTACCAAATTCATCAGGTAATTCCACAACACAGACTTTCCTGGTGCAAAAGTAACTAGTGCCGTCCTCGTTGCACCAGCAAGTGTTGCAGTCCTTTATGAACATACGGTTTGCGGAACACACTATTGCCTTTGTTGCGTTTGTCTGCTTTTTTATTGTTGATTTCAGTGCCTAAAAAGTTATAATAACGTCCATAGATTGTATTTCTTTATAGCCGAGCTAGCAAGCGAGCATGCGGGTCACGTGATGTCAAGTGATCACAGCCTATCTAGATCCCTAGACATCCTCAATACCGGAGTCGTCTCGGATGCGATGCTAGCCTTTTAGATCACATACATTCATTTTTTGAATGTCCCTATATTGTATTTATGTAGGAACACCACAGGTAATAAATCTTTCCACATTAACACAGTTCGTGGCAGTAATATGCGACTTAAACCGCACGGTGGCGGACTACCAGCCATCCGGATGATGAGGATGGCACTTATTTTTGTTACCCGTATTCCGATGGTGAAACTATGAGGCTAAGAAACTTAAACAACTCCTCAAAACCTTCGCAGTAGTATATTCGATTTTATGAAATATAGAAGTGAGACAACTATATCGTAATGTTAAAAATAACGGGTTTCAAAAAACGAGAACATGACCTGTTATCTCTAAACCTTAAAAAAATACCTGTGTTACAACGGATCGAACTGACCTAAAAAGATAGCAGATATTACCTATTATACTAGTATTAAACATTATCTTTTCTATTCTAGCTAACGGAAGTTACCTTCGTTGAAAAGAGAGTAGCTGTTACTTGTTGTGGAACATGCTCTTCTCTTTTCTAGCATATGGAAGTTATCATTGTTGGAAAGAAACAGCAAATAATTATGTCACTGTTTTTGTAGAATTGTGGGTTTATATTGCAATATGAAAGGCTGTTATTTTGGACAGGTAACCAGAACTGTTTTTTCAATGGAAGAGGAAAAGGTGTAACGGATTTCTTACTCTAAAATATGATAGTATTTTTAATAAATAAAGGTAAAAGGGTAAAATAAAAGACTCAAACAGTGTTTATGTAACAATTTATTTCGTTTTATTGTAAATATTGTGAATGATCGATTGATGGTTTTTATTGCAGCTCAAAAATAGCGTGATGAACTATGGAACTATCGTTTTCACATCCTGGAAATTGAAGATTTCAATTAAAATATAATTTTCCTGTTTACCTCATAATGTAATTGTATTTATGTACCTTTAATTCATGAAAGATTTCGACATCTTTAGGAAGCGGGCAGGGTTTATTAGTGCAGGAATAATCAGAGCCGTCATAATTGCAGAGACAGGGATTGCAGCCGATATAAAAAATTTTACGGGGCTTGCAAACGGAGTGTCGTTCTATGTGGTCAACGCCCTGAAAATTAAATACAATGAATTGTGAAACAAGTATTGAGATATTCCTTTATAGTAAAATTATTATTTTAGTTCCTAAGTGATTGTTTTGGTGTTGATATGATTCTTGGTGGCTCTTTTTAGAGATTCGGTTGTGATATGTGTAATGTAATTTTTATAAAAGGATCATAGACTCTTTTTATTTGTCTATGTTTCTATTAATATTAGCTCTAGAAATTTCCACAGAACTATTGCGTCTCTGCGTGGAAAAGTAAGAACACAAAGTAAATAAATGCTTTGGTTTGGTGTATTTTTTTTTATTTAACAGCCCATATATGCCCCACTGCTGAGCACGGGCGTCTCCATTTCTGGAGGAACGGACGTTAACCCAACTCTACCAGCTACTGAGCTACCACTCGGATGCCGGTTTTCTGCGGGAGTGTGGTAATTCCCCGGGCGAGCCGGCCCATTCATGCTACAGACAAATATTATGCCATTCTTGGCAAAATATTCGTCTGCAGCTTTATTCTACCACTAATCGCGTGAGAGATTTCCATATCTGGCCATATTGACAGCTGTGCAGTTCAACTTGTTCGGTTGCATTCTCTAAGTTTCTTTCCCTGTCATAACGCGGAATGGGTTAGGAAATAAGAATGAAAATAGCTGGCTTCAGAAAGTTGTGGTGGAATGAAAGAGTTTCGGAGAATGTACTAGATGGCCACTTATCCAAATGGTAGGGATGACACATAAATAATAATAAATAAATTCTTACCCCATCCTCCATAAAGACTTCAACATCTTTATTTATTATATCAACGCCGTCATCTTTTTTCAAGCATTCGTCAAGAGTGCAAGAGTAACTCTCCCCATCTGGAGCGCACTTACATGAGTTACAATCCAAATTGAAATCCAAGTTAGGCTTGCACAGTGATCTCTTCAGTGAACTGTGGGTATGTTTTAAACGAACGTACTCCGTTTTGGGGCTCTGAAAATTAACAATGAAAATAGAATAGAATTAAATGTATTATGGATAATATGAAATCATATGGTAAATAGACTATAGATATTATATTTATATATAATATATATAACAATAGATTATATATATTATATAATCTAATATTATGTTATATTATATTATATTATATTATATTATATTATATTATATTATATTATATTATATTATATTATTTATTGTACACCATAAACATAGTTGTATAATATAATAATTAATTATAAAAATAGTGGCATATACAGGGCGATCGCTATTAACGATAAGACCGCCATTTGTATATAATAAATATTATAATCATATAATAATTGTATAACTTTGTTGTTGGTGTACAATAAAGAATATCTATCTATCTATCTATAGGCTAACAATAAATAACATAATAACAACAATAAAAAAGATAGTATATACTTACCTTTTATTTACATTTTCCACATGTGCATCCCAACCACCAATGTGCACTTTGTAATTATACTTTGTAACTTTTTTGTTTTGATTATGAACATGTGCATCGTTAATACTGACAATGACTTTTGATTTTAACCCTTTTTAATGAATATATTTTATGACTAAACTATATATTAATGATATAGATAGACGCTAAGTTTTGACGTGGAATGAATGAACTATTTGTTATTTTTAAGACTGAAACAACATTAATTACCTATTTAATGTTTATCACATCAGTGCATTAAGTAGATGAAACTCTACCGAATGAGACATAAAAACATATTTTTACTTTTAAAAACAGCCGGTATTTTTTTTTCGGTATATTCTTTGATGGCAATTAGTTATAACTATTATGCCAGTGTCATGTAAAATGGAATAATATCAAATCTCTTGAAATGTCTAGTCAGCTTGTCACGTTATATAATTAAAATGGTGGCTATTCTACCAAAACCTATGGACTTTTTCAGTCAACTTAAAAAGGCACGATAAATGCATTTATTTCATGTCACTTCACTTATACGCCTTAATCAAATTATATTGTATAATAAGCCAACACAATTAAACAATATAACTGATAATAATATAAGATTATGATAATGAAATAAAAACACAACGTCACTGATATATGTTGGCGGGAAAGGTCCAGCCGCTATTTAAATTTAGAAATATTGTAACGTCATTCTTATAAAAAAAATATATTCATTACAATTTTGATTTCGCATTTCTAAAGTAAATTATTGTTTAATTTCATTATTTTATTATTATTTTCACGGTATTACTACTACTTTTACTACTATTTTTAAATAATCGTCAAAGATATTACATTATTCGTGATATAAAAATAATTTTTAGCATTAATTAGAAAACAACTTTTTTTTTTCTTCATTTAACCTTTATTTTTAACGGCATACCGAAAAAAATGTTTTGTTTAGATCGCTTGATCATCGCACTAAGTAAATTATCAGTAAAATTGAAATATTTATTCAAAATAGCGGTTTAAATTTAAAATTTTCATTTCATTTTAGGGCATAAATAAAGGCATTTCATTTTACGTCTAAAAAGATTTTAGACGTAAAATGAAATGCCTAAAGTTAAACCTTTTATTGAATAAATTTGATAAATGGTTGTCTTAAACTGCCAACCAAAGCCAGTTTCGAAATAATGTAACTTCAGTCTTCTGAAATATTTGTTAATAATGTAAAATTATTTATCGAAGAAAAAAATGAAAGATTCAAGAAAGTAAATGATGAATATAGATATAATAGTTAGTCCAGACAACTTACCGGCTGGGAATCGTGAGCATCACTTCTATTGCTGTCTGTATTGTAATCTACAAATGTAACAATAATTTGAATATTAATTGCTGGATTCTCATTTATTATTATTTGTACACAAATCACTTTACTAACTATATATGTAACTTATACGCACTAGGTACAACAATGTCCCCACTGCAACCTTTGCGAGTGCATGTGGCGTATCCTCTCGGCGTACACCAACACGTGTTGCAATCGTTCATCCACACCGTATCCGGAGCACAGCGTAATATAGGCTCTGAAATATACATTTTCTAGATTATTTATGAACGATACAGTAAACTCCCGTTTATCCGAACAAATTCTTCCGATTATTTTTCTTTGTTCACGACTTTAAAAATATATACGTATAAAACCAACAACTAAAAGCTTAACGTATGCAACTACCCCCCCCCCCCTAACACCGACTATTAATATTTGCTCGTTACACCTCTTCATATATGTACATACTTTTTAACACGTCAACATAATTTTTTTCAGTCCTAAACATGGAGTCTTATTCGCAACCAAATCAATAGCATTCTATGAACGCACGATTTACGATTATATTTTGCGGTATTGACGCAATTCCTGCGGGAAAACAGGGGACTTCGATTTATATGAACCGGCCGCCATCCCTAGGTCATTCGGATAAGCAAAAGCTTAAATATATGATGTAAAGGAGTCGATGACCTCTTCAAAATGACAGCATTGTGTGGTTCAGCCACACTTGTTCACGTGGCACAGATTAAAAATGGATAGTCAAACTAACATTTCTAAGATCCGCGAACATAAATATTAAGAAAAATAAGATTTTGGACTTTTCCCACCAACTTACATCAGTGACATCGTATTTTTATTTCATTTTCATAATCTTATATTTTTGTAAGTTATATTGTTTAATTGTAGTGGCTTATTACACAATATATAGTTCGATTAAGGCGTATAAGTGAAGTGATATGAAATAAATGCGTGTATCGTGACTGTTTAAGTTGACTGAAAAAGTCCATAGAAGTTTTGATAGAATAGCCACCATTTTATCAAAACGTATTGTGACAAGCTGACTAGTTACATTTCAAGACATTTGATATTATTGTATTTCACTTGACACGGGCATAATAGTTAAAACTAATTGCCATAAAAGAAAAAAGAAAAAATAACATTGTCTTTGCGAAGAAGTGTATAGAGAATAATTCACCAATAAGTTATCAGTGGCACAATGTGTGCCACTGATAACTTATTCACTTAGTCACATGGTTCCCATGTAATGATATGGAATAATATTTCTTATTCCCTATATGTTAAAAACGACATTTTATTAAGTAAAATATATTTCTTTTTTCAATTATCTATTAACATTATATTAATTGGATAAACTACACTGAAATAAGAAAACCATGTATAAATAAAATTAAATTAATCACAGGTATTTGAGTTTAAACTTGCCAGTATTTTAAACCGATATTTTATTGATAAGGACGTAATATTTTCAGAAGGCTATCAAAAAATTAAACATAATTTCTTAGACATTTCAATTCGCTAATGTAGCTTACCCTTCTCCTGCCCTGTGCACACTTCTTCTGTGCACATAGGGTACCCCTCAACGCTGCAGTGGCACTGATTGCATTGACTGGTCCACTCGGATCCCGGGTCACATTCCTTGCCCGATCGCAAATCGGACTTCTTTGGAGCTGGAATGATTTTATTTTAAAAAAATTTTATTAAAGTCTTAATTTTTATATCGCTTTTGGACACGGATTCTCCCGATTCCTAGGGTAGGGCAGGTTGATAGAAAATCTAGACGTGGAATATGTAATTGTACACGATACATTTATTTATCTCGATACGCAAATTTGTAAATAAGCCATTTAGATCATCAAATATATGGCCCTACAGGTATTCCTTTCGAGGTTAGATATACCATCCATCAGCTTTCTCAATTATGGTGGGTTTTTAACTAAAGCGACAAAAAATCGTAGGACCAGGTACAGTGGACCCGCAGTAATCCAGACCCAGCCTAACCCGGTGCTCCCTGTAATCCGTCACGTATATCACATAACAATAAAAAAAACTATATATAAAAAACTATATATATATGAAATGTAAATAAAAAATGTACATAAAAATGTATTTATAAAATTGAATGTACATAAAAATTTCGGCAAATCACTAATTTAATGCATGATGTCCAATCACTTTACTAACTATATATGTAACTTGTACGCGTCACAACTATCCTTTTTCTAAGTTCTATAACACTACTGGGATTATTTTTGTAATAAAAATGTTATGTTTAATTTACTTACTTCCACATTCATATTATCTATGTACATAATTATATAGTATGAGTCGTAGTTCAAATAGATTCTTTGATTTATAATTTTGCGAATTACAAATATTAAGTACTCTTCAATCAGAAAATTCCGAACTACATATAATATGACAAGTGACCACTTACAGGTAATACGCATTCTCGTTTGCCTGCTCTGCTACAAAAAATCAATGCAAAAATCATACCAGGTACAACAATGTCCCCACTGCATTCTTTAAGAGTGCACTCGGCTTGTCCTCTCGCACACTGGCACGTGTTGCAATCGTTCATCCAGATCGTGCCCGGAGCACAGCGTGATATAGGCACTGAAAAATACATTTTCTGGATTATTTATTTACAATACAGTAAACTCCCGTTTGAACGAATCGCGTTTATTCGAAATCCGCTTTATCTGAAATAAATTTCTGTTTCTCGTGACACCTCTTTATATATACATTTAATAAAGATATACCTAATGGAAAAAATAAAATAAACCTTGTAAATAATGCATTTAAAATAATTCTTCTATCGTATAAAAACAATACATAGATAAAGTTTAAGTTTAAAATAACAACATTTGTTGTACAACTTTTATTTTAATCTTTTTTTACTTTTTGCCTAAACGAGAGATTCACCCCTAAAAATAAAAGTGTGCCAACGTTGACTCAAAAACTCAAATACATGATGAAGGGATCAATGACCTCTTAAAAATGAGAGCATTGTGCGGTTCAGGCACACTTCACGTTCACGTGGCACAGATTAAAGATGGACAGTCTAACTTACTTTTCTAAGATCCGCGAACATAAATAAGAAAAATAATATTGTCTTTGCGAAGAAGTGTATAGAATATAATTCTCCGATAAATTATCTGTGGCACATATTGTTACTTGATTCCAATGTGATATGGAATAATATTTCAAATTCTGTTAAAAAAAATACTTAACTTTTAAAAAAATATTAAACACAGAGACAGATATTTGAGTTTAAACTTGCCAGGATTTTAAACCGATATTTGATAGATAAGGACTAATATTTTAAGATGGCTATCAAAAAATTAAACATAAATTCTTTTGACATTTTAATTAGCTAATATAGCTTACCTTTCTCCTGCCCTGTGCACACTTCTTCTGTGCATACAGGGTACCCCTCAGCACTGCAGTGGCACTGATTACATTGATTTGTCCATTCGGATCCCGGGTCACATTCCTTGCCTGATCGCAAATCAGACTTCTTTGGAGCTAGAAAGGAATTTAAAATCAGTAAATAAATAATTGAGCCTAAAGTGGATTGACATCAATATACATACATGTTGTAGTGATAAGTCGTTATATTTTTTCTTTTAAACCCCCTTATTTATTGTTTTTTAATATAGTTAGCTACTACCGCCATTCATGAACATCCGCAATGATACGGATATTGGAAAGGCGCTACCTACCTTAACCATCTTAGTAGGTACTGAAATATTTACATTGTATTTATGTGAAAAGTGCGGAATACTAGCCCAGACTTCCGCAGGCTGTTGCTTGATTATATATGTACATAATTATGTAGTATGATACGTAGTTCAAATAGATTCTTTGATTTATAATTTTTCGGATTACAAGGAATTGTTATCCAAAAATCCCGAACTACATATAAACCACGCCCACAGGTGATACGTATGCTCGTTTGCCTGCTCTTCTATAAAAAATCAATGCAAAAATCTCACCAGGTGTAACATTGTCCCCGCTGCATTCTTTGCGAGTGCACACGGCGTATCCTCCCGTACACCAGCACGTGTTGCAATCGTTAATCCACATCGTATGCGGAGCGCAGCGTGATACAGGCACTGAAATATACGTTTTCTGGATTATTTATGAACAATACACTAAACTCCCGTTTATCCGAAATCCACTTTATCTGAAAAATATTTCTGATTTTTTTTCTTTATTCACAGTTTTAAAAATATATACGTATAAAATCAACATCTTAAAGGTGTTAAGCAGCCCAACGTATACACCTACTCCACACCCTCCCACCGAATACTATCGCGACCCATTATATATTTGCTCGTGACACCTCTTCATATATGTACATACTTTTACCACGTCAAAACATTTTTTCAGTCCTAAATATGCAGACTTATTCACAACCATATCAATAGCATTCTACGAACGCACGTTTAACGATTATACTTTGCGGTATTGACGCAATTCCTGGTGTTTTACGCGGGAAAACAAGGGACTTCGTTTTATCCGAAACTTTTGTTATCCGAACCGGTCACCATTCCACTCCTTTCGGATAAACAGCAGTTTACTGCAGTTACATTCTCTAGCATTAAAAGTGGTTGGCGTTAGGCAGTTAAACAAATGAAAAAGCGTGCGTCTTGGTTAACGTCTATTTCCAAAAAAGAGTCGATATCCCGCCTGCACAATGCGCGAACAGTCCGGCAAAGGCACAATTAATGCTATCTATTCCTCCTCGTATAAGGGCTTTGATTCGTCGCTTAGAATACAAAGCGATAATAAGAGGAACTTGATGCAGCTGTTACACACAGTTACTTTTATCGCTTTTATCATGGGGAGCGCTCTCAAAGAGTAATTATCAGGAATAATTCCAGATACCGAATTTCACCACCGCACAAATTCGTCACAAAGAAAAATTTCATCTCTAATCGTTCATCTACACCAGTTATTCCCTAAATTTCTCTTCACGCACCACCACTCTGTGAAACCAGCTACCTTCAGCCGTATTTCCGTACCGATACAACGTTGGAATCCTCGAAAAACATGCTTACACATAGGCCGGCAATGAGTCTGCAATGTCTATCGCGATGCAGATGTCTACATGAGGCGATGAAAGATGGTTACTTTCCATTAGGCAACAAGCTTACTCATTGTCCTCTTTATTCCTATCCCTATGATAAATCGATTTGTATAAATCGATGCGAATGCATAGATTGAGTAGAATCGTTTCGAGTCGGTTAGTAATTAGGTTTTAATAAACATATAAGTAATGGAAAAGAAATAAACTTTATAAATAATGCATTTAAAATAGTTCTCCTATTGTATAAAAACAATACATAGATAAAGGTTAAGTTAAAAAGTAACAACATTTATTTTAATTTTTTTTTGTCCTTTTTGCTTAAATAATTCACCCATAAAAATAAAAGTCAGCCACACTTGTTCACGTGGCACAAATAAAAGATGTCAAACTTACTTTTCTAAGATCCGCGAACATAAATAAAAAAAAATAATATTGTCTTTGCGAAGAAGTGTATAGACAATTATTCAACGTGGCACACATTGTCACGTGGTTCCAATATGTTAAAAAAAATATTAAAAGAAACATTTTATAAAGTAAATTATATTACTTTTTGGATAAACTAGACTGAAACGAGAATACCATGTATAAATTAAATTATATTTACGAAATTAATGAAAAATATTTAAGTTTAAACTTGCCAGTATATTAAACCTATATTTGATAGATAAGGACCTAATATTTTAAGAAGGCTATCAAAAAATTAAATGTAACTTTTTAGACATTTCAATTAACTGATGTAGCTTACCCTTTTCCTGCCCTGTGCACACTTCTTCTGTGCATATAGCGTACCCCTCAGCACTGCAGTGGCACTGATTGCATTGACTGGTCCACTGGGATCCCGGGTCACATTCCTTGCCCGATCGCAAATCGGACTGCTTTGGAACTGGAATTGAATTAATTTAAAAAAAATTATTAAAGTCTTATATTTTTTTATAACGCTTTTAGACACGGATTCTCCCGATTCCTGGGGGAAAAGTACTTAACTCACCATGCTTGTTCAAGACGGGTCGTTAGAACATCTAGACTTGAAATATGTACCTGTAGACGATACATTTATTTATTCCGATGCGGAAATCATTGGCCACATCGAATTTGCCACTAAACCATTTAGGCCAATTTAGGCAAAACGCAGACTCCATTGGCTCGACGCCGTGTCGGAAGTACATATATGTTTGTGTGCCGATTTTAAATTCGTCATGATGCTACGTTAAACATGTAGGGGAGGATTGGGTTTAAGTAACTATAGTCCCTATTAGTCCCATAGGCCCTAAGATCTAGGGGGTGAGAACCGACCGGTTACGTGAGAGAATCTCGTGTAAGCGGCCGGTGTAGATGTGTTCCCTACTCCGTGTGCTCGGCTAGAGCCGGGGTGCGTGTGAGTGTTAGTGTCGTGGATGGATCCAAATGACGCCGTTTCGTCGTCCGGATCGTGTAACACGTTTTGCGGGAGTCGTTTTTTCGTGCACACGTTTAAACCGGGTGAAAAATATTCCGAACTACATATAATTCGACAAGTGATACGTATGATCGTTTACCTGCTCTGCTATAAATAATCAATGGAAAAATCTCACCAGGTATAAAATTGTCCCCACTGCAACCTTTGAGGGTGCACATGGCGTATCCTTCCGTGCATCGGCACATGTTGCAATCGTTCATCCACATCGTACCCGGAGCACAGCGTAATATAGGCTCTGAAATATATACATTTTCTAGTTTAGTTATGAACTAAATGTTTTATGCAAATCGCGTTTATCCGAAATCCGCTTTATCTGAACAAATTTTTCCGATTTAATTTTCTTTGTTCTCAACTTTAAAAATATGTACGTAAAAACCCAATGCATCTAACGTATGCACCTACCCCACCCCATGCACCGAATACCATCGCCCATTACTTATTTGCTCGTGACAGCTATACATATACATACATATACATATATTTATATATATATCCTTTTTATCAGGAGTTATTATATAGGTAGTATATATATAGGTAGTCATAACTGGAATTAAGTACCACTTTTCTAATTGAACTGAATTAATAAAGACAGTTCCGTAACATCAGCTCTAGCGAGCAGTCGTACTATTTTTTAAAACATACTCTCCTGAGCTCCCAACTTAACTCAGGTCAAAACAAATTTTTTCAGTTCTAAACATGCAGGCTTATTCACAACCATATCAATACCATTCTGCGGACCCACGTTTTGCGATATGGATGCATGTCGGGTGTTTCATGGGGGAAAACGGGGACTTCCGTTTATCCGAAACTTTCGTTATCCGAACCGGCCGTCATCCCAATCATTTCGGTTAAAAGGCAATTTACTGTAGTTAAATTCTCTGGCACTTTATTGCGAATGGATGTCCTATTACGCAGCAATTTTGTCTTTTCTTGAAAATGGTTGGCGTCAGGCGGAGAAACAAAGAAAAAGCGTGCTTCTTGGTTAAAATCTAATCCCGAAAAAGAGTCGGTATCACGCCTGCACGCCATCTATTCCTCCTCGTTTAAGGGCTATGATTCTTCACTTAGAAATACAAAGCCATAATCAGAGGAACTTGATGGAGCTGTTACAAACAGTAACATACTTTTATCGCTTTTACAAAAGGGAATACTCTCTAAGGAAATATTAGGAATAATTCCAGACACCGAATTTCACCATCGCAGTTTCAGTTCAGTTTTTGCCTAAACTTCTTTTCACGCACCACCACTCCGTGGAACCAACTACCTAATTCAGGTAGATAAATAATTAAAAAAAATACAAATTTTATAAAATTACTTTTTGGATAAACTGCACTGAAACGAGAATACCATGTATAAATTAAATTAAATTTACAAAATTAATGACAAATATTTGAGTTTAAACTTGCCAGTATTTTAAACCGATATTTGATAGATAAGGACCTAATATTTTCAGAAGGCTATCAAAAAATTAAACGTAACTTTTTAGACATTTCAATTAGCTAATGTTACTTACCTTTCTCCTGCCCTGTGCACCCTTTTTTTGTGCATATTGCGTACCCCTCAGCACTGCAGTGGCACTGATTGCATTGACTCATCCACTGGGATCCCGGGTCACATTCTTTGCCCGATCGCAAATCGGACTTCTTTGGAGCTGGAATAGAATTTGAAATCACTTTAAATAATTGAGCCTAAAGTGGATTGACATCAATATACATACATGTTGTATTGATAAATCGTTATATTTTTCTTTTAAAGCCCTTATTTATTGTTTTTTAATATACTGTACTGGAAACGTGCTAACTACCTTAACCGTCTTAGTACTGAAATATTTACATTGTATTTATGGCAAAAGCGCGGAATAAAATGTGCAATTTTTTATATGAGAAAATAATAAAAACAGTTATACATATATTTATCCTATCTGAACCTAATCCAATGCTAATTCTAGCCCAACCCCAGAAGAACGATAACGCTTCGCCGCACTCAAACGGTAAAGATCTGACCAATAGGAGGCAGAGAAGCATTTAATGATAGGGGAACAAGGAAATAATGAAGTGGAAAGGAATTGGACTTGCGGACCCGAGCCTGGTGAGTTGCCTACAATCACCACACAAAGGTCCGCAATCACGGCAGAACAGTAAAATGCTACCATCTAACATTATTATTGTATGAGGGTGAGATATTATCAAAAAATAAAGAAGTTTGTCTTACGATTGTCTTATATTTTTTATATCGCATTTGGACATGGGTTCTCCCGATTTCTAGGGAAAACTAACTCACTACGCTTGTATAAGGCGGGTTGATAGAACATCTAAACTTGGAATATGTACACGAAGACAATGATACATTTATTTAATCCGATGCGGAAATCCATCTGGAGGTCGTCAAATAGATGTATGGTCTACAGTGGTAGAGCCACGCTGCAGGCGAATACTTTGTCAAGAATGGCATATTATTTGTTTGTAGCATGAATGGGCCGGCTCGCCCGGGGAAGTACCACACTCCCGCAGAAAACCGGCGTCTGAGTGGTACTTTGTCTACCTCGCTTCGTACGGTGAGTGGTCTGAGTTCCGGAGGCCCAACACCCTCCCCTTCCCACTCCCACTCCGATTCCCACTCCCCCTCCGATTCCCACTCCCATAATTTCACTTTCCTTTAAGGACGGCAACGCTTCCGCACTGTCTATGCATACCGCCCATCGGCTTTGAGTAATTATGGTAGGTTTTAAACTACAGCAAAAAGTCGCAAAACCAGGTATAATGGGCCCATGGTAATTTGGGTTCTATCTACACCGGATATTCACCCGATTTAAACGCGCGCCCGAAAAGACGACGCCCGCGTAACGTGTTACACGATCCGAACGACGAAACAGCGTCGTTCGGATCCACCCACGACACCAACACTCACACGCACCCCGGCTCTAGCCGAGCACCTAGAGTAGGGAACACTTCTACACCGGCCGCTTACACGAGATTCTCTCACGTACCCGGTCGGTTCTCACCCCCTAGACCTTAGGGTCTATGGGACTAATAGGGACTATAGTTACTAAAGTTCAATCCTCCCCTACATGTTTAACGTAGAATCATGACGAGTTTAAAATCAGCACACACACATATGTGTACCTCCGACACGGCGTCAGGCCGATGGAGTCTGCGATTTGCGCAGATTCCCAATTATATTTTACTTGGCCCTGAATACGATAAAGCTGTTAAAGCCAATAGGCTACCAGCATTAACATCTTCGAATCCAACCATCTACACCGGCGCCCCCTGTAATCCGACACGCCTATGACTGTTGATGGTACATTAAAATTTCGACAAATCTTCACTAATTTAACGCATGATTGGACAGGTTGTAACTTATACGCGCCACCATTTTAGTTTTGTACGATTCGTAGTTCAAATATTTTTTTTTATATACTCACGCCTATCCCCCGCAGGGGTTGGCAGAGACCATAGAGCTCCATCCGCTACCATTCATCGCAGCGAAACAGCTCCTCATTGGTCGCTTCTCGCCCCCATGAAAATCAGGACGTGACGGGTGGCGAACCACGTCGCCGTGATTTTTCAACAAATTAGGTATATTAAATTCGTGTTAGTGAATGCGGATTGGGGGGGTTACCAGACTCGGAATAAATATTTATAAATCCATATATATATTTATTCCGATGCGGGAATCGAACCCGCGACCATTGACTCCGTGGGCGGAGGGCCCCGCCACTGAGCCAATCGGTCGTTCAAATAGATTCTTTGATTTATAATTTTGCGGATGACAAGGTATTCTCATTCAAAAAAATTCCGTACTGCATATTAACTGACAAGTGACCATTCACAGGTGATGCGTATGGTCGTTTGCCTGCTCTGGTACAAAAAAATTAATGCAAAAATCTCACCAGCTATAATAATTTCCGCACTGCATTCTTTGCGGGTGCACACGGCTTCTCCTCTCGTACATTCGCATGCGTTGCAATCGTTCATCCACATCGTGCCCGGAGCACAGCGTGGTATAGGCACTGAAATATACATTTTCTGAATTATTTACGAACAATAGAGTAAACTCCGTTTAGCGTTTATTCGAAATCCGCTTTATCCTAACAAAATATAATATATATGTATAAACCGAATGTCTAATAGATGTTAATTAGTCTAACATATGCTCCTACCATACCCGCATGCACCGATTAATGTGCTTGTGCACAACATTTTTTATGCCTTCACTTTTGCAAACTGTTTTTTTACTTGTACTAAAGTTTTTAATACATATTATAGACAAGACGTCGTTTTACAGCTATATTTATTTATTCAGGAGAATAAGTTATAGTCACTAAGGCCAGGCCAAACCCTGCGAGGGATAGGCGTGAATAATATATATATATATATATATATATATATATATATATATATATATATATATATATATATATATATATATATATATATATATATATATATATATATATATATATATATATATATATATATATATATATATATATATATATATATATATATATATATATATATATATATATATTAGGTGTACAAATAAGTTTCCGCAGTTTTTTATAAAAAATTAGGAATTTATTGTAAAGGAAAAGTACATTACGTTTTATTCAAAGTATTTTCCATCATTTGCCACTACTTTTCCCCATCTTTCTGGCAACATTCGGATACCCCGTCGAAAAAACTCTTCATCTTTTGACGCTATCCACAAATCTACCCAATTTTTGGTGTCTTCATATGATGTGAAGCGCTGCTCAGACAGACCATGTGCCATCGACCGGAACAGGTGATAATCAGAAGGGGCTAAGTCTGGTGAATACGGCGGGTGGGGTAAAACTTCCCAGTTGAGTGTTTCCAAGTATGTTTTTACCGGCGCCGCAACATGTGGACGAGCATTATCGTGTAAAAGAATAATTTTGTCGTGTCTGGAGTAGTAATGGGCGCGTTTTTCCTTAAGTGCCCGACTCAATCTCATCAATTGTGTTCGGTAGAGAGCTCCAGTAATGGTTTCGCTTGGTTTCAGCAATTCATAATACACGACACCAAGCTGATCCCACCAAATACACAGCATGAGTTTTTTTCCATGAATATTCGGCTTAGCTGTCGATGTTGATGGTTCGCCGGGCTAACCCATGACTTTCTCTTCTTTGGATTATCGTAGTGAATCCATTTTTCGTCACCAGTGACTATACGATGCAAAAAACTCTTTTTTTTATTCCTGGCAAGCAGCATTTCACTCATGCATAATCGGCGTTCAACGTCTCTCGGCTTTAGTTCATATGGAACCCAATTTCCTTGTTTTTGAATCATTCCTAACGATTTTAAACGATGTGAAATTGCTTGTTGAGTCACTTGTAGAGTAAGTGCAAGTTCTTTTTGCGTTTGGGACGAATCTTCCTCCAATAGTACTTCTAATTCCATGTCTTCGTACACTTTCGGCCTTCCACTGCGTTCTTTGTCTTTAACGTCAAACTCACCGTTCTTAAACTTTTGAAACCATTCCTGACAACTTCTCTCACTTAAAGCAGCTTCACCATATGCTTCTAGAAGCAATCGATGCGCCTCAGCTGCAGATTTTTTCACATTAAAGAAGTAAATCAAAAGTTCCCGCAAATGATGCTTATTCGGAATAAAACTTGACATTTTTGCACGAAAAAAATTACGTGATGCTGATACGGAATCACTAGTACTTTAAGGTTATGGTGTTGCCAGATGACTAAACTTGGGATATTACGTTTTACATCTGACAATTTCTCCATAACCTTCTGGTGGGGCCATCTTTTGACAAACCGCGGAAACTTATTTGTACACCTAATATATATATATATATATATATATTAGAACACATCAATACAATTTTTTCAGTCCTAACCATGCAGTCTTATTCACAACCATATCAATAGCGTTCTACGAACGCACGTTTTGTGATCATATTATATTTTGTAATATGGACGCAATTCCGGGTGTTTCACGGGGGAAAACGGAGACTTCGGTTTTTTTGGTATCCAAAATTTTCGTTATCCAAACAGTCCGCCGTCACGATTATTTGGATAAACGAGAGTTTACTGTAGTTAGATACCCTGGCATTACGAAGGGATGTCTCATTTCGTGCAATTTTGTCCATTCTTGAAAGTGGTTGGCGTTAAGCGGAGAAACAAATGAAAAAGCGTGCATCTTGGTTAACATCTATTTCGAAAAAAGAGTCCATATCACGCCTGCACAATCGATGCAAGATCCGAACGAACTCAAACAAGAAAAAATAGTATTGTGCGTATGCATGAAAGTGTAGAGAAAATTATTTATCGATAAATTATCTGTGGCACAGATTGTCATGTGGTCATAATGTAATTATATTTCTAATTCTTTATAAAAAAAACGATAGTTTGTAAAATAAGAGAAATTGATTTTTGGATAAACTACAAGTGGGTAATTCTTTTTGTTAGTGAAACGAGTATACTATATATAATATAAATGAAATTAAATTTACGAAATGAATGACAGCTTAAAATTGCCAGTATTTGAAACCGATATTTAATAGAAGACGACCTAAAGTTTTAAGAAGGCTATCACAAAATTAAACATAAATTTAATCATAACCTTTTAGACATTTAGATTATGCTAATATAGCTTACCTTTCTCCTGCCCTGGGCATACATCTTCTGTGCACATAGGGTACCCTTCAAGACTGCAATAGCACTGATTGCATTGACTCGACCACTCGGATCCCGGGTCACATTCCTTACCCAATTGCAATTCGGACTTCTTTGCAGCTGGAATGGAATTTAAAATATAACTTTTAATAGTTGAGCCTAAAGTGGAAGCCTAAGGCCGAGGCTTATGGACTGGACGGAGAAATAATGAAGGGAAAAGGAATCGGACCTTCGTGCGGTGAGTTGCCTGCACTCTATACATCACGGTACGATAATAAAATGCAACCACATAACGTCAATATTCTCTGAGTATAAGATTCTTCCCAAGTCGAGCGGGCCTATTTATGTTACCATGACTGTAGCACAAATATAAATTGTCTTAATTTTTTTATATTGCTTTTGGACGGGTTCTCCCGATTTCTAGGGAAAATAACTCACTACGCTTGTCAAAGGTGGGTTGATAGGACATATAGTCATCGATAACTTTGTTTTTGGTGTACAAAAAAAAGTTATACATATCATATCCATCCATTCATCGATCCATCGATCGTTCCATCGACCGATCCATCGTTCGATCCGGTATCCTTTAATATTATTCTTATTATATCATTATTATTAATAATAATAAACATGAAATTAAATCATACAAAAGAAACGACAGACATAAAGAAGAACAAAATTGGCTATTTTGAATTTTTTGTTGTTCCAGCTAGGTTTCCTTATATTTTTTAAACTAAAAAACATATTCAAAGAGATTGATGCGTTGTTGAGTTTTAGTATAAATAAAATATATGTATATATAAAGGTAGGTTACTTCTTGGCACGAGGCCTCCCTATTTCGATCTTCCCTAAAAAATCACGCTTCTAACGGTCAACCTCTGTAGATGGCGGAAACTTCTTAAACTCAAGCGACAAAATTCGCAGAAACAGGTAATTGCGTAAAAAACTAAATACTCAAGAGCTTCACAATAGAATTACATTATAATTAATAGTTTGTAAATCCTTTAGGTACATGAAGATAATGGGTAACCATTAGGAGGAAATGTGACTCAGGAAAAAAATGACAATAATTATTGACAAGAACGACAACCTTAATGATAATTATTAAATCATCATTGTTAATATTTCTATTGTCATTGCTTTGGTTAAGACTCAACCCATTGATTACCAACTATGACATATCTCGTAGTAGGCGTATGCACCAAAAACTATCGACTACGGGAATTCAATTTGTACTGCAAGTTAAGATTGATAACAATTGATCAAGGAAGTTTTTATTGCATTTTATTGCAGCAATAGTATTTTTTTACAATGCAATCGGTAACTTAGTTTATATTTTTTGCCTTGCGTCGTTTCGTTTTGCGTTTTTTCGAAGTTACGACGCTGCTTAATTAGTACTAATTTTCACTGTGCGTCGTTAGATTTTGATCATATCATAGATGATAAAAATTGATCAAGGAAGTTTTTATTGCAGCAATAGTATTTTTTTACAATGACTGTAAATGTTATATAAATACTAAATCTGTAACTTAGTTTATATTTTTTTTAAGTACACCAATACCTCGCTTTGCGTCGTTTCGTTTTGCGTTTTTTCGAAGTTGCGTTGCTGCTTAATTAGGACTAATTTTCACTGTGCGTCGTTAGATTTTCGAAGATGCGTTGTTTTGGGTTCGAGTCTTTAATTTTTTTTTTGGAATTTTCCTTTTTTCTAAAAGACAACACTTTAGTTTGAAAAAAAAGCTGTTCAGCAAACATTGGACCAATTTTTTGTGAAAGAAAGCAGACTTACGACAACAGCTACTATGGACTCATCAGACAGTGATTAATTTTAATTATGTTTTTCATAAATTAATTGAATAGTTTATTTTATTGTAATTGAATACGTTTTTTTGGTTTTTTGTATGTATGTAATAAAATTTTATATTATTTTTGTTTTTTAAATGTTTATTTTGTTCAATGTTCTTTTTAAAAAGTAGTATTTTCGTAATCCTGGAATCTAACTTCGATCTTTACATGGTTTGCTATAGAAAATCTTAATTCACTTTGCGTCGTGTTTTTTTTGGAACGTAACCACGACGCAAAGTGAGGTATTGGTGTAATCTTGTCGTCCATGGCAAGACGCTCTAAATTTGCATGGCAGTCGTAACTCACCGACTCAGTACTATTAAAGCAAGTCTGTCTAATGTTAGACAGACTTGTATAGTGTAAGTGTAGTGTAACTTTGATGTGGTAATAGATTAATTGATTTGTTGTCTTTAACACGTTCCGTTCTACGGAAGAACGGCTCGACACGGATGTGTCAACGCCATTCTACAGAAAAAAAGATTTGATTCCCATTGTTTAGTGCTGACCGCAATAATAAATACAAAATGGTAACTCACTGGTTGAATTCTGGCGTATCACCGGCGAGCACAAGACGCCGCCATTCGCGAGGCACATACAGCTTTTGTGGTCTCTGTAGAACATCGTGTTGGGCTTGCATCGTACTGGCTCCCCTGGAAAGTAAAGAAAAAAATATAAAATAAATGTTTTTTTAGAACAATGAGGCATTTGTATAACTAGGAGACGACTCCTAAACTATGAGGTTTCTTCCAAACTTGTAAGTGTCTCTCAAACTACGCCTCTACGACATCATGATAGCTCGCCTTGCACGAAAAATGAATGAATTTTGACAAATTAAATGTAATTTTCTATATCAAAAATTCTCGTCCTCAGACGTACCGCCGCTCCTAGCGGAGTGTTTGTGGTCATAGATTGTCTAATAAGACTGTAGTGACTTCAGAGGGGATTCTCCATCTGTTTCTATAGTCGGTATTGGAACAGTTATGTCAGAAATAGAGAATTTTAATTTGAATAAACATGACATACAAAGAGACATCTCTGCTCACATATGCTTTAGACACTTAAAAGTGTAAGCATTTTTATGACTGAGATGTCATACTCTTAACGTCTTACCTACTACGCCCGTTTCGCAGTTCTCCTGCCTCGTGCACTCTGCGATACCGTTGGATCGACACCGGCAGAGATGGCAGTTGCTCTGCCATTCCGTACCGGAGAGACACTGTACCTCCATTGGAGATTCATGGTGTGTCAATTCCGGTGACGATTGCGGTTCTGAAACAAATATTACATTGTTTAAGGGTTCACACTTATAGCCCATGATGGTAATCCATTTGTCGTCATAAAACACGTAACTAGTGTTGCCACTGTGAAAATGATATGAATACATACTACTTATGTAAATATGTTAATAATAATAATGAATACCTACTATCAGGAATTCATTTTAAATTTATATTTTAGCTAAAAGCCTGTAAATTAGTGCCATAAAACTTTTATAAAGATATTTTTCTGCAAACAGAGCTGCGAATGAAGACTTTTCCCGCCAACTTACATCAGTGACGTTGTGTTTTATTTCATTTTTAAAATCTATTATTATTATCAGTTATGTATATTGTTTAATTGTAGTGGCGTATTATAATATGTATTTGGATTAAGATATATAAGTAAAGTAAAATGAAATAATGTGTAAATATTTCAATTTGACTGTAAAAGTCCATAACAAGTTGTTGTATAATTGTTACTATTTTATCAAGACATTATGCGATAAGATGACTAGTACATTTCAAGATACTTATTATTATTTTACTTGACACTGACAGTGAAGACCATTGCCATTCAAAAAGAAGAAAAAACAGAACTGTTTTTTTCTGCAATTACAAAGTTGATTTTTCCCGCCAACTTACATCAGTGACGTTGTGTTTTTATTTCATTTCCATAATCTTAATTATCTTATATACTGTTTAATTGTGGTGGTGTATTATGTAATATAGTTCGATTAAGACGTATAAGTCAAGTAATATGAAATAAATGTGTGTATCGTAACTTTTTAAGTTGACTGAAAAAGCCCATAGAAAGTTTTGGTAAAATAACCACCATTTTATCAAAAAGTAACGTGATAAGCTGACTTGTTACATTTCAAGAGATTGGATATTATTGTGTTTTACTTGACGCTGGCAAATAGTTATAACTAATTGCCATTAAAGGAAAGAAAAAAAAATTCAAAGTTAGCCAAAGTCACGTGCCGTGTTTCGGGAGTAGAGCGGCGGCCGATCCAGCATTTGCCCTTTAACCCTCGCAATTATTGCAGTTCTATTAATAGCGACAAACAATTGGCTCAATAATTACACGTCGGACCAGCTTCGACGATGGTTGTGTCGAAATTTTAATCTAAACGTTGCTAACACAAACACAATGCGACAAAAATAGCACAGAGTATAAAATACGAGGTAAATAACAGAGTATAAAAAATTATATGACTATATTCATACGATCAAATAAATTTAAAGAATTTATCTAGAAATGACTTATTTATATCTTTCAAAAGTATTGATATAAATAAGTCATATATCAATTAATAAGGTTTATTGTGCTTATGATCTAAAGTCCGGGGTACAATCATTAATAGATGGTTAAAGACAATTCTAGAAATATGGCATATAGCTAATTTTCTTTATAAATTCTATTTCGTGCAACCCATTTCTTGTTACGACGACAATTTGTCTAAGTGGCTATCGCCTACGAAGTCAATAGTTGCGGGTTCGATCCCCGCATCATGTTAAATATATGAATGGCCTACTAAAAATATTTATTTCAAGTCTGGTTATCCCGCCAATCCACACTGGAAAAGCATGGTATATTCACGTGCGTTCCTCCAGAAATGGGGAAGCCATTTCGACATAAAAAACCGAAAACGATATAAAAGGCACAAAAAGTTATTGCATCACATCAGAAAAAAGTACTGCGTCAAATGATCTTAGTCTTCAGTCTCATGGCTGTACTGTGTTGAAACTGACTGTTAGTGAGTGATCAGATTCAATTTTTCCAGAAATCTTAAAAGTTTTTGAGGCTTGAGCTTTTGAGTTTTGATTTTGCGGTTTACTACGTTTTACGTTCGCGTAGATACAGATACATCATCATCGTAAACAGCTTGTGCCAGTCCACAGCTGGACAAATGGACAAATGGGGAACATTTTACCACCTGCTGTGTTCCCACGTAATTATGACAGGGTTATTCAAGAAAAGAGCGTATGGGTTCGTTAAGGCCGGAAACTCATCTGTGATGCCTCCAGCGTTGCGAATGGCCTACGGTGACTAGTATGGGTCTCATTTGCTTGCTCTACTATAAAAGAAAATGAGAATGAGAATGAGTTTTATAAGAACAGCGGTAACATGTGAGAGAATCGCGTTTGACTTCCATTATTTGACACGAAGAAACCCACCAAAGAACCAGTCACCGACATGGTACTTCGGATTAGCGAATTGAGATGGCAATAAGTTGGTCACTTTTGCACGAGACACTCATGAACATTGGAGTTGACGCGTATGAGCTGGAGTGAAGACTGCGCCTCTACAAACATAGTTTGAGACCTCAGCTTTCAGACTAGAAGCAAAAATGTTATGCGTGAACGTTCAATTTTTTTTTATCATTCTATATAACACTAAATCTAAATCTAAAGTAGTTACTCACGAGGAAGATTGACAAAGTAAAGGAATCGAGAACCCACGGATGGTTTTTCCGGTCAAGTAAAAGCAAGAAGCTACTAACGGAGAGCCGTTTCGCTACGATGAATGTGCGAGGAAGGATAGATAAAAAGATGGATGAGTGTGGAGGATTCAAGGAAGGTGTACCGGGATCGTAGCGGATGGGAATCTGTGGTTTCTGCCTACCCCTACGGGATACAAGCGTGACGATATGTATGTATGTATAAATGGCTAACACCAAAGCCCTCACTCACAGCGTTCATAACAATGCATGGAAAACGTCTAAAAGTAATTGATACGCATTGTTTTTAAAAAAAGTACTCAAAAATATAATGAAAAAGCCTTTTGAACAATTTAAAAAAATATATAGTAATGGCTTCTTAAACAAAGGTTTCAATTATACAAAAAATCACTTAAAATCATAATATCTAACAATTTAATTGTTATTTTAATGTGTAAAATTTTAACATATCATATTTTATTTTATTTCATTTATTATTATGACATTTCGGTATTTTTATTAAATAATAAGATAGTTTATTTCTATGTTATTGGTAAGATGACGCAATATACTTGTGTACCAATATAAAAAATGTATATTTCCAACAAATATTTAGAAAAGCATTCTATGACCAATGAAAGACAAAATCATCATGACTATTATTAAGCTCTAAACATCTTTTAATCAATTGTTAATAAAATCAAGTTAAATATCCCCAGCTTTGTTTCTGAGGAGAGAAGGGTAAACAAAACCTTAATATTTTCCACACGACATTGACACAGTGACTGTGGGTGCAATTTATAGTTCACTCCGCGTATTTCAACTATCTTACTCGATAGGGTAATTGAAACAGTAGATGAACACGATCTCGCAAAAACAAAACTAAGTCTATAATAAGTTAACACGGCGACATAAGTGTAGGTGCTTTTTTAAACAACCCATATAAGTCCCACAGCTGGGCACGCGACCTCCCCGTTCTTAGACGAATAAACTTAATTCTGTAATCCACTACGTTTGTCCAAGGTAGATTATCCCGGCACCCAGATGCGAAATAAATAGCTGTAAGTCATATGTATATTATTGACTCCGAACCCGTAATTATTAACTCCGAAAGTTTAGTTTTACAACTGACACATTCACGGAAGATACGGCACACGACCGAGCAGCCGCTGCATTTTTATTGACTTTAAAATATGTACATGTAAAATATTTATATCTCTAAAATTTATTTAAAAAATAATTCGATTGATTTTGTGTGCCGTCACAAAAATTTCTTAATAATCTCAAATATTGTAATTACAAGTATTTAACCATATGCAAGCTTATTCTGTTATCTAAACCCAAAAAATAAAATTGACGTATACACTAAAATCCAGTTCGTAATCATTTCAAATCTTTGACTATTACATTCTTTTTTATTTTCCTTTCTGTAATAGCAATTAGTTATAACTATTGTGCTAGTGTCAAGTAAAATACAATCATATCCAATCTCTTGAAATGTAATAAATTTAAATAAAATTCAAGTATTTATCCTCATCTGATATACTTTTCTTTTCTTTGATGGCAATTAGTTATAACTATTATGCCAGTGTCAAGTAAAATGCGATAACATCAAAACTCTTGAAATATAACTAGTTACCTTATCACATTACGTCTTGATAAAATAGTGGCTATTTTTTACCAAAACCTTCTATGGACTTTTGCAATCAACTTAAAAAGTTGCAATACACGCATTTATTTCATATCACTCTACTTATACGCCTAAATCAAAATATATTGCATAATACGCCACCACAATTAAACAATATAACTGATAATAATATAAGATTATGAAAATGAAATAAAAACACAACGTCACTGATGTAAGTTGGCGGGAAAAATCTATCACATTCTTTTGTAATTATTCCTTTCAAAATATTCTTACATATTTCAGGTGTATGTGAGGGTCAGAAATTTGATTATTTTAAAGTCCACTCTTTGGTGCGACTACCCTACACAATTTTAATTAAAATATTATGATGCACTCTAACCCGCCCATATTAATTATGAACAGGAATCGCTCTCGACGTCCGATAGCGGAGTGATGTCATAATTTCGTGTTAATGTACCTAAAGTGTTGTTTTCAAGTGACACGTGTTTGCAGACATGTTATCAGAAGATTTTAGGATTCGTTTTCTTGCTTAGCGTCCCGTGGGTAGATAAAAATCTATCTTTCGTCTATAAAATTAAAAGCCCATTCTTTTTATTTATTTAATAATGTCGACGACTGAAAACGTATTTACTGTAAGTAGATAATAATGTACATTAGTCTTATACACCATTAGAATCAGAAAAAAAATGCGTTGTATAGTTTCGTTCGTTTTTTAAAAGAATTAAAAAGTTTAAAATATGACCGAGACCATTCGACGCAGATTTATTTTCTGATTCAAATGGTGTATAAAACCAAAATACGTCATTTACTACTTACAGTTAAATACGTTTTCTGTCGTCTTTATGATGACATGTTTTGGTATGACTTGACCGGACAACTGTTTAGAAATACCCAGAAGTATGAACGGCAAATGCATTTTGGAATGATTATGACAAGTCTGTGAAATACCCGGTGAGACCGCACCAAATAAACTTTTTAATTTAAGTCGTCTGACTATAAAAATAGATATTAAATATTTTAACATCATTATTAAGATGACATGATGACAACCGGAGTGGGGAAGAATTCGCTTTCGGAACAATGAAACGTAGATTCTATTCCCGCATCAGGATATACATATATTTGTATTTCCTACTGATTTATGGTCGAAATCTGGACGTTTGTTGTTGAGTATGTGTATCTATTATTATCTGTGTATCTGTGGCTGCGACCACTACTATAGAGAGCGATAAACCAGTTCGCACTAAGCCAGGTGCTGTTTCTCTTGTCCAATGTATACAACATTTGTCTTAGTTACATTTTTTCACAGCTCATATATATCCTACAGTTGAGCACGGGCATTTCTGGAGGAACGGACGTTAACCCACCACGCTTGTCCAATGCGGACTTGGTAGGATTACCAGACTCGAAATAAATATCTCTAGGCCATTTATTTATTGCGTTGCGGGAATCCTGCGACCATTGACTCCGTGGGCGGGGGTTCCCTCCCCCACACTGAGTCAATCGATATGGTAGTAACTTTTTTTATTTATGTGTTTATAATGATACCACCAATCCACGGTCTGCCGTGCCAATGGATGCGTGGCTAGGGGCGAGCCTAGTCGAAAGCGTACCGATCGTCCCGGGGTCGGGCTCCCCCGGGGACTATGGTGCCTTACCTCAGCATGCAGGGCTCTGCTGGGGCTGACCTCCATCCTCCCTTGCGGCTTGTGGGATTCACTAAGACGAATTTAATATACCTAATTTGTCGAAAAATGACGGCGACGTGGTTCGCCACCCGTCACGTCCTGATTCTCACGAGGGCGAAAAGCGACCAATAACGAGCCGTTTCGCTGCGATGAATGGCAGCGGATGTAGCTCTGTGGTCTCTGCCAACCCCTGCGGGGGATAGGCGTGAATATATAATAATAATAATAATAATGATACCAATGATAATATCCAATGGTACCCAAGAAACAAGGAATCCCAGTGTGAACCAAGGAACTTTGAATGTAAAGATGTCTATGGTGTTTTACTTTATAGTATTGTACTATACGGACAGTCAAAAGTTTTACTTAGCTAAGATCCGCGACAAGCAAAACAATAACAGAAAATTAACAATTTGTGTCTTTATGTTGGGTTACGTGTATTTATTTGGAACTTAAACCAAAAACTTACCGAAAATCGGCCATCAATTCTCCACCCACCAACCACTATACACAACACCAAACACACATTATCACTTTTCCATCTTGTAAACGACACGTGTTTCGCCCCAACACGAGGCATCTTCAGGTATAGTAGACTCTACGGAAGACAACCGAAAACTTTTCAGTTGTCAGCACTTTTCGGTTTTTGCAGTTTTTGGTTTAAGTTCCAAATAAATCCACTTAACCCAACATAAAGACACACATTGTTAATTTTCTGTTATTGTTTTGCTTGTCGCGGATCTTAGCTAAGTAAAACTGACTTTTGACTGTCCATATAGTGATGGATCTCCGCAAAGTAACGCCTGACTCCATTAATAAGTATTGTACTAAGTAACAAGTAAGACTTCGCAAAATAATTAAAAAGTATAACGGATAAATCTGTAAAATAATCATTGAAAAAAAAATTCGTACTCCTTTTTAAGCGTACTGCATAATGCAAGCACAGTGTGTGATTTTTCATAAATAAAGTTTATATGGAGGCGTGCGGAAAGATAAAGTAAAAAAACTATAATGAATAATTTATATTTTTCTTTTCTTTGATGGCAATTAGTTATAACTATTATGCCAGTGTCAAGTAAAATAAAACAATATCAAATCTTTTGAAATGTTTTAATTGTTGTTGTTAATTGAATCTATCCAGCTTGTCAAGTTACGTCTTGATAAAATGGTGGCTATTCTACTAAAACCTTCTTCAGTCAACTTAAAAAGTCAGGATACACGCATTTATTTTATATCACTCCACTTATACGCCTTAATCGAAATATGTTGTATAATACGCCATCACAATTATATAACTGATAATAATATATATGATAATAATATAAGATTATAAAAATGAAATAAAAACATAATATCATCGATGTAAGTTGGCGGAATTAATCCAAATTATATTTTAAATGAATTACGTTCGAATTTCAATGACTAAACGCCCAATAAAAAGACATTTAAATATTATTATAGTAATAATACGTATGAACATATATAGTCCAAGAAAAAAGGTTAAGTACACCTGTATTACAGATATCGCATATTTGAAAACATAGAAGTATTAATTATGAATAACACGCAAACAAGTCAATCGAGTTGTAGGCAGGGGACACGGCCGGCTATTGCCCTCTGCCTTTCCACAACAGGTAGATCGGGTATCGCTAGTACACTTGCTTTCAAAGTCAGGGATAGCATAGCCGCTAACAACTTACGTTATTATTATTAATAAAACTTTATTTCCCACACTTTATTTTTTATGTGTTTGATTTAAAATTATTAACAATACTATTTCGAAACAGTCTAAAGTATTATAATAAGCATCTATGAAATGGAGGGTTTGCTAAGGTATTTCAGTAGGGGGAGGGAATGAGCCTGCCTACAGACACAGGACATTTCAATGTGGAGTTGAGACCTCAATCCTTTCAAAATTATTGCTCATTTGTGAATTTCGATTTAACCTACTTACCTAAACCTAATTAGGACAGATCGGCGATCTTAATATTACTATTTATATTATCTCCTTTATTTACACTATTTTACCTTAATAACAATATTATAAATATAAAAGGATACTATAAAAATGATATATAATATATTATAGGGTTATAAATCCTTCGTGGCGGGATAAACCAAACCAACGGAGGATTTAGGCATCCAAGGAAATAAACCTTGCACTTTATGGCTGCTTTTTAACTCACTTACCTAAACCTAATTTGGAAAGATAAGTGTCCAAATTTTCACCAATAACTCCATCCACAAGACTAATATCCATTCACAAAGGCCGATCCTCACGAGTCTGCTTTTGTGAGCGTTTTTCTTTAATCTGTATTCTCAATATTTGCACGCGCCCTCTAGTTCTTTGATTTTATAAATAGAGCCACAATACACTTCCACATATACTTCAGTTAAGGAGGGTCCTGCGGGCCACGAGGTCATTCGATCACACATTTCATAAAATTAACACGGAAGTGTTTCTCCTTAATTTTATAATTATGAATATATGAATCAAACAACTATTTAATAGTTGTTTGATTCATATAGATTTGCCACCCGATTTCTTCCTAAAAAATTCATTAACTTTATTATAATATATAATAGTTAATATTAATTAACCTTTAACGGACTAAGGCCGCCAAATAAGCGGCGTGTCATTTTTACTCACTGATCTACTTTCATGTTATTTTTTAATACAATTATTATATTTTCACTAAAATATTCCATTTTTTCTTTTCTGTACTATTATAAAAAAGTTAAGTTCACAGATTTATCTTTATATGAAAAATAGCTCAGGCCTGGTACTAAGAAAACCTGAAATACTTCCAAACCTTTAAGGGTTAAAGAAAGAATCAACATAATTTGTATGCTCTCTAGATCACTCGTGAGACATTCCCCTTAACAAGCGGCGCTAGATTGAGCGGAAGAACATCACAGGCGCAACCAGATGCGTTTTGACGGCTAATGTTTACCCGACAGTATTTTAATTATATAAACAACGACGGAGGAATGTTAGCACGGCCTTTATTACAGAATTTTGTGTAAACATGCACGCATTTGGGAGACTATACACTTTGGAATGTACTTTATTGCTTTGCTTTGAGCGCGTCACACTTGACTATTTCTAGCCAGAACAGATGCCATCTTTTCATCGATGATGCATGATTTACATGGAATACATGGTCGCTTTTATTTATTTTTTGTGTATCCAAAGAGAAAAACATAAGAGAAATATTAGTTCAAAGGCACTGCTATATTATTTTTTTTTCAATATACTTAATCTGTGCCAGTTCGATTGGCCGTTAGTATTCGCAGGAGCCGTAATATTATGCAAAGCGCTGTTTAATGCTTACGGAAAGCCCGACATAACGGAATCTCCGGTAAAAGGAACATCCAATATGTTGTTTACGATAATCGTTCAAAGTTAAGTGGCAAATTTATTATGGTACGGTAAAACTGTACATATTTATAATATATAAATTAGCCGCTGCCTGCTGGTCAAATTATGTCCGCTCAGCATTCCATTTTTGTATTTTTTTTCATATGGTTTTTATTTTTAATATAGTTTTTTTTATTAATTTTTAAATCATTGACATAGTTTTCCAAATTAGTAAATTGAAGTAACAATAGACTCGTCACCTTTGGCCACTGATGTAGATAAATACTAATCAAAATTATAGATGGATCCTCTGTTCATTAGCTTAGGATATACAGAAACCACACAAATTCAATAAAATCCTTTTTAATAATATACAACTTTTTAGTTATATTATATATTTATACGTTATTCCTTAAATACGCCATCCAGCTTTGATTCTTCAGTGAATTTTTTCATTTCGAATCATACATGCCCTCTCCATAACTCTCTGAGCGAGTATAAGCTTATGGAGCTGACAATGTCCACGTTACGGAAGAAAATACAGGCGTACCACACTGTTCAAAGACTGATCTCCACGATATGGATGACAAAAAGACTTGTTTAACCGTCTTCCAATACAAAGTTATGAACTATTAAAACCCATATTGGTTTTCACACAAAAAATATATTCAGATTTTTTTTATGCTTAGAGCTGTCGTTCCGTCAGCATCATCACCAGGTGCACACTTTGGTCATCGCTAGGCCCTGATCACACGGAGGTAGGTTGCAATAATCTAAGACTGTGAGTCATAAACGCAGGGAACATTTCAGTAAAGAACTTCGACAATCACAGGTGGAATATTTGTATGATGTACACATTATTATATTTTAAAGTGAATCTGACATAAAAGACTCATATTTGTTTAATTTTTAGTTAAAGAAGTGTAAAACTTATTTATTTTATTAACTTATTTAGAGACTGATATAGGTACGTTTAACCTAATAGTAGTTTAACGTTTAAACTAGTTGTACCTAATAAGGAACACGAGACAATGTTGCATTAAAAATGTGAACCTTTTATGTTTCTCAAACTTAAATTCATATTTCTAAGGTCTTTATAGACACTATGGTATGGAAAGTTGCATAATGCAAAATCTCGTTTTTTCTTAGGGGTGTCCCTTGCTAAGTTTTGAAATTGCACAGTCGAATTGTATAAGTACTACTTCATATAATACTGTCATAATGGATTACTTAGCTGCCATCAACAAAGAAGAGACTTTTCCTACAAAATTAAATTTCCTAGTAACGTTGTGTTTTTATTACATTGTTATTATCAGTTATCTCGTTTAATTATGATGGCGTATTATTCAAGATGGTTTGATTAAAGCGTAGAAGTGGAGTGAAATTAAATAAATGCGTGTATCGTGTCTTTTGACTTGATTGCAAAAGTCCATGCAATTATTGATAGGACGGGCACCATTTTATCATTCGAATCATTCAATCAAGTCGAATTTACATTTCAAAATAATTGATATTACTTTAATGAACACTGGCATAAAACTTATATTATAGTTAATTGCCACCAATAAAAAATAAACAAAGAAGAAGTTAAAAAGTATTGTAGGCCAGTATTATTTACGACTTGTTAACTCTAAATCATATCTTAGCTGCAGCAAACAAATTAATCTCATTACGCTTAATAAAGAATATACGTATCCGTTGAGTCGAAGTAGAACTTTACATTTTACATATGATTCATTGAGGGCAGACACAGCATGGCTTCGTGGCGGTTTCTATAGAAAAGCTGTACAAGTGAAGGCGATGAGGCCTCCGCTGCTTAAAACATGAACAGTTAATATTAAAATATATTTATAATATTTAATAGTCATTAGATTAGTTCAACAGTGTTTAATGATGTTTATCTGTTTATTTATACTTTGATGCACAAAAACTTACATGAGCGGGAAAAAATAGGTATTCTCTATAAGTCAACCCTCAGACAAAACAGATAAAAGTATAAGGTGCGGCTAATTTATACAATAGAGATGTATATTTTTAGAAAAGTGTTAAAACATTACTTAAGTAACTTATGTAACTAAAAAATATTTTTTAATACAATCAACATACCTTGACCAAATTGCCGAAGTTTTTAAGAAAGGCCAGGTCAAGAGTACTCTTAACCAGCGGGCTTGGATGAGGAGAGTGTTGAGTGTGGAGGAAGCAAGGAAAGTATGCCGAGATCGTAGCAAATGGAGATCTGTGGATCTATTCGTGTATTATAAATTTCACACCAAAACACTGTGACGATACTTGAGAGTGATTATATCACATTTTTTACTATTAAGTAAAAATTAAAGTACTTAAAAATAAAAAACAATATTGTATGCTTTTAGGTCTTCTATCATGGAAAATACCGTTTCCCGACAAAATTATATTTTTATGTGAAAACAGTCATCACATTCTTTAAGTTGTTTCTAATTAATATGTTGTTCCTAATTAATTATTGTTTATACAGCAAATCAATTAAACAAACATGCGGGTCGGCTGGTGAGAAGCAACCTATAAGGTTACCTACCTTAGGGTAAGGATGTGAATTCATCATAACAGGTGGGAAATAGATTAAGAAAAGACGGAAAAAGGACTTAAACTTCCAGATCCCAGCAACAATCGTACGAACTAAAGTAACACAGTTAAATTCTACCCCTTAATGTTGATGTTTCATGAGGATGCGGTAATTCCACAGTCGGTTCGACCCATCCGTACTACAATGGCAATACCATCACAAAAACATGCTGGTCTTTCGTGACCATATGCTCTCGTCTTACACTATAGATAAAGTATGAGTTTAGCTAACAGGTCATATATACATACATATCGTCACACCTGTTTCCCGTAGGGATAGGCAGAGACCACAGATCTCCATCAGCTACGATCCCGGCACACCTTCCTTGCTTCCTCCACACTCATCTATCTTTTCATCCATCCTTCCTCTCACATTCGTCGTAGCGAAACGGCTCTAAGTTAGTCGCTTCTTGCCCTCGTGGGAATCAGAACGTGACGGGTGGTGAACCACGTCGGCTAACAGGTACCTATTCCGAATGTGGGTATGAAGATATTAAATCCGACTTAAACAAGCGTAGTGAATTCTTGTTTACTCCCATAGAAATAATACACAATAAAATGGAATGGACAAAATTAGAATAGAATAAAAGAGAACAGAGTAGAATTAAATACGTTTTGCTTCACTGTCACAGTACAATGCACTTCTTCTTCTTTTAAGAGTGCCTCTCCGACATGCGAAGGTTGGCAGTCAATTCAGTACAACTTTCCTCCTTCTTCGCGAGGTGCAGCAGTTCTGGAGCACTCGCTATCCCGGTCCAATCCCTGATATTACGTAGCCAAGACTTTCTTTTTCGACCAACTTTGCCCGCGATTTTTCCCATCATGATCAGTTGCAGCAATTTGTACCTGTCATGTCTCATGATATGACCCAGGTATGCAACATTTCTACCTTTGACGGTCTGCAAAAGTTCACGTTTTTGCCTGACTTGTCGGAGAACCTCGTCATTGGCCACCTTTTAAGTCCAGCTAATAGCGAGCATCCGGCTATATAACAATGCACAATTATATAAAATAAACTCAAATCATTATTGTCGAATAGCGATGCCCCGAGCTCAGGAGTAAGAGATATAAGGACTGCGTAAAAAGATAAAAATTTGCGTACACCGTAGTTCAACCAAAAAAGAAGCAACAGGACAAAGCCGTCGCAGTACGGTGATCCGATAGATACGTCATTTCATTATCAAGGGGCAGAGATCACTCTTCATTCATCGGAACGCGCAACCCCGTTATCAGGCGTGATGTCATACGCACAGATACGTTTTGACTTCAATGCACTGCGAATATTGCGTAGGAATTATAAGTAACTATAATACATATACATATGTGGATAGTTAAAAATTTTTACTTAGCTAAGATCCGCGACAAGCAAACAAAATCCACTTCTCCCAGTAGAAAACACATATTATTATTTTTCTGTTTGTGTTTGCTTATCGCTAATCTTAGCTAAGTAAACTTCTAACTATCCACATAGTAATGGATTTCCGCAAAGTAACGCCAGACTCCATTAATAAACATATAAATATCTAATTAGGTCCTTATTATTCTTCCTTGACTGCTATTAGGTATCTATTATGCCAGTGTTAAGTTAAATGTACTAACGACAAATATCTTGAAAAAGTCGACACGTTTCGTCTTAATAAAACAGTGACCATTATACCAAATCCAAAAGGACAACTGAAAAGGTCACGATACACGCATTTATTACATTTCACTCTACTTATTCGCCTTAATCGATCAATATTATACAATTATTATTATTATTATAGCCTCTTTATTTCCATAATGAATAATATATTAAACAAGTATATGATATACTTATTACATAATATGTGCATGTATTAAAAAATAAAATATTACTATTAATAATCATTATATTTTAATTCCAATCGTAATAAATAATTTCAATGTATATAAATTTTAAATGATAAATAAATTAAAAAAGAATCAAGATTAAATGAATCAAAATCAAAATTCATTTTTATAAATCATAAATCATTATGGACCCCTCTACGGGTAAAGGCCTCCTCCATTTAATAATCCAAATCTGTCTGTCCATATTATATAATACGCCCCCAGAATTACCGACTATAACATGATAATAAATCTGAAAAATATAACGCCACTAATATAAATAGGCGGGAAAAGCCTATCCTTATATTATCCACAGTCTGTCCTTATTTGCTTGTATTGTCTATCTCACCCGCTCGCGATGCACGCAAGTTCTGACCACACATCGATGACGATATACCCCATCCAAAAAATCAACGCTCCCCAAGGCGGCTATGCATTGTTACAGAACTGGCTTGACTTCAAACGCTGTACACTGCAAGATTTACTTGAAAATAGAAGCCTATGTTCATCATCATTCGAACGGTACTACTGTGGTATATATATATATATATATATATATATATATATATATATATATATATATATATATATATATATATATATATATATATATATATATATATATATATATATATATATATATATATGTATATATATATATACCACTGTTTGACAGGCCTACACAAAAAAGCAACGCCTAGCCCATTTTTAGACACATACATCCAGCTTTAGCTATTTACCCTGTACAACTTGTCGCTTCATCTATCCGGGGGTTATCCAAAACCACGTATGCCAAAAGGCGATTTCAAATCTAGCACGCTTCTACTCCAATAGTTGTCGTTTCTTCGAAAGACGTGACCAGCCAACTGCATCTCTAATTTACTATCTCATAAAGCTGTGTCGGTGACTTTGGATCTCCGATAGATATCCTCATTCCACCATTCCATCACAAAAATAATAATGGGATGATATTTTAGGCGAGAGCTTCATTTGCCTTCGTTCCGGGTATGGTTCCTGCGCCTTATACTTTCTTCATATATTATTATTGAGTTCCATAGATATTTCTTACATAAATATATGGAAAAAAACACATGACTATATGAAAATATTTTTAATTCCATTGACATCCTATTTTCATAATAAAATTCGTTATGAAACTTCAAATCGTTTTTATTGACCCCATTTTACTTTATTATTAACAAGCGGTCTTAAATTGAAACAAAGTGGGAGTTTATAAGTTCGTGCAATCGATCAACAACGTTTGTTTTCTCCTATTTGCGTGTACCCAACTTATACTTAAATGTCCATATCCTTTATTATAAATAGAATACTATCTCCGGCGCCGGGCTATTTATAGAAGATATAATTACTGGGTATGCGTAGTTGTGTATGTTGGCATGATTCATAAATGTTCAGTAAATTGATGTTTTTGATTACGATTTTATTATTATGCATATTTATTTTCTCGAAAATTCGGTTCGTTCCCATTCCACCAATTGTACACATTACCACCTATATAATCATCATCATCAACAGCTCGCGGCAGTCCTCAGCTGGATCTAGGTTTGCTTCAAATCGCACCACCTAGCCCGATCTTCGGATTTACGTATGCAGTTTCTGCCAGCCCTGCTCAGATCGTCGCTTCATTTGGCCGAGAGGAGTACCACACGAAGTTTGCCATTGCAATAACATTTATAATGTACATGTTTGCATGTAAAACAAATAAATATTATTCACGAATGTACAAAGAAGAATACAAAACAACAAGTGTATTTATTAACAAAATTTAACATAAATATTTCTTGTCTGTATTTAAGAAATTAAAACTAGTTCTGGCAATACCTATTAACTTTTAGCAAAAAAAAACTAATAAATATTCTCTATGATACCAACGAGTTAATTAACAATAAAATGCAATCAAGGCACGACCTAGGATCTCCGCAAAAAAAAAACATATCCGGGTACGAACGCACAATCTGTTCTTTTTACAAATGCTGTAAATTGTGAACCAGGGAAATATATTCTCTCAAATACAATCTCACAATCACGTTATTGTGAATCTAATTGTTTACCTTCTGACTCGATGAGGAAATGCAATTTGTCAGTTTTGTAATTTTAATTAATTTATTGATTGGCAGACTTGTTATTTATTGATTGGCATCTTCCTATACGCTTCTCTGTCCAGCTGAATCCTTCTATCGGTTTCTTTCTCACATTCTTAATGTATAAATTTAAGTACACATAAAATTAAGTGTAACTAATGCTTATTAATAGTCTTATAATACGAAAAGTTTCATTGCCACCATCTGAATGAATAGCTTAATCTATGGGCGGCGTTGATTGTTTTCCATCAGGCGAAACGCTTGCTCGTTTGCCCTCCTATCCATAAAAAAAAGCTATCCAGTAGTACGGTTATTTCAGAAACTTCTTTGCACGCACTACTACCTTGTGGAATCTCTTACCTCCAGCGGTGTTTCGGAACTGATACGACATTAGAAAATTCAAAAAAACAACTACAGATGTCTATGGGCAGCTTTCCACCAGGTGACACGACTGCTCGTTTGCATTCCTATCCCATGAAAAAATAACAACAACAAGGCAAATACACATATAAGCTTAAGAATATTTGATATACTGTCTCTCATAATTGTAACAATAACAAAATACCGAGCGAATAGATTTGGAGTTATAGCCTTATGTATATACTGATATCTTTGTACAAGACTAGCCACGATCTGACTTCGAAAGGATCGAAATTTAGACCAGAGACAAATATATATATATATATATATATATATATATATATATATATATATATATATATATATATATATATATATATATATATTATTCACGCCTATACCTCGCAGGGTTTGGCCTGGCCTTAGTGACTATAACTTAATCTCGTGAATAAATAAATATAGCTGTAAAACGACGTCTTGTCTATAATATGTATTAAAAACTTTAGTACAAGTAAAAAAACAGTTTGCAAAAGTGAAGGCATAAAAAATGTTGTGCACAAGCACATTAATCACGTAACAAACAGTGTCTCTAATGTTATACCAAATTCAGTATCACCACATTTCTTAATTTCACAACGGACAATAAGAAATTAATCTCCGGTAATAAAATAGTTGTTAATAATAATTAAAAATATTAAATTGTTAAAGTTACTATATGTATTATTACCTGAAATTATCCTACTTAATAAAAAAACTCTGCAACAATATTAATCGAAGCTTTTAAAATTTACATAGACTGAGTGAATTGTTACTTTAAAAATAAAAAGGAAGTAAGAATTTTTTAAATATTATTTCAGAACTCCTGTGTATCCTCGTCTGACCTGGAGGGGGTGGGAAAGTAAGACGAAGCCCCAGGCTGCGGAGTCCAAGCAGCCGAGCGGCCGATAAAGTAAAAAATTGGCTGACAAAACAGTATCTTAAAGTACCGCCTTTTTATTTTGATTGCTTAACAACGTCTATAATAGAAAAAGATGAAATTTCCAAGCCAAGTGTGACTAATAAGTCTTAATAATTTTAAGTTAAGTATATTATGAAAATAAAACACAATATACTGATAAAAATCAAAAATATTGGACACCCTACAACGAGACTACAGACTGGATTCTCAGAAGATGGAGGTTTTTTATTCCATTAGCGGCGTCTGAGACCGCATAGACCAATATTATTTTAAGCATTCCACAGACTAGATCAAATTCTCAACAGCGACAATTTTCTTAAAAAATATATTGTTTTAACAAGGCACTTTCAAGAGAGTGCAGAGAATTATAGATCAACGCAAAAGTGTAAGTATTAATGAAAATTATATTTACGAAATAATGTGTATGTTATCGTTTGTTTCTGATTTGATGTTATGAATAAATATTAATAACAGCAAATTAATATTGTTAGGTATTCCCAAGATTTGAAAACAACAGATCACTACTAAGAAATGTTATTTCATTTTCGTATTCCTTATTTGGCTGAAAGCAGAAAAACCATTACATTAAACAACAACAGCATTGTATGCAAAAATAGATTTGCCTGTCGGATTAGGAACAATAAATTCATTCTTACGATGTTAATCGTATGTTTTATATTGTATTGAATGATAAATTCCTAGTAATTAAACTACCGCGACCATTTCTGGGAAAACCCAGACAAAGCCAGCTACTCTTTAAAATAAAATATCAACGATTAAATTGTATGCTTTAAAATTGGTATATTAAATTGTATAGATCACGAACCCAATTGTCTACCCATTTTATTATTATTCTTCATGTTCACACGAAAATTGATCGGATGAGATGCCTCTCTCGAATAAGTTCTTCTTTCATAGACTTTATTATGTAATACAATTTGTTTAATGATGTATTTATTAAATATGTACTACTAAAATTAGTTTCATTGTTCCGTATACGTTCCTATACGTTGATGGGTTCTTATGGGCATTTTCGGAATAGTTTTTAAATTGGTAGAACCGTAGGCGGCTCTCAAGTTCTTAGGTAGCTCATCATTTTCAATCATGTTGACTTGGGAAACCATTTTAGTTAATTATCATCAACAGCCTGCGGCAGTCCACCGCAGCTAGTTTTTGCCAGCCGTCCTGCGCAGATCGTCGCACCATCTAGCTGGACGTCTCACACTACTTTTGCAAAGACACGGCCTTTAGTTTACTAATTTCAAAGAGTATGTCGGCTTTGGTTCTCTACCGGGTTTCTTCATTCCGAATCATATCTACCAGAGAAACTCCGAGCATAGCTCTTTCCATAGCTCTCTAAGCGATTCAGAGCTTGTGAAGCAAACAAACTGTCAGTGTGTTTAAACGGTAAATGTCCAACGGGTCCAACGGTAACAACTCCTGATGTCCTATAAGGAGTTGTTATCCTTACCAGCTTGCCCCGTCTTACGACCGACTAACGGCAAAAGCCTAGGCCCAGCCTAGCCCCAAGTGATAGGTTAGCGAGTGATATTTGTAATATTTCAGTAAGTGCGGCCTTATACATTAGTGTTCTAGTAAAGAGCGTCAAGAAGATTTTACATTTATCAAATGAAAAAAAGGAATGAGATGCCTTGAGATACTGTTTATACCGAAACAAATTTAAATATAGTACTAGAGGAAATGTCATTTACCATCATCCTTAGTCTACGGTAGTCTACTGCTGGACATAGGCCTCCCTTTAAGCCCGTCACTCAATCCAATCTTGAGCCAACAGCCCTGCGCAGTTCGATTTACCGGGTGAGATTCCCACATTACATTCGTCAAGATGCAGTACCAACTAGCTTTAATTTATTGGCTTTTACATCTATTGCGGGCGATTCACGATAGAAACTCTAAAAGGCAACGACTCTTGAGTTTAAACAAACAAATACGAGAGCAACACACCCTGCCGGAGGCCACAAGAGAGTATCGCGGGGGTTAACAGTAAGCTAGAGTTGCCAATTTTTTGAAGAAAATAAAGTATTAAATTCCTTGAATAATTATTTAATTAATTATTTGTTATAACGAAAAAAAGTATTTTTCTTACTTATATATCTTTATTAATTTAAACTCATGGGTACTTTTAATACAAACATACTGAGTTTTCCTGAACATAGTTAAAATATATCGTAAATGACGTTTCTGGTGTTTCCCAAATGTTATTGCCACTATCAAAATGTTTAAAAAAACATAATAACAATTATTATTTTTAAATTACTATCCGATCGCCCTTTGCCTCAGATAACTCTAATATTGTGCACACGCCATAAATCAAATAAAGAACACATATGCAAATGTCTAGTAGCTTTAAAAGAAGCTACTAGCTTTGGGAGTTAATGGTCGCAGGATCCATTCCCGCATCCGTGCACGGAAGGAAGAGATGGTTTACCTAATTCTGTTTCTTCTATATCCAAAAAAATCCACAATAATCCAAAAAAATAATTATTTATCTATCACATTTTAAAATTACGAACTATGTGGACAGTCAGAATTTTTACTTAGCTAAGATCCGCAACAGGTCGCACTTATTTGACTTGTCACGGGTCTTAGCTAAGTAAAAATTCTGACTGTTTACATGCTAATGGATTTCCGTAAAGTAACACCTCTCTCTCTCTCTATTAATCAAAATTTCGAACGTTAACAAAAATAAGTTTATACATTTAAATACTATGGTTTTATAAATTTAAATTAATAAGACAATGTATCACTACTGTTACCTAAAAAAAAAGAAGTCTACATATTGCTCAAACGTCGTTAAAGCTTCTTCAATAGTAATGGCGTTGAAAATTTCTTCTTCATAAAAAAGCCATTCTGTCTCATAAAAAAAAATTCGCCATAAATGAGAGGCCCTATGTCAAATAGTCCAATATATACATATTATGGGCTGTAAAAAATATGCAAATGCTGCACTAAATCAACTAAATAATTATTAAGGAGACGACCTCCTTTCACAGGCTTCCATAATGAAATTATAGTAAATAACCGATTAAAAGTCAACTGGATTTATTCGATAGAGTACCTTATTAATTATATCTTTGTTTACTTTATTGTAGGCGAAGTTTTCTTATTAGAATGAATGCATTTTATTATATATCACTTGAATTCAACGTAATAGGTAAAAGTTATGTAATTCGACCAATTGGCTCAGTGGCGCGGCCCCCCGCCCACGGAGTCAATGTTCGCGGGTTCGATTCCCGCATCGGAATAAGTATACGTATCGCCTACAGATATTTATTCTGGTAACCCCGCCAATCCGATTTGAACAAGCGTGGTGGGTTAGCGTCAGTTCCTCCAGAAATAAGGAGGCCCGTGCTCAGCAGTGGGAAATATATGGGCTGTGAAAAAAAATGTAATTTGATGGTAAGTAGAAGTGTTATGAATTCACTTCAATTACCGTATTAACTATATAAGCACCATATAACTTGCTTCAAATGATTAGCAATAAATAAATTTAGTCTTCTTGAAAATGGACATAAAAAATTGAGTTACGATTTTGTTGCTCTACTTAGTTCATCACACCTATAGAAATTATTAATAATACCGCAAAGTATATATAATAATGAAATGAAAACTTGATTTCACTGATGTAAATTGGCAACAAATGTGTATTAGAAACATATTACCAATTATTTACCATTCTTATTATTTTATGACTTCTCGTTTAAATTTATTGTAATATTCAGAAATGAGTTAATAAATATAACCTATCTGAAAATTATTTACTTTTGTTTACATTTTTTAATACAGATAAAAAATTAGTTTATAAAATATGGCGCCAAAACACTTTCCGTCTTGGCGCGATAAAGCCATGACCTTTTACTGACAACTATGACCAGAAAAAAAAATAAACGGTTATGATATTGCCAAGGATAACCACATTGATTAAAAAATAAGAATAAAGAAGCGAGTGGTCCTCTTTTGGACTGAAGATTTCCTCATCGGGTGCCATACCGGATTTTCCGAGTCTGGGTGTTTTTTCAAATTATTAGTTACAATAACACCCACAAAACAATGAAAACATATATTTTCATGTAAAGCTTTATGTCATTTTGTTTTAATAATCGGGTATCTATCCCTTTACAATCGATACAATCTGACGTCTGGATTACTTAAACCAGAAAAAACCAACCGTTCTCTTTTATTAATGAGAGTATAAAGTTTTTTGAGATTTTGGTTAAACAAATTTTATTGTTAAAAATAAATCTAATAACCTTACTAAAATTTTTATTAATTACTCCAAATTAGTATATTACTTATGGTTCCAGAGAAGATGCGCCCCTTTTTGGAAAAAAGTAATTACACTTAGTTTGCGTTTGATTTATTAGTAACAATGTTACATAATCAATATATAACATACTTATAAAGTAATATTTGTAGAAAACAACAAAAACTGTGAATTTTAAGAGATACACACTAAGTATACTTTGTTAAATAATTTATATTAATATACGAGTACAGGCATGGTATAAAAATGAATTTAATACCGCGAGAGACTTGCTTTTAAAAAAAGCGTTCGTTAATTTCTCCTTTACGTATTTACAAAAAGTAAATGAAAGTCTCTTACTTCTCACATCATAAAACGATTATAATATTAACAAGTAATATAAGAAAAAATAATTTAAAGTCAATTCTTAGTTTTATATACTGCAAACTATCTTATATAAGATATTTTTTTCTCATATAAAACTAAAATTAATTAATTAAAGAATTAATATTTGAAAAAAGGTATTAACATTACGTGTCATCGACTACATGTTTAAAAAATGTATTTGATCTTGAGTGGATAAATAAAAAAGTAATTAACGATTGAAAATTTGAAAAAGATAAATAAATAAATATAATATATATGGAGAGAGTGTGAACTAATAGTAGAACTTGAAAAAGTATGTCCGTTACCATCTAACGCCGTCCAAAGTCGTGGGGTACAATTTAATATGTATACATACATATATAAAACTTAAGTTTACAATTTTTTGTGGGATAATAATTTTAAAATGTTCATCTTTTACGTCTTAAACAGTATATTTTTTATATATAATCTACATATGTGACAAAATACAATTATAATAGAATAGAATAATAGAACTACAACAAACTAATTAAAAACATATCCAAAAGTTGAAATAAATTAGTTTAAAAAGGAAATGAAATCCTCTGCATCGCGGAAGTATACCTAGAATGCTTTTACTCTCAATGTTAATTGATTTATTATTTATATGAGTTTGCGCATATTTGCAACTTTATCGAGATATATTTATTAAAACTTCTTAATTGAAAACAAAATGAATTATAAAATACTATCAATAAAATACTCACCGATTCCTTCCCCCAACACCGCCCAACATACAAGAAAAATAGACAAAATCAACCACTTCATTTCACACAATCCTTAAAGTAACTCACAACACAAAGTATCGGTCTCGTCCTGGTCAGAAATGACCAACTCCCGTCACGGTCTGGCCACAACTGCTACTCCTTGCCGTACAATTGCGCTGATATAGTCCAGCGCAAACTTATTTATGCATTTGTACGCTTCATGTTTTAAACCTAATTTTACCACATTAAAGTTCATTTCTGTGCAGAAGAAACTTATGAACCGTACTACGTTGACAAAACAGTTGTTAAATTATCTATAATTGTTATTTTAATTAGTTGTAAATGCATGTGATGCGGCCAGTAATGAAAAAGCCCATAGTTTGTCCACGGGTGCGGCCCACAATGACTTCTTGTTTAATGTAGATTAAATAATACTTACAGTTGCCCGCGAATTCGTCAAAATACCCGCGTTTAATGAAACGAAAGCAGCAGATATAATGAGCGAGACAGCCAATTTATACAAAAGTTAACCCTTTTTTTATTGACAAATGTTTTTATAGCCTTAACAAATTTTTCAATTATTAATTAATAAATAATTAATATTATAATTTAATACGAATTTATTAGGAGTTCATTTAAGTTGGACATTCCCCAAGGCAACATTTCTGCGTCAGTACATGAACCCTTTTAATAAATGGAATAATATCCTTATAATAACAACAATAATATACATAACTACATGTTAATTTTTTTTATGGGATAGGAAGGCAAATGAGCAGATCACTTGATGGAAAACAATCAACGCAATAAACATCCGCAGTACCTTTGGCAGTACAGAAGCGTTGCCGGCCTTTAAAGAAAAGTCATTATGGAAGGAGGGGGAGGGAGGTTGGGCCTCTGGAACTCAACTGCTCACCAGACGAAGCGCGGTAGCTAAGCTACCAATCAGACATCGATTTTCTGCAGGAGTGTGATACTTCCCCGGGCGAACCGGCCCACTCATGCTACAGACAAATAATATGCCATTTTAGACAAAGTATTCGTCTGCAGCGTGCTTCTTCCACTCTGAAATATACATCTTTTAAAGTCTTTGCTAGACTTCTTTTAACTTATTACTTGAATTCCTTGGTAGCCATTCCAATTAAGCTTATAATACTTGTACCACGAAATGATTAAAAGTCTAATGGAAGATACGAAATCACGACCCTAAATTGTTACCGAGTTTCTTACTTACTGAACTATTATACCTGCTTATGTATGTATTGAAGTAGAAATAGAAAAACTTTTTTATTTTTGACACCTTTTTTTTAACCATAACTATAATTAATTGTACATATTTGAAAGTAAAGTGCTTTCAAATAAGGAGGCATAAGTAACATAACGATTCGCCAATTTTGCTTGTTTAATCAAAGATACTTTTACAGCGTATTATATAATATACGTTTTGATAATTTTTTTTGATAAAACTTAACATAAGCGTATGTGTCTATGACGCCGGCAATATATTTGTGACGCCTTTGGTGTTGCAGATATCAATGCGGCAACATATTTGAGACGCCTTTGGTGTTGCAGATATCAATGCGGCAACATATTTGTGACGCCTTTGGTGTTGCAGATATAAATGCGGCAACATATTTGTGACGCCTTTGGTGTTGCAGATATAAATGCGGCAACATATTTGTGACGCCTTTGGTGTTGCAGATATCAATGCGGTAACATATTTGTGACGCCTTTGGTGTTGCAGATATCAATGCCGCAACATATTTGTGACGCCTTTGGTGTTGCAGATATCAATGCGGCAACATATTTGTGACGCCTTTGGTGTTGCAGATATAAATGCGGCAACATATTTGTGACGCCTTTGGTGTTGCAGATATCAATGCCGCAACATATTTGTGACGCCTTTGGTGTTGCAGATATCAATGCGGCAACATATTTGTGACTCCTTTTGTGTTGCAGATATCAATGCCGCAACATATTTGTGACGCCTCTGATGTTGCGGATATCTATGCAGCGGTGATTACTTGCCGCATCAGATGAACCGCATGCTCATTTGCTAGCTCTCTTACAAATAAAGACACGCCTTGTTTCAAAAGAGTGGGGAGTAGTTATTTTATTTTTTCACTTTAATAATTTCAGTCTTTACGCCTGTGTGGCGAATGTCAACATTTCCATTGGTATTACAAAAAATTTTAATTAAAAAATACCACTTCAATTGCTGGCCTGTAGATTTATCCGTAAAGGGATAACCGAGCCACATTGCCGAAAGTGTTTTTCACAAATTAATAAATAATTTTAAAGTAGACAAAATAATAATCTCTATGTACGGTTTAAATTTAATTAATTTGGACAAAGGCAGGCAAAGCTTCTGAAATGCTTATGATGTTGAAGATGGCTATAGGCTTTCATTGATTTTCATCAAGCGACACTCTTGTTCATTTGCGTATCTATTCAAATCTTAAGAAAAAATATAGTTTCAAGATAAAATTAATATATTAGACCAACGGGCAGAAACTATTATAAACTGCATTCTACTTCGGGACCTACACAACATGTAAGATAACTTTATTTCATAGCCCATATATGTCACGTTGTTGGGCACAGGTCTCCCTATGCAATGCGGATTGGCGGGGTAACCAGACTTGGAATAAATATCTGTAGACCATACATATATTTATATATATGGATAATCTACAGGTCTATAAATATATCATTATTTATCATAATGCGCATAACGAACCTATTGAATCGGTCGGTAAGACAACTAATACTACATAATACACATTTATATAGAAATAGTTGTCTTTTGAATTTGTAGTATTTTCAGATGATACACGATTATAAAATTAATTAGCTTTTGGGGGCCTGTTCGATGTAATGGTAACATCGAACACGTGAATCGTGCCCGGTCGTTTACCCACAAAGTACGATAATTTATATAATTAATTAACTGTTCTAACATTTAACATTTTAACATTAATCATTTAACATTAATGCCGTTTAACATTAACATAACATCTATTAGCATTTATCCTTGTGAACAATAAAGGGTTTGCTTATGGTAACAACACTAACATTTAAAACGTTTATGTTGTTGCCGTAAGCAAATCCGTAGCCTAACAGGGCCCGCCTACAGCAGCTCCTCAGAGCTACGCAGGCGTTTCGAGCTTATGCCAAACTTCAGCGCAACCGAGTCATGAATGGCGATATTATATTATATGACGGCCAAATGTATATTATGAACAACATTAATATATGCAACTGACAACTGACCATAGATCATTAATACGCAGTGTCTGCCTTCTAATAGATACAACAATAATTGTTGTATCGATTAGAAGGCAGATTCACATAATCGTAGAGATTCTTGTACATTTTTATCCACGAATATGTTACTACATAATATAAAAAAAGATTACATAAATGGCTAATAGATGCCAATATTTATAATATTCAAGACTTTTTTGCTTTAAAGGGTCGATCAAATGTATATAATAGATAAATATATAGTGTAAAGTAAAAAGTGATATATAAATGTAATAATAAATTATAATTTTAATGATATTATAATAATCTAGCTATGTATTTAGATTTGTAATAATTATTTTAGTTATTTCTAATAGTGTGTCATTATTAATGAAATTTGTACGCCATAAGTGGCAATGTGATGGGGCTTTTATACGTCTCTTTTTTTCATCTTGTTATAACCTCACATTATACAAATAAAGAATTATTATTATTATTATTAAAATTGAGTAAAATATTTTTGTTTTCTTTAAAAATAGATGGTCACCCTACTCTAATCTGACTTTATTCTCGTCCGCCGGCCAAAGCATATCTCGGGCCCGATCGTTTCGCATGCCGCGCGCACAAAGGCACCGCCTAAAGGATCGCTGTCACTTAGCGACTTGTTTCGGTGTTAATAACCGTTGCCGACGGCGGACTATGCTTTTTTGCCCTTTCCAAGTAAGGAGTTAACAACTTTTTTTTTAATAAAACATTTTAGATTTGCAATTGGCAGGAAACAAAATCGATGATATAAATGTTTGCATTGTATCAGATTATTTATGCAATGTAAAATAAAAACAAAATATATTTACAAATAATAATTATAAGTACCAAATGGCTTGATAACTAGGCTTTATTGTTCTTAAAGCTAAAGAAAAACCGGATTGCAAGCCATATAAAGTACAAAAAAAAGTGCTAAAACGAGTTTTTACGTAACCCATGTAGGTTACGTAAAAATTCGTTTTAGCAATTCATATAAGCACTAACTTTTTTTAATTTGTTGTCTATTACATTTTCTGCACTAATTAGGTATTTTCAAGTTCTTCTTAATACTGCTTTTTTCAGTACCTGATCAAATTTTAAATATTGACGCTGCTTATTTGAAACGTTTTTCATGTATATTTTAAGTCAAGACAAGTCTGCAAAGTCGAAACGCTCCAAGACTTTAGTGCGCTTTTTACGAGCGCAAATCTTGTTCGTTTTGGAATGTTACCGTGTTTAAATTTAGGATTCACGTTTTCCGCGCCATTTTTATTATCTTTTTCAACGAGGCCCGTCTGTTGCTAACTACGGCTTTGCTTTTATTTGGTTTAACATGTCTTGAATGAACAGTTACCAAGCTTCGATTATTGTACAGGATAAAATTTTTACATTTCAGCCTGTACCATGACATCATTTTGTCTAAATGTAAAAATGTACATACATCGACGAAGGAAAACGCTTAAAATGACGCAGATGAAACATTGTTTTTGAAGTGAAAACTTCTATAGCCGCGTTACATGACTCTGGGTAGGGAAAAAAACAATGGTTGCCGTCAGGAACATGCTAATTCTTAAAATATATATTATTAAAAATATTTATATTTATTAAAAATATTAATATAGTCCTTTATTTACATATTTTTCTCTTAATAACAATATTATTATTATACAAAAACACACAGTTTTTATTTTGCGTTTTACTACGTTTTTGCTTTTTTGCGTCGATATATAAAATCAAATCGTGCAATACAGCTCTTCCTCCTCCTTAGTCTTACACTCCTGGCGGAGAGGTCGTGGTCTTGAATCGTCTTAAGGTAGTATTGTTTCCGATGGGAAATTATAATACCATGATTAAATAATTTAAATGTATTATATATGTCAAAAGCGTTTTACTTATATTTTGTAAAAATGTATCAACTGTAAAGACAACCTTATTTCGATTATAATTTGGCTAATAATTTTTAAAATGGCACTGCGGATGTCTATGGGCCTCGGTTATTGCTTTCCATCAGGTGACACGCCTGATCGTTTGCCTTCCTACCCCATTAACAAAAATAAAGAAGCAGTGGTGTAGTGGTTGATGAGTATGTTGTCGGTTGTTTTTCGGCAATAGTCTAAATTACTATTTTTATTTTTAATATTTCATAAAAACGTTAAACATTCTTATTATGCCTGACTACTTTAATCAATAAAATACCTTCTCTTTCGGCCGAATGTACCCATAACTAACTGCGTTAATTTTTCAATGGGATTGAAGATGAAACGTATGCAGGGTCATAAAGATACAATTATCATCATCATTATCAAGGCATTATAGCTGCGGGGCTATAGCTACGGGCCTTAGCCTGGTTCAGTAAATTCTGGGTTAGCTTTTTCCCTCCAGCCCCTCACACCGATTGCATTTAGGTCTTTCTTGACTCCATCTAGCCATCTGAGTTTAAGCCTTCCGAGGCCACGGAAGATACAATTATGTATCTCAATAATAACAACACTTTCAAATGCTATGTTTTCTATTAAAAAAAGATTAGCTTCTAGCCCAGAAGACAAAAACTCTAACTATAAAAATGTTAAAAACCTGTATCGGTATATTTCAGGAATTAATAACAACCTATGGACATGTCACTAGCTTTAAATTTCATTGTTAACGCTTTTTAAGTTTTTAACCGAAATTTTATAAACCGGTTTTTTATACAATGACGTATATATTTTTCAATTCCTACTATAGGGTCACACTCTCACTATATATATGTATAATTATATATTTTGTTCAAATTTTCAATCGTAAATAAAATACTTTTTATTCATCCACTCAAGTTCAAATAATTTTTTTAAACTTGTAGTGGATGAATTTCGATTTTAATAAAGTTTTTTTCAAATATTAATTAATTATAGTTTCATGTTGGAGATCAAAACTTTATTTATACATATTCATTTTAATTGTAATCATTTAATAAAAAAAGTATGTTATTTTGTTGATCTAAGTAGAAATTGACTTTAAAACGAGTTTTTATATTATTAGCATATATGATGAAATGGAATTTTAGATTATTATATTTCTCAGGAAACTTAATCGACATTAGTCATATGTACCGCACGTGTTCAAATGTGTGTTTATTCGCAAGAGATAATCGAGCATTATGGCTTTATTATTCATCGTGTCTCCTATCTAAGTGTGGGGGCGCGCGTGCGTAGTTGACATATAATACAATCAATTCTCGTAAGTTAATTACTAATGCTGATAAATATGCGGAGTCTAACTAGGTTGAGTAGTTAATAAAAAAATATACTGTTGTTAACACCACTGGCTTAATGACCCAAAGTTGTGCGGTGTTTCGTCTATGGTTGATGAAAGCTCGTTCAAGGCGCACATTCGCTACACTGTTACTTGGGGCGTCCGACGGTATTCTCAAGAAGAGTTTTTTGTGGAATATAGAGGCAAACAAGCAAGCGTGTCTCATGATGGAAAAGCGTGTTTCTTGAAAGCAATCAATGCCACCTGCAGACAACTACAACACCATAGGCATTGCAAATGCGTTGCCAGCCTTTGAGATAAAAGTAGGCTTGTTTTTGAAGGATCCAATGTCATATCAGTTCGGAAATATCGATACGACATTCGAAAGAGTCCTAAAGAATGCCATCATGAAATTAAAGAGAAAAGGCGCATAGACTCCATGGGCTCGGTCACCTACAGAAGATAGGAAAGAATCGCATTTCCAAAAGAGCATACTTATAAATAATAAAAAAAAATTAAAAATTTAAATAAAAAACAAGTATCCAAGTAACATCATCCATCCATCGTCCATATACTTTTCTTTGATGCCAATTAGTTATAACTATTATGCTAGTGTCAAGTATTGTAAAATACAATAACATCAAATCTCTTGAAATATAACTAGCTTATCACGTTACATCTTGATAAAATGGTGGCTATTCTACCAAAACCTTCTATAAACTTTTTCAGTCAACTTTAAAAGTCACGATACACGTATTTATTTCATATCACTTCACTTATACGCCATAATCAACCTATATTGTATAATACACCACTCAATTAAACAATATAACTGATAATAATATAACATTGAAAGAGAAGAGAAGAGCGAAGAGAAGAAAATAAAATAAAAACACAACGTCACTGATGTCAGTTGGTGGGAAAAGTCCGTCCATATATTTATTTACACGGTAAGAAAACATAAAAATCTTATTATAAGGTAAATAAACTTTGTCTATGGAATAAGAAGGTAAATGAGCGAGCGTACCGCCTTCGAGAAAGCAGTCAATGCCGCCCATAGACATCTACATCACCATAGGCATTGCGGATACGTTTGCGACATTTGAAATATATAATATGTAGACTTATTTATTGAAAGTTCCAATGTCGTATTGTTTGTAAATAATACCGCTGAAGGTGGCTGGTTCCACAGAGTGATGGTGTGCTGACAGAAGTTTCGGGAAAAGTGCACCGTACTGGACTACGCCACACGTCGAGATGGAGGGAATAAAACTTTTATTTTTGACAAATAATACGGTAGTGAAATTCATTGGCATCCAAGGTTAAAAATATGCTAAGAGATCTAGCAATTCGGTAAAATTTTGGTAATTGACGATTCAAATAGCTTGACATTTTATATAACTTATCCAATGGCGCTTTCATCGTGTTGTAGTATTTTTCGTAATCGGAGTGTTGGTGGCACGTTGAGGATGTTCCCACGTTTATCACCGCCCGATTCCGGTTTGCAGGACTTGTATATCGGGCTATATCCGTTCGCGTGCGTTGATGCTGCCGAGTACAATGGACACATACATACATATGAGCCGATTAGACCTGGAGTATTATTACATTTTTTTAATCCTATTCTACTAATATTATAAATGCTAAAGTTTGTGAGTATGTATGTATGTTTGTTACTCTTTCACGAAAAAACTACTGGACGGATTTGGATTAAACTTTACAGTAATATAGATTATACATCGGAATAACATATAGGCTACAATTTTTAATGATTTTATGTAATTTTCGTATTATTTTATTATTATTGTAGCGTAATATAACCTAAATTAAGTCGGAAAAAAATGTGGCCTCTGAGAGCTATCTTGGTGTACGCTGCCTAAACCATTGGAGTTACACAAAGATGATGTACCGTAGGATTGTTTGTCTTGAATAGTTCTAAATAAAAGTCCACGACAGTATATATCTAATTTTTACGTGGAAGTCACTATGACTAAAATTTTGAACCATAAATTAAGTAAAAAAAAATTGTGAACCATAAATTAAGTAAAAAATAATGATATCATCGTCATCATCAATATACCTTTAACAGTGGCGGATTAATTTGGAGAAAAATTAGTTTGGAGTTAAAAGTCCCTTAGATACAAGTAAGTACAGCCTGTGTAGGTAGTTAACAATTTTTAAATTAGAATTACTTCTACTAATCCTTATAACGTCTATTTAGTTTTCGATTACTTCCAGTTTCACTTATATACTACAATTGTTTTTTTTTCTCCTCAATCCTATGTTAGTACTTAGGTATGCAATACTTTTCAAAACCGCATGAAAGAAACTAAAGTCCGATACACGATAAAGGCACCACGAACGCCATCTATTGAAAGTAATTAGAAGTAAAGGGAGGGAAAAAAATTATTCAAATCAGTCAAGCCGTTTTTGTTGTTAGATTTATATATATTTTATTATTATTATTATTATATATTCACATCTATCCCCCGCAGGGGTTGGCAAAGACCACAGAGCTCCATCCGCTACCTTAATCGCAGCGAAACGGCTCTCCATTGGTCGCTTCTCGCCCTCGTGAGAATCAGGACGGGACGGGTGGCGAACCACGTCGCCGTCATTTTTTCAACAAATTAGGTATATTAAATTCGTCTTAATGAATCCTACAAGCCCGCAAGGGAGGATGGAGGTCAGCCCCAACAGATCCCGGTACGATCGGCACGCTTGCGACTAAGCTCGCCCCGCCACGGAGCCAATCGGTCATTTATATATAACGGTTGTAAAATTAAATCAACTTCTTAGACCGGGGGCCTCCACCGGCTTTGCCGCTCCGGGCCTCTGACGGTCACAGTACGCCACTAAATCCACTGCTGACGATAAGCTTCATGGTTGGTCAGGCAGGAGGCACTGACGACAAGCTATCGCCATTAATTCTTTCATAGAGTCTACTATTTCCGTATCATCTACTGTTTCCCTTTAATACAACACTAAATTAATAGACTGTCAAATATTGAAGTGCTTTAAACTTTTTTATCTTTAATTCGAGAAATTAATTTCCATAGGTATCAAAAGCACTTAGCGAAATGTCTCTTTATGTTTTTGTCAAAGACACTGTAATGAATTGGCTTTTTATCTGCGTTATTGGTTTTATATACCCCTAATTGTAACCTTTATGTGCACATAACTAAACAAGGTGTCCTTGTATCGGTGTGTAGAAGACTTTAACCTCTTTTAATTTATCCCCAAATCGATTGTTTTTAATATTACTGTTTTAACATATATTTTTTCATACAAAATTACAAATAATATTCCATAATTTTTTTGTAATTGTATGGAACGTGTATGTTACAAGTGTCAATGAACCGCACTAGTAGCATGGTACAATTCATTCAATGCCCCATAACAGCGAACAAAACAAAACATAAAAAGGATACAATGTAAAAATCACTATATTTACGTTGCTTTTTTATATATTGGGACTCAAAATAGGTTAATCCTAAATCCCTTTCGCTAGAATTTACATTTCGATATAGTGCTGTACAATTGTGCCAGTATTATGGATGAGTCTAAAGATAGAAAACAAAATAAAATTCCACGAATTAAATGTACGAAATATTCTCAACATACTATCTCACCGAACATATACATACATTCCTTCTTAAATAATACGCATGACTTGAGAATATAATATTCGACCATAAAAAAGATAAATAATAAAATATAAATAATATAACAAGTATAAAGGGTGCATATTTCAGGACGAAGGAAGTAAATGAAGCGATGCAAATTGTCTTATTAAAATATTTTCATAAAAAACAAACAACTCTTGTCTTTTACTTATAAAACTTTTACATTTCATAGACAGTCAAAAGCTTATAATAATTATCAATACTCGTTATTTAGAAATTATACATTATTCACATACTAATATAACGAATAAATATTTATTTTTATAAACTAAACAACTTTTGAATCAAAGAATCCACGATAAACCAAAATAATTTTCTTCCAAAAGTGCTTCCTTCCTTACACTTCATACATGTGGGTGTACAATTTCAAGAAATATAAACTATCAAACCGCTGATCTTCTGATAATATCAAGTCTAGTGAGGCTAACATGAGCTAGATATAACACACATATAAAAAAAGAACGGTGAAACGATACAACGGTCGAAAAAGGATTAAAAAGGAAAAAAATACATGCTAAGATCACACAAAAACGTAAAGCTTATTATATTTCCTGTGAATTAAAAAAAAAGGAATAACAACATAATTGCACATCCATTTAGATATGTCTTCCCAGTGTCTATCCATCATTGCACTAGGCAGCTATTTAAGACAATTTACTTTGTTTAAGTCTATTTCAGTAAAGTAGTTATCGAACATTTATTGGTAATTTTCTCATAGATCACAAGGTCATTGTATAACAAGGTATCGTTGTAGGTAAATAATTACCACATTACCTGGTGATAGGTACAAACTAAAGTTTCTTATTCCATAGTACCTACGACCCTAAACGACTTAGAGAGGAAGTTACCGCTTTCAGAGTTTGTTTTTTATGAATTTTTAGTTCTATATTATTATTTATTTTAAGTTTTATTTAAATTCAGCAACCTGATTATTTTTTTTTTTGGTACCTTGTAAACTGGCATTTAATTATAATTTCAAGCAGAGTTACCTCGCTTTTTGCTGTTATTAATAAAGCGTGTAAGCAAACTTGTCTTGCTAATTGGAAAATAAATTGAAGGGTTATCATGAATAGGGTTTGAAGGGGTATTGGTGAAGGTATAAAGGGGTGAAGAGAATTTTATTTTTATTAAATGTTATATCACATACATTAATGAAAAGTAAAAAAAGGTATACAAAAAAATCATCGACAAAGTGAAAAAAAATCATCGAAAAAGCCGTGGCAAAAGATCTTTAAAAAGGGTAATTTTTAAATATTTTAATTTAAAAAAGTGATGCTATTTTAAAATACTACTAAATGACATTGAGAAATATAGATTGTGATTTCTCATTCCTCAATTAATCGATCTTCTATCCCAAAGTGACAGTAGAAGTAAACAGTGTTAGCAAACGTACGATAACTATTGCACATGTACGATAATTTCATATCAACGTACGATGTACGATAGTGATTCATTATCGTACACAATATTATTGAATATCCAAAAAAAAGTTTTAGAACGTTGTTAAAGTTTAGATACTATGGGAGCTTTCCAACAACGACACAGAACGACAGGGTCGATATTATATATTTTGTGATTTTCATATGTGTATGAATAAATTTAATAATAGCATGATTAAATTTAAAGCTATATAATTTTCGTAAAACTTTTAAATCGCACAAATTTTCGCGCCATCTACTAAGCTGAGCATGCGTGTGAAAAATATTATCGTGATAATATCAATTTTACTAATTTTTTATGTTACTTGAACATGTAGGACAATTTTTCGTCAGGTACGATAATCTTACGCCCCTGATACGATCAGCACCATCTTTCAAGTTGCCAACAGTAACAATAACACTAAAGGGGTGAACCTGCCATACAAAAGACACCTAAATTTATATATGGAACCTAACGGCACCTGACGGTTAGAGGCAGATTTTTTTTCATTTTTAACAATTTCATCATTAGATGGCAATAAAATAAAAATTAATGACAAGATGTGAATATTTACCTGTATATTACTTTGAAAAGAATTAATTTGAATATTTTTCATGACATTATTTATTTTAGACAAATTATAGTTTACTTATTAAATTAACTTCAATGGCAAAACCTACTGTCCATTTGAAGATATCATCTTCAAATCGTTATGTACCCATACATAATAATAATAATTTAAGTCTTCAAAACTTTTAAAATTTGTGCTCGTGTGCTCTAGACGTTTCGACTTGACTTTGTAGATACGGATTTATTTAAATTAGTATAGTATTTTTCAAATATTAAATACCTTTTAGACTTTCTAATCTCCATCTATTGAGTTTTTTTGGTACTTATTACGCCCTCTAGTGCTCGAGGTACCAAATAAGTTAAAGAGTTTTAAAGTTGCGCATCTACAATAGTATATAATCTATGCCTTGTTTGCTTGGTGTAAGATTTATTTTTCTTTGTGCTTAATTGTATTGTCTTCATGTTTCGTATTGAATCTTCATGTTGTCGAGAAGTAATGTAATAAAATATGCAAGATCCTAAAACTATAAATCTTACTAGCTATATATTAACTTTGAAATTGTGCAATCTTATATATTCCAGTATATCTGTGATAATAAACAATTTCATTATAATATAATGGATGAAGGCAATTCTATAATTTATGGCCTGGAACATCAGGTAATTTTCTTTAATCGTTTCCAGACATCCTAGTACAAACTTCTTACCATAATAATTAACAATATGAATGAACATTTTCTCTTGTTTCTTCTTTGCTAAACTTTAAAATTTTTATGCAAATATGATTTTTAATGTCATAATGGAAGAAATTTTGTTATGAAACTTTTTATTCACATCATTTATAATTTTTTATTCAATTTCATATAAATAAATATAAAGACACTTTCATTAGCAAACAATACTATATAAAGTTTTAAAATGTACAGTGCCTGAGTTTTAGTATAAGTTTTATCCAAAATCAATGTTTTTAATGATGAAATCCAAATATCAGCTTTTGAGTACTGATAGTATGTATTTTATGCTTACTAAAAGTTTTCATACTGAAATAAGAATGCATCTTTATTAAAAAGATTATGATCAAGGTCCAATGGTATCCTGAGGATGTTAATATACAAGGATTCCTACACTCTACAGCACTTCTACATAGTGCTGGTGGGGCATTCTTTAATGTAGTGTTTATAATTTTATTATGAACTTAATTTTTGTTAATAAGTGGACCCTAGTTGTCTAATTAATAAACATTAAATAAAATATGACCATGTATCTCCTTTTCGATCTTAGCTTGACTGGTTGACTATTTTAAACATTCACAATTTTAAACAATCCTTGTGCTCCAGTGTATCTGAAGTTCCTATACCTGGAGATTCCAATTAACATCTATCTCAGTTCCACAGATAATCTTAAACTTCTTACTCCTTCACACTGCACTGGCTTTATCTCTAAATCCTTCATCTTAATGGCTATAAAGTTCTGGAATAACATTCCTCTTGACATTAAAAAAACCTCAAATAAATTCATTTTCAAACTCAAACTCTGACAATTTTCGAGGTCCTAATCATAAGGATTATAGTACTTGCTGCAAGATGAACATTTTTTCCAATTTTTTTTTTATTTTTCTTGTGTGTTTATATGTGTGTATGTATGTACATATTATATGTATTTAAATTTGTATAATTAGTTTATAATTTTTTCTTTAATACAAGTTGCACTGTCTCCAAACCAATTTTCTCAGTTGCAGCCGTAGGTTGACTGGTAGAGAATTCCGTATGGCATAAGGTCCGCCTATTGTTCATTTTGTGCAAAAATGTTAAAATAAATAAATATGATTATTATTATTATTAATGGCATAGGAAAGCCAACAAGCATGGTTGTTGCCTGATGATAATTAATCAATGCCACTCATAAACATGCAATACCATAAATATTGCAAAAAGGTTGCTGACCTTTGAGAAATGTATAAGCTTGTTTAATATGTTGTGCATCTGATCAGTTTATATAGATCCTATATAATACCTAATTTGTTGAAATGACAAAAAAAATGACGGTGACGTGTTTCGCCACCCGTCACATCCTGATTCTCACGAAGGCGAGAAGCGACCAATGGAGAGCCATTTCACTGCAAAAAATGGTAGCAGATGGAGCTCTGTGGTCTCTGCCAACCCCTGCGGGGGTTATAGGCGTGAATATATATATATATATATATATATATATATATATATATATATATATATATATATATATATATATATATATATATATATATATATGTATATATATATGTATATATATATATATATGTATATATATATATATGTATATATATATATATATATATATATATATATATATATTTATGATATAGGAAACCCTAAGTGAAATTATGGGAGTGGGAGGGGAAGTGGGAAGGGGAGGGTGTTGGGCCTTCGGAACTCAGACCGCTCACCGTACGAAGCGCGGTAGACAAGCTACCGCTCAGACGCCGGTTTTCTGCGGGAGTGTGGTACTTCCTCGGGCGAGCCGGCCCATTCATGCTACAGACAAATAATATTCTTGACAAAGCATTCATCTGCAGCGTGGCTCTACCACTAGAAAAAAGATCCTATATATTAAATTTTATAGTATGTGTTTATTATCAAAACTACATTTTTATTCACAGACTAGAGCCCTATCACCTCAATATGAAAGTGATGCAATCCGTTTCTTAATTGGTACACAGAGTTTAAAGCCTAACTCAAATCAGGTGCATGTTGTCGAGCTTGAGGAAGACACAGGGGCATTGCATACCAAAGTAAGTTGTAAAGGATCTATAACACTTCACATTCCACTTAAAATTAAATTATAAACATTCCAACTTTTTCAATGTTTCAAACAAATTAGAATAATAATTTAAAATATGGCTGATAAGAAACTTGAAGAAGCTTCCGAAATACCTTGAATCCTTGTCTACCAAATATGTTTAGTATTTTGGGCCATCCATAGACATCACACATTATGGGGAAGGAAAGGGGTCAACAAAATGTGACCAGACCAACCAGGGGGACTAGTCATAAGCTTTGTGATGCCACATGCATGATTTATATAATGATGACAAACCTAAAGTACTAAAACTCTAAACTTCAACTCCAATAAAAAACTTTAAAATATTGCCAATTATGTCAAAATTTAAGAAAATATATAAATAATTTTAGAAGAGCTGTTTTAATTTCTGAATGTTAAGTTGCAAAATTCGTCACACTAGGGAAGAAGGTCACATTATTGTGCCTATGTGTGACAAAGACCAGGAATCTATGTTCCCCCCCATTTGTGTCATGTAATTTATGTATGACTCCTTATTTAAATAGTGCAGAAAAAACTTCTAAAGTAATTATGTACTGTTATGTAAATTTAGGTGTTCAAGCATGAAATTGGTGAAATTTGGTATCTCCGCTGTTCTCCACACGATGTCGCGACATTACTTACCACACACAACGCCTATAACCCGGAGACGTCACAGTGCACCATGGGTGTATCAATTTTCAAACTACCCACAATAGAGGTTATTGTTACCTATTTTTGTTATATTTTGTTTGATTATTATTTGGTACAGAGGTTAAATTCTTCAGAAGCAAGGTATCAGTAAGAGTTTAAATCCCAGTTAATATTTAAATTGGTTTTCTTGTATGTGAATATAATTTATGTATATTTAACAAGCCTCCATGATACTGTATCGGAAATCTCTTCCAAATGTAACAACATTAGAGAGTGTGTTCTATTTTTGTGCACACATCAGATACTTTTTAAATTTTCTAGATGAGTTTACTATATTCCAATCACCTAGTAATATTATTATCACTTAGTAATATCAATTTTGATTTTATAATTGAAAATTTGCTATTAAGGTATACTATTAACAATTATTACATTTGTGAAATAGTTAAAAGATTAAATTTTTAAATATTTAAAACTATTTTAAAAAGATTGTATAATTATTGTACATATATTTAAAAAGATTTTTAAATCTATTTTATAGGAATTAATATTGTAAATATTACTTCGTATAAAATAGATATAAAAATCTTGGCAAATATATGTACAATAATTCACTAAAGTTTCATCACAATTAGATGTATATTTTAGGAGTATGTATGGGATAAATAATTGAATATTTGTTTTTACTTCTAGAAATTATTTTTTTAATAATTTTCAGGTCATTCCTAAAGATTTGGATGATTTAAATGCAATACAAGGAAGGAATGCCGAGGACATGGAGTTGTTGATAACTATCAAACCTGAAGTATGTTATGTCCTTCTTCTTATCAATTATCTTATATAAGTAGCTACCTAATAAGGGATAAGGAAAGGGGGAGCACTATGTTTACCATGACATGGTCTCCACTTCACCACTTGTTTACTGCAAATATTATCAGGTTGCAATAAAGATGACCAGATTAATCACTTTACTTGCTAACTCAAAAATATATTTTGGTCACTTAATGTTTTACCTGATGTAATTTAAAATATAGTAAAGGAAGGTTAATTATTACAGAAACTAGAGGAAGAAATACGTTGTGCCGAATGGCACCCAACGGACGCTAACCGTATTGGTATTGTGTACGATAGCAGTCTGAGCGTTCACGACGTTGGCACGGGGGTTGCCATCACCACCAGCGCGCCTGAGGCCAGGTCCCGGCTTAAATTCACCGGTGGCAAGTGGAATCCTCATCAGGGTCATTGCCAGGTAGATTCTATATATCTCAGGAATAGGTTTTTAGAAAACATGACATCTATTAATAAAAAGAAGGTTGTTTGAGCAGTTAAAAAGATTAAGTAGGCTTTATACTTAGGAGGAAGTCCTACATAAATTAATAAGAGATTTCTTGCAGTTCGCAGTACTCCAGGACATGCACATAAAATGTTATGACACACGAACAGACTGCAGTAAACCATCTTGGAACATTGACAATGCGCATAGACAACTTGCTAGAGACTTGGACTTCAATCCCAATAGGCATGTTTATGTTCGTATATTTTATTTGTAACTCAAAAGACACTTAGCTGCTGCCCCTCCTAATTAGACTTAAACAGAAACTAATTTGAGTTAAATTGGGGTAAGCAACTCAAATTTTTGTTTAGGTAACTGTATGTTAGATTTGACTACCTCTACTACTCTAAGTATGTGCCTTTAAATATGATAAATAATCTAGAAGAAGCCTTTTCTATTTTGCCTTTATACACTCAAATTAATATTTTTTTTCATTGTTCCATATTTAAGATTAATACTGCAATATAAATTATATGTGGTGCCATCTAGTTCAAATAATAGTGTACTACAACAATACTACAATCATAAAAGTTGTTACTTTCAGGCAGTTCCACTTGGCCAGTGCTGGGGATGATGCAGCTTTGAACATTTGGGACTATAGGAATGGCAAAGAACCAATATTCAGTAGAACAGACCATTCACATTGGTGAGATGTTTCTTTCTTAGAGTAACTATCACAGCACATATGTACATATGTATATCACCTCTTATATAGAAAGCTCTTTGAGTTAACAAATAGAAGTGATAATGGGCATCTCAGTAGATAAATAATAGAATGGAAATCGCGTCTTGACAAAGAGTAGTGTGGACACCCCAACGTTAAATGGAGCGACGATCTGCGTAAGATGGCTGGCAGAGCCTAGACGCGTGTACCTGAAAATTGTTATAGGTAACACATCTTCGGAGAGGCCTATTTCTAATATTAGACAGCTCTAATGACAGCCTAAACCTGTCTACTATTAGAAATAGGCTTAGTTTCCTACTTAGTTTCCTTTGCAATCGAATTATAAACATAATGTTAACTTAGATTACCCTCATGTACGACAATCTGAACATGCTTGGCCGAAAGTGCACTGATATGGTATATTTCGTCGACGGCGGTTTGAATTGGAATGGATCCCCCGCCCCCGACTGAATTTCGGTTATTATGCACAAATCGAGAAGGCAAACTATTTACAGTGAACAAGGCATTTAAAAATAGAATTGCTTCGACTTAACAAATAAATCAAATTACTACAAAACAATTCTTAAAATACTGCTCAATATTCAAATTATATAATTATATTAATATTTATATGAATTAAGATAATTCTAAATTGTTTTGTTTTAAATAAATTACAATTATTATAATTATTTTATATAAACCAACATTATCCTTACATAATGTGCCAACAGATGGCGTCAAAATACATATAAAAATAGTTTGGTCTATTGCATAAAATAATTAAATAATCATATGAATTCTAATACGCCGACATATATTTGTTAGGACTGCAATTCTTTTAATCAAAATCTAGGTGTGTGCCCATGTGATTTTTATGTAACGCCATTGTTACATAAAAATCACTGTGCACCCAGTATCTGTGAGTGTTTAATGATTTATTTTTCTATAATAAATCTTGTTGAGCAGGGTGTGGACGGTCCGTTACAACACCTACCATGAACAGTTGCTGTTAACTGGCAGTTCTGACGCACGAGCCCTTCTCACGGCCGCAGCGAGTGTGGTCAGTTGTGATGATGATGGCCACAAGATCAGCAATGTGTAAGTTATTATTGCTTTTTATAAATGAATAAAAATATAACGATATTTCAGAATGTCTTTGGAACTTTTAAAGAACCAGCCTATACATTATAAAAAAAACTGTATTTCCCCAGGCTTGAAGATGGGGTGCTCCAGTCATACGAACAGCATGAGGACTCAGTATACTGCGCTGAATGGAGTGCTGCAGAACCTTGGACATTCGCATCATTGAGCTATGACGCGAGACTAGTGCTGTCGCGTGTACCTCGTCATTTTAAATATAAAATACTGCTGTAGAAAATAGAATAGCTATGTTCCATTTATTTCTTTTGAGATGCCCAGGATGTTGTATGTCTATCATGCAACACTCTTATCATTCCTATCTTATAAAAAAGATGAAGCTATGAACCTAAATGCTATATTTTATTTCTTTGTAACATATTTTCAGATGAGTTATCTATCAATCAATAAGAACAGAAATTTATATTTAAATGAAAAGATTTTAATTTAATAAAAAAAAACAAACTGCTAAATTAAAAATATTTTATTTACAACTAAAATCTTTCAGCAACTCTGTTTGCAACATTCCTTAGTGTACCATATACTTTGGATGGTGGAGATCCCATAATTAGATTACATATTGCTCTTCTGGCTAATGCAATATTTTGGTAACTTCCGAGTATATGGATCTTAGAGTCTGCGAGTACTATTCTTGTTTTAGTAACATTCTCTATTGTGAATTTTGTCCTTCCTGCTTTTCCTGCCAACCTTCCTATAGCGCGACCTAAATGATCACCTTGCAGAGTCTTAACATCTTTGATTTCAAAGGACTCAACAAATAAATCATCCAGTCGAAGTAGAGCTAAAGCATCTTCAACATCAAATCCATATATAAAAGCCTGCAACGATAATTTGTGATATTTATGTCCGACTGCTGGAGGGCAAGAATATCTTCATTTTTGTATAAATGGCATGAGCCCACTGGTAGATATTTGTCCATGGGAGATTAGTGGGTCACCCAGACTCAGAACAAATACCTATGGATGTCTCAGTGTAGAAATCAAACTTGCAACTATGACACTGATGGCTGTAGCTTTGCCACTGAGGCAATCAAAAGGTACAATACATACCTAATATAATTATTAATCGTTGATTATCAAAATATGTCGATTTATGCTTTGTTGTGTATTGAATAACAATATAAAAATACCCATTATGTCAGCCACTATAAATATTCTCAGGTAATTTCAAACTAATACAATTGATAACAGTCTAATGCCAGACACTGACATTCAATTCATCAGGGTATATTTCACAAGGAACAAGTAACTCAACTAATATTTTGAGTAGAAATAATATAATACTATATGCCCATCATATTTATACTATATCTGCATTTTAGCACAAATCTACCAAATATATACTTTTATGTAATGCAACTTTAGATTGTAAAAAATGTTAAAGCACATTTACCACATGTGTTAAATAAATAAAGTAAACCTCAGTGTACTACAATAAAATAAAATAAATATAGTAGTACTATCTAGTTCTTTAAAATCTAGTTTTAGGATTTTAAATATTAAATAATGATACCTTAACAAAGTCTGCAGCCTTTTGTAAATTTGCAATGTCCTTTGTCTCGGGTCCAATACGAATTTCCACATTCCTTGTTTTTGTGTTAAAACGAACCTGTAGTAAAAGGTGCTCCACTATTGGTGTGAATATTTTAAGCCAGTTCTCTTTTAAAGGTGTATATCTGTAAATCAAACAATACTTTGTATTAAATGTTATTAAGATTGATAATGTACAAAATAATTCATCCATAAATATTTTTTTTTGAGCCACATAGTTATTGAAATAGAATAAAACCACACATCTTTCCATGGGTGTTGTGTATGGTGACTAGAGGATAGGTTGGAGGGTCTCCTGAATAATAAAACAATTTACAAACATAAACCTGCTTGCCAAGAAAACAATTAACAAGCACATTATGATTTACATGAGACCATAAAGGGCCAGCAACACATGACAAGCTGGCAGATGTCTAAGATCATCATTTATTATCAAGTGAAATTGCTCATTTGTTTCCTTTGCTATAAAAAAAGTGTAATTTGTAAACCAAATTCATATTGACTAGTAAATATCTAGATATTCTACTCAATACTTAAAAGCATTATATACAACAAGCAACCTTCCACTAGTGTTCCAAATGGATGTTATTGGCTGTTTCACTGTTTGTTAGTTTATGTAGCTCTATTCTGTCATACTACTGATTTTGCAAATGCCAATCATTGGTCATGCAAAATTAACAACATTGGTCTACATCAGAACTGAACACTGTTGCAGTAATCCTCATGTTTGGCAAGTATATTGGAGATTGCAGATTAGTTTATTACTCAGGTTACTCCATTATGACCACATATTAATTTATTCCTAAATATAACTATATTCATAGCCTATATATTCATTTTCATTTTTCCACATCAGTATATCAGTATATTAAATCAATTCATCAGTATATAAAATGCATCATTAATTCTAGCACAAAGGAAAAATAAATGACATGTTAAATACTCTCAAAATAATTTGTTTACACAGACAAAAGTAGTGTGAAGTTTCAAATGTTATAAAAGTACATACTTTCTACTTTTTATCATAATTTATTAAAAATTATTAATGCATTAAAGCTGAAAAAGTGTACAGATTAATCGATTTCCTTGGACATATCAATAAGAAAATTCTACTTATGAAATATTCTTACAATAAGCTGTATTAAAAAATAAAATACGGTTATTACCTGTGTGCTGGCACTGCTACTTTTCTCATGTTTACTTTACTTTCATTTGGTTCTACAGCCTTTTTGGGTCTTTTGGCTTTAGGCCTAGCATGCTTCGGTTTGCCTTGAATGCCGTTGTGTTCTTCTACTTCCATAACATCACCAGATTCCGAAACCGCTCTTCGTTTCACATTTTTCAACTTTACTGTCTTTTTAGCTGGTAAAAAATCATCCACACTTATATTTTCCACTTCCATAATTAATATAATATAATAATAAACTTTAATAATAAAGAAATATTGCAAAAATGTTGATTTTTTTATTTTATAACTTCCACATGGCCCATAATAATAGACAGCAGCCTAAAAAGAAAGATTAAACGTCAAAAGTGTCAAAATAGAAACACAAGCTACGTTCCATTTAACCTACTCGCATATGAAATACAAAAATAATATACTCAATAAATTAATAAAATGTATTGAACTTATCTAAAATGATTACTCAATTGGTATAAAAATACTGTAGCTATAACTGCCTGGATTCTTAATTAACTTCAGAACGACAAAATCGATTGTTTGTCCGTTCAATTTAAAGTAACATGGCCAAAATCGGAAATAAGTTTGATGCTATAGACATCTCTATCACAATGGCGATGTGATTATGTCACATCTGTAAAATTGTTTTTTTGAATAAAATGAGTTTATATTACTATTAGGGGTAAGAATATACTTATGATATTCTAGTGAGCGATTCAGTTGCCTTTCATAACAAGTAATTACATAATATATTTATTCCTTAGCTTTAGAGAAAATGGCGACCCTAATCCGTACAACCTTCGTTAAAGTTCTAACACCAGCTCAAGGAGCTAAAATATCAGCATGCACCGTTGTCCAGCATAGAAATATTATGGGGAAGGCGCTTCGGGAGTCCTTGCCCCCACCGCCGCCTAAACCGGCCCCTTTTGACTACGTCAATAAAGACTATACTTGGCTGAGAAGTCTTTTCGATCGTACTACACATAGATTTGATGAGAACTCGAAAGTAGTGGTAGTGGAAGGACCTGTGGCTGCAGCTAAGACCGAATTTGCAGCTTGCCTTGCTGAGGATCTAGGTATGAAGCATTTTCCAGAAGCCAATCTAGATATCTACTATATACAACCTAATGGTGTTGATCTACGTATATTTGATCCTAAGATACCAGAAGATGCAAGAACTTTCGATCATGTCAACTTTAACTGTGAGCCTACTCATCGACTTGCAGCTAATTTCCAGATAATGATGTATGCAGCACGATACAGCCAGTACATTGATGCTCTAGCACACTTGTTGAATACTGGCCAGGGTGTGGTTCTAGAGAGGTCGCCATATTCTGATTTTGTCTTCCTGGAGGCCATGTGTGCACAAAAATACATAAGAAAAGAAGTTCGTTCAGTTTACTATGAACTGAGACATAATACGATTGAAGAGTTGCTAAGACCCCATTTGGTCATATATCTTGATGTTCCAGTCCCTAAGGTAGGTTGTAATTTTGTAATCCCTTGTAATTTTTTTATCGAACAATCAAAAGAATTGTCATACTCTTCCCTTAAGCATAATAAAAAATATAAAAAAACTACAAATAAATTGATAACAAAATCTTCTTTTCTTTGATGGCAACCAGTTAGAACTATGATGCCATTTTAAAATAAAATATTTTAACATCAAATCTTTTGAAATAAAACTAGTCAACCTATCATGTTGTCTTGATAATATGGTGGCCATTTTACCAAAACTTATGTACTTTTTCTAGTCAACTTAAAAGTCACTATTTTTTTTTAATAGTCCATATAAATGTCCCACTGGTGAGCATGGGCCTCTCCATTTCTGTGGACGTGACCCACCAAGCTTATCCAATGTGGATTGACTCTGAATAAATATTTATAATCTATACATGTATTTATTCCGATGCGGGGATCGAACCCGCGGGCAGAAGGCCCCGCCATTGAGCGAAAAGTATACATGCATTTATTTGATATCACTTTAATTATATGCGTTAATCATAGTATATCAGTCAGTATAGTCAGCAATATAGTTTTATTGTATAATACACCACCACAATTAAAAGATTTCTTGGTCCACCAAAGTTGTGGTGTGTGAAAAGAAGTTTCGGGAAAACACACCATACTGCATGTTATTCATATATGCCTTATTTTATATAGATTTATGAATTTAAAAACCATGCAATTAAATATGACATTAGGAAAATTTTACCAAATTTATATATCCAACTGCTAATTTAGAATGAAATATACCTGTAGGCCATACTACATCCATATATTTACACCAATGTGAGAAAGGAATTCGTAACTATTGACTCAGAAAGCATTAACTTAGCCACTGAATGAAATATTTAATTTGTAATGGTAGAGCATGAAGGGGCCAGAACAATGGAGAAGTATGACACTCTAACAGAATATTGGCATCAAGTGGTAGCACTTTACTGTGTCTGCATTTCATAAAGTGAATACAAAGAACCACATCAAATTCCTTTCCTCCTTTATTTCTTTTTCTCCTCCTGCTATTTGAATAGAGATAGGCAATGCAGTGCCTTGAACCATGTTTGTTCTCTTCCATAAAAACGGGTTGTCCACTTTTGTAATTAGAGTTATTGATTTTATTTTTATGTATTGATTGTCTTACAATATCAGGTAATGGAGAACATTAAGAAACGCAACCTTCCGCACGAGGTGAAAGGCAAAGCGTTGACAGAGGGCTTCCTCACGGAGATCGAGAGACAATACAAGAGCAAGTACCTAAGAGATATCTCCACACATGCCGAGCTGTTGGTGTATGACTGGAGTGGTGGTGGTGAGGTTGAAGTGGTAAGATATTTTTTTGTATTCATTGGCATTTATTTAGTCATCTATACCTTCGGTACAAATTGTTAAAGGTAAGAACAAAGAAAAAAATTCTTTTATTTTCTAATGATAGCTCAGTAACTAGATTTGAAGAAGTTTTTTTCCTATTTTTGAACATTACACTTTAATTTTTTCTTATACTTGTGATTTCCCTTCCTCATACAAAAGTTGCATATACACATTTCTCTAAACGAAGTTCTTGCCTTTTTAAGATTGGCATAGTATCATCAAATGTAACTGATAAGTTGGTTTTTTGCTTACATATTTTTGAAGTTGGGAACAAAGAAAACAAAGTTGTTCGGATAAAGCGGATGTCCGATAAAGGAAATTCGGATAAAGGGGAGTTTACTGTATATTCATTAGTATACAACTTTTCATTTGCAGGTAGTGGAGGACATAGAGCGTTTGAACTTTGAGCAGTATACGGAGCGCGAGGAGCCCAAGATGAAGGACTGGAGGCTGCCCCGCGAGGTGGAGTGGTCGGAGCAACGCATGATGTTTACCAACAACAAGCACTACTTCATGAACCTGTTCGGGGTGCCGCGGCTCGACGTGCCGGAACTCATCACCAGCGCTGACGACGCGTATGAGAGGCAGAAGGTAAAAAAATATTTTTTTAGCGTATTTTTTATTTGCCTCCTTATGAGCCAAACGAGCAAGCGTATCAGCTGATGGAAAACAATCAATGCTGCCCTTAGCATCTGCAACACAGAGGCATCACAGTTGTTTTTTATAGTCATGTTGTATTATTAATGGGAACCACCTGGTGAATTAGTTAGACCATAGGTTCCCAACCTTTTATGGGCTACCACCACTTTTAATAAGATAAACATTTTAAACGGTTACATAAAAAATGTTTTTTCATGAAAATATAGGTATTTCATAATGCTCCTCATTTGCCTTTGGACCCGATAACGCACTCATGAAAAGCTCCAGCGCCCACTAGGCGACTGTACCACTCCCTTTGGAACAAACAATAAAATATACTTTTATCCCTCAGGTCATCGATGCACATCCCAGTTTCCAGCACTTACAGGGATACAACAAGGATGATACGGGTCTCCTCACTAAGAACAAAGTACCTAAATACACAGAATACTATTAATACAATTATTGCAGTGTAGATGTTGATATTATTTAATAAAATGTATAAATTTCATATGTTGTTTTCTTTCTCGTCGTTTTTTTAACAGTAGGTATACAATTTGAAATGTACATGTCATCACAGTAAATGTTAATTTATATTTTTCATGATTAAATAACGGCTATAAAAATTCAATAGTCACAACTATTATATTTTCAATTCTTAAATTCTAAACTGTTTAAGATCTTTTTAAAAAATGTTTAATAACTATTTCTTTGCCGCATCTAGAATCTACATAAATGTGACGACACGCTAGCGTGAAAATTGTTGCTTGAATTTTTTCCAAACAAAAAAAATGAAAAAAAGAAATCATAAGGAATGAATTATTATATAAAAATTCACACATATTGCTTAATGCCCAATAAAAAGACTTCAATTAAACAGCATTTTTATTTAAACCGAGCATCATCATCAACAAAGCTAAGTTGGCTCGTCCTTAACGTTGAACCGAAGTATTAAAAGACGCGGAGCAAATTTAGTTTCATTTTACATCGTTCCCAGTGTGGCCCACATCTAAGATGTTATTAGGCAGGCACAATGACCCAAAGCGAGTTGGCTTTCACCAATAAATCGCCACTTGGATCGATCTTGCGCCACCGTCCAGGGCATCACTCCAGTGGTACCTTGGATGACCGACCCGGCGACGGCCTTTGGGGTCAGCCCAGTTAGGCGCGTTTCACGGTTCGATCCGCTCCCATACATATAACGTGTCCCAGCCAGTGAAGTCATTACCGCACCTAAGATATGCTCATTATTTTCATATCCTCAATATAATTGCGCTATTTTGACGTTTTGAATCACTAGATAATTTATTAGATTAAGAAGACAACCTAAATAACTCACTCGCGATGTTATCGCATGCAAAGCCAATGGTTGCGGAATTGATTTCCGCATTGGGATAAATAATATATTATGGCCTACAGGTATTCGTGCCAAGTTTGGGTATCCCGTCACTCCATTTTGTAAAAACGTAACGTGGAATCCAGGTGGGAAAAATAAATGGACTGCAAAAAATATTCTTTTTTCAATTTTTTCTTTAGTAATTAAAATTTTTTGTCTAGTGACATATGTACATGTCCAATCATACAGGCCAAAACCTGATTGCGTTATCAGTGAAAGATGGCTAGCTTTATGAACAGTAATCTGACAGATTCCCAACTTTAACACAGCGGTTTAACCCGAAGAACCCTTGGATCACACTACTAGACAGCGGCAGTTGTGATGGATCTTCTATTGTTTCAGCTGGGTAAAAGAAATGAGTAGTTTTTTTGCATACACTTTTGGATCTAGTCACAAGCCCTTAACAAAGTTTGTTAAGGCTCCAAGGCAACGTGTGTATAAAAAATAAACCAAAATTAAAATTATTTAAATAACCGATTATAATTTTTTTTGACGGCTTTATGATGTGAGTAAAAAAATAAAACAAATTGATATTTCAAAGTATTTTTTTTTACATTCCCAATAGTAACGAAACTTGTAACATAGTGTAATAATAACAGCACCTTACATCACCCGCTGATTTATCGCGTCAGTACATTTGTTAGTTCATTAAAAAACTATTTTACATTTTTATTTAAATAAAGTTATAAATTATATCGACACAAGATTAGTTTACAATATTTTGAATAGTAAATAAATTGTAATACATTAAAATTTGCTCAGTAAAAATATTATACTAAAATAAACTGGTTACTTTTTATATTGCAGCCGTACAAAGGCACTAGCTGTACGAATCTTTATTCCATTTTTTTTACATCTTTAATATAAAAAAATAGTTTTAGTTCCGAATTCTTTATCATAATTAATAATTAACAAGAAAATCATTAAAATTTCAATTAGTACATTATATTTGTATTTAATTTTTTTTTTAAAAAAATTACCTTGTTCGCAAAGTAAATTGTATATACATTTGAATTTTATTTATGTTACATATAATGGAATGTCAAAATAATACAAAAAAAAAAGAAATTTGAGCATAGAGACAAAAATACAGATAAAAAAGTATAAATCTTTTTTACACATACACAGCAATTTATGTTAAAATTTATCACATATAATTAAAATTATCAATAAAACAAAAGGAATTGGTATTTCTATACAGCATTTTTTTGTTATTTTATTGTTTATTATAATATAGTCAAAGTAATTTCACAAATGAACTGTTAAGTCCTCATAATTTTTTTGGTAAATTAATTTTTCTTTTTTTTTAACACAGACAAAATTGATTTTTATTTTGTTTTAGCATGTGCGTCTGTTGTTTTTAATTAAAGTTACCCACAATATAGAGAAAAATAGGTGGTTTTTTTTATATAAAAAATAATCATTAATCCCAAATGAACCCAAAAAAACTTGTTGATTTTATTCACTTACACACAAACGCTTTTACTTATGAAAATAGATTTCAAAACTCAACTTAAAATTTTAAAAGGAATTAAATATAATTTCAGAAGAGTCTTTATGGCGGCTGAAATAATAAATAATATAAAATTATTACATTAAAATCAATAATTTAACATTATTTGAACCCTGCATTTAAAGTTTTCATTCAATTAATTTATTAGAATTAAATAAAATTAATATGAATTTTTCGTAGTTTGTACAGTTCTGTACGGTAGAGTTTCAACAGAGAAAGAAGTTCTATTCTATGTAGAATACAGAAATTATAAAAATATATAAAGAATGTAGAAATTCAAAAGACAAATAGTCTGTGCAAAGAGTCACCAGGTTTCCATGTTAAATCTGCACTAGCGGCTTTGTTGACGTTATTGACTTTATGGTGGTAATCCTTAGAATTAATTTTATGCCAATTATCAAACCCCTAGTATATGGGACCTTGGGACCTACATGGGACCCTTAAAAAACGCAGTCTAAACATATTTGTGTGGTGTAGTCATCGTATCGGTTCTTACTATTTATTTTTCAATGTAGGCTACATGTCTAGAAGGTAAGGCGAATCGAGAGCCCCCAGGCCAGCGGCGACTCCGCCCTCATTCGCGTCCGCCAACTTAGTACGCAGCATGTGACCCACTTGGCGGTTACAGTAGATTTTGTCCTTCGTTCTGTACAAATAACAAATTACAAGTAAATATTTTGTTGCTTTTATGCGAAAGAGTGCAGGGTGTAGTCTTGATTTATTGAATCCTTCATGTATTTCTCATGAATATTTTATTGAATTTACAATAGATTTTGAAGACACATTGATTGCTAATTTACAAACATGTTAAAAAGGAGAAAAGATTACAGCTAATATAAACACTAGGATTAAGCGTCTCTAATGTTGCCACATAGCGGCTCACAAACACTTCACGGCAATGTGGTCGCCACAGATACTAGATGGCGTTGCGCCGAAACAATAAGTATTATACGAGCGGAAAATTTTCCGTAAGGTCGTGGGCATAACCAAAAGAAATGGGTTATGGAAAATTCGAAAAAAACCGAGATAGAAGACTTAGTGGACCAGCCAAAGATTATGGGCGAAATCAAGGCTCATTGACTTCGTCGGCTCGGTCGCCTTGAGCGAATGGGCGGGGATCGGAGTGTGAAGAAGAGAGAAATATTTGTGTCGACCAAGTCGAAGACCAGTCGGTCGACATAAATAGGCTCGAACTTCAAGCCAGCAAGACAAGAATTAGCGCAGGACAGAGAGAGATGAAGGACTCTTCCCGTATTAAATAAACGAGGTGGATTTTGTTATTTATTTATTTAGCAACCCTCCACCCGCGGAGTTAATAATGGTAGCGGGTTCGATCCCCGCATCGGAATAAATATATGTATGGATTACAAATATTTATTCCAAGACTGGTAACCCCGCCAATCCGCATTGGACAAGCGTGGTAGGTTAACATTCGTTCCTCCAGAAATGGAAAAGCCCGTGCTCAGCAGTGGGACATACATGGGCTGTTAAAAAAAAATATGCGTGTATACAATGGTTTAATTGGTGGTGCATCCAGAAATGGGCAATTGCCCGTATTTGTGGGCCCAAACATTAACTATTTAAATATACATAATCTTGACAACGTACCTTAACTAATTTCTAATAATTATGAAAGACAAAAAAGAAGAATGAAGGCCCACTTTGTGTGTGATTGTGTGTCTATGCATGTGTGTGTGTGCTCGTGTGTTCTCTGCCTGTACAATTTTAGGTGAGTATGGCCTTCTTTTTTTGAGAGGGAAAATAGCCACTTATTAATGTCCAGAAAAGGGGCGGTCTGTGGTTAGCAGTGGTAGATGTATGGGCTATGCAAAAATATATACTATTATAGTTTTATAAAAACAAAGCGATATCGCTCGCTGCTGGGACACGTGTACAAGCAAAACAATAACAGAAAATTAATAATGTGCGTTTTTTCTGCTGGATTAAGTGGATTTATTTGGAACTTAAACCAAAAATTTAACGAAAATCGGCCATCAATTCTCCACCCACCAACCACTATATACAACACCAAACACACATTACCACTTTTCCATCTTGTAAACGACACATGTTTCGCCCCAACACGAGGCATCTTCAGGTATAGGAGACTCTACGGAAGACAACCGAAAACTGACTGATGACTTGGAAGTGATGGATTTCCGCAAAGTAACGCCTGACTCCATTAATATATCTTACCCAATAATGACTCCAAATATTCCCAGCTCCGAAACGAGATCAGTCAACGGTGGAGGCACAGGAGCACCAGGGCGTATTACGTATCCAGAAACCTGAAATCGCGAGCCGTTGTTATTCTTATCGTGTTAGATATTACCATTATATCATATATATATAAAGGTACATACATTTTATCTAGAGGATGACCTAAATGACTCAAATCCCACACAAGGATAAATGTACAAAAAAGGTGATGTTGATATTCGTGTGGAACATAAAGGGAATTATCGATTGGGAATAGGGACGTAGATTATTATTGTTAAGTGTGTTATAGTGGTAGAGCCACGCTGCAGACGAATACTTTTTCAAGAATGGCATAACATTTGTCTGTATCATGAATGTGCCGACTCGCCCGGGGAAGTAGCACAGCGCCGCAGAAAACCGGCGTCTGAGTGGTAGCTTAGCTACCGCTTCGTATGGTGAGCGAGAGTTCCAGAGGCCCAACACTCTTCCCCACCCCTTCCCCTCCCACTCCTATAATGACACTTTCTTTAAATCGGTCAAATAATGACACTTTCTTTAAATCGGTAAAAATAAGATCGGCAACGCTTCCGCACTACCTATGGCGCTGCGGACGTCTATGAGCGGCGTTGATTGCTTTCCATCGTGACACGCCTGCCCGTTTGCCTTCCTAACCCATAAATAAAAAAAATTGGCACATAACCTCCAAAAGACTGTTTCACAGAAAATGAGGGGTCAAATTCCCGGAACGCATAAACACTTTTCTAATTCCCAAAGTTGAATATAAAGGTTTATAATGCAACTAACCACATAGTTATTTAATCTATACCACCATAATACCAACTAAAGTAAATATAGTACGAAACAAAACGTCACCAGCGGTGGTAATATCCTCTCCATGAGTATATAGGCGGCCCGTTCGCGGCTGTGACGCATCCGTAGCAACGCTTCCCGCACTTCCACCCCGTAGACGTTATTGCCACCGCCCTCGCGCTGTGGCTTTAGAACGAATCTATAACCACACGAGATGCATGAATATACCCGTTTATTGTGAATGTACTCTTTCTTTATCATTATAATAAGACAATTAAGAGTTTATGGCCCAAACTCCATTGAAGATAAAAGATTTAGTGAACCCTCAATAAAAATTGTGCATGTCCATTCCGTCTCCAAGATTAATAGCTTGTATGCGTATTTTTTTTTCTAATTGTCTCAGACGAATATACATCCTGATAAAATTACTCTTCTGGGGATTCGTCAAAAGATGTCGTCGTATTTGATTCGGTACAGAGAACATCGAAAAGGACAATTTACAATATTTTAACCAGAATAAAAAATATAATACCATAAGTTTCGAGAAAAAAAAGTCTAGTCATTGTATTTAAACCAATTAATTTTTCTTCCAAAGAGTTCGGCAATAAACAATATACGGATGTTCTTGTTTGCATATAAGAATACATAGAAAAAGTTTAAGTTAAAACAAACAACATTTTTAGTTTTACAATTCCTTAAAATCTTTTTTAAATATTTTGTTTAAATTAAAAATTCATTCATAAAAATATAGGTGTGTCACCGTCGAACTAAATCCACAACTGGAACATATGATGTAAATGCATCAAAGGCCTCTTTAAAAGTAATGGATCAATGACCTCTTATGGTAAAAGAATCAATGGCCTCTTAGAGTAAAGGAATCAATGTCCTGTTAAGGTAAAGGAATCAATGAATTCTCTAAAAAAAGGGATAAACCACTTTTTTAAAACATCAACATGGTACGGATTATTGTCACGTGTCTATATGACATAGATTGTTTACACGTTTGTTATTATATGGAACAACATTTCGTAATTTTTATGAAAAATAAAAAATATATAGTATGTTAGAAACGATATTTTATAAAACATGAGATATTGCTATCCAGTACGGTGCCATTTTCCCGAAACTTCATCCCACGCACCACCACTCTGTGGTACCACCCACCTTCGGTATTTCCGTACCGATACGACATTAGGACCTTCCAAAACCAAACCTACTGTTGTCTCAAAGGTCGGCAACGCATTTGCAATGCCTAGGGTGTCGTCGATGTCTATGGGCAACGTGTATTGCTTTCCATCAGGCGACACGCTTGTTCGTTCGCCTCCCTATCTCACCAATAAAAAAAAATAATGTAGATTTTTTATGAGATGTTTTATTTAGTGGGTATTTTTTTACACTGATGCGAGGACCTGTATAAAATGTTATTAGTTCACCTCTCGGCGTCTGCGAGCGCCATATCGACGGCGCGTTCGCCGCTCTCGTCGAAGTCTAGCGAGTAGAGGCCGGTGAAGATCTCCCGTACGCGTGTCGTGGTCGCGTCGTTGCCTATGAACTTCTCGAGCACGCCGGGCGCCGCTAACGCTTGCTGCACTTTTTTGGTGCCCGCCAACTGATAGTGTATCGACGGGCACTTTATTGCGCTATTGATAAGTTTAAAATGGTTAAGCAAAATACAGGTTATTTTGAAGATTAGATTTTCAATTAAAGTGCATACATACACATATACAGACAAGATATAAGAAAGCGATGTGGAGTAAAAGAAGGTGTCGTGACAAAAGTTGAGAAATGGATGCGTAGATGGTTTGGGCACATAGAAAGGATTGATGAAAGACGACTGGTAAAAGAAATTTACGTTGCGGATGTAGATGGAACAACCGGTAGGGGAAGACCAAGGAAAAAATACCTTGACCAAATTGCTAAAGCTTTTAGGAAAGGCTAGATCAAGCCGCCTCATCAATCAAAAATATCAAGCCTTAACCAGCTGGCTTGCGTAAGGAGAGTGATGCCACACTCATCACTCTCCTCAGTAAGTAAGGAAAGTATACCGAGAAGAGAAGTAAAAGTATTCTCTGTAATGAAGTTACAGCTAACGGAAGCAATACTCTAGGTTGCTCTGAAAATGATTAAAGATGGATCAAAAAAAAGAGAAATTTCTTCTGCGTTTCTCACCTATTCTGCTCGCTTAGTGGAAGATTTTCTGAGAAAGTTGTATTTAGTCAAGATAAAATGATACATACTTGGATCGTTCGACACGCAGCCTGGCTTCCCACTCTCGGGTCGAAGGATACTGCGCGGGCTCATAACCAGAGCGGTAGTACACCACTGCCACCGGCTTACCCTCCCTTTGTATAATAATAAAATATTTAAAAACATGTACACACACACACACACACTTTAAGTCATAGATACACAAAGCTCAACCTTCTGAATATCATAGTTTAATAGTGGTAGAGTCACACATGAATTAAGCAACAATAGCTCAGTTGGCAAGGCTCGGGTTTACGATCTGTACGTCGTGAGTTCGTATCCACAATCGGACTATTGATATTTTTTATAGTAGAGCAGGCAAACGAGCGTGCGGGTCACCTGATGGTAAGTCATCACCGCCACCAATAAACATCCGCAACACCGAATCCGCGACGCTCTAATCTAAGCGGAATTGTGCCCACCCCAAAACACGAAGGGCTGCCTAAACTTAATGATGTAAACCATTTCCTAACATAACCATTATAATATGGACAGTCAAAAGTTTTACTTAGCTAAGATCCGCGACAAGCATCTTCAGGTATAGTAGACTCTACGGAAGACAACCGAAAAGTCCGTAGAGTCTACTATACCTGAAGATGCCTCGTGTTGGGGCGAAACACGTGTCGTTTACAAGATGGAAAAGTGATAATGTGTGTTTGGTGTTGTGTATAGTGGTTGGTGGGTGGAGAATTTAAGGCCGATTTTCGGTAAGTTTTTGGTTTAAGTTCCAAATAAATTCACTTAACCCAACGGAAAAACACACATTATTAATTTTCTGTTATTGATTTGCTTGTCGCGGATCTTAGCTAAGTAAAACTTTTGACTGTCCACATAGTGATGGATTTCCGCAAAGTAACGCCTGACTCCATTAATAATAACCATTATAAGCTTAGATAGAATGGTATACAAAAATTCTAGTAATATTTAAAAACATTGCTAGTCTTCTTTAAAAAAAATGAACCACCTTGACCGGAGGAGTATCATACCCAAACATAACATCGATGTTAATTGGCAGTTTTTCTGTGTTACCATATATACTGTACAGTGAACGTAAGGATTGGGTCCCTAACTCCCTTTCCCTTCTTTTACTACCTTTTTACCCTCCGATCGAATCCTTGCATTCTCATTATTCACATCCTTACTCTAAAATTAGCGTTGGAGCCGTAAGAAGGTTTATCGTCACCAGAAATCTATTTTTTTGTTAAGTTAAGCAAGTAAGCAGATCACCCGATGCTAAGCAAATACCACAGCCCTAGGTATCTGCAACATCAAGAACAATACAGATGCACTGCCTTACTTTGGGTATAGTTAGTTACCTTGGGTTAGGTTAATAATCACAACCTCCAGGTGGTGCACCATATGTGCCCCAAAGTAGGGAGAAATAGAGGAGCCTCATCCCCATTCCAACTCTGAGATCAGCACCTACATAGGGACAACCTTGTCGGACCTGTGGTAGCGTGTTTTAGCGTTTCCCGCATTTTTAATAAATGGCGCAGGGAGGTTATTAAAAAAAGAATTAATCTAACCCTTTTAATATAATATAATAATAGAAGTAAATAATATAATATTAGAAGCCAAAGAAGAATGTAAAGCATAGATTTCCTCTATTCTTTACATCTCTGATCTGAGACCTGAGATCTGAGATCAATTTTTTTAATTTTTTTTTCTCATTTTGAGAGTTTTTGAAATATGTTTATTCATAGTGAAATGACAAAAAAATAAACAAACATAACTTACAGTATAAGCTGCTTCTTGTCGTTAAGCGTGCAATCTTCATAGATTTCGTTCAGCGTCTTTCTGTGTATCTAACAAAAAGATTTTGTATTAACGTGTGAAGGAGGAAACATGCCGTATGCTGTTAGCTGAATTTGTATTGACAGCGGGGACATTGTATTGAGCAAACTTTGCTGCTCCAGTTTCCAACCTCACATGCACGCGATGCATGCTGCAGTTAGAAGAATGAGGTGACGACGATCTAACTATAGCAATATAAGTGGTAGAGCCGCACTGCAGACGAATACATTGTCAAGAATGGCATATTATTTGTCCGTAGCACGAATGGGCCGGCTCGCCCGGGGAAGTACCATCGCGCAGAAAACCGGCGTCTGAGTGGTAGCTTAGCAACAGCGCTTCATCCGGTGAACGGTAGAGTTCCGGACGCACAACCCTCCCTCCCCCCTCCCATAATGACACTTTCCTTAAAGCCCGCACTTCTGCACTGCCTATGGCCCTGCGAATGTCTATGAACTGCGTTGATTGCTTTGCTATCCCATAAAAAAATATTATTATTGCAAAAACAAAGGCAAGAAAGACCTGAAGCTGCGTTGCCGGTGCGAAACCTACTCGCCAAACCATCTGACCAGTGAAGCGAAGCATAGAAAACGTCTTATCAGTGATTATATCGAGTGGTCAACTATCGTAGACTTTTGCTGATGATGATTTTTAAGATGAAATGTTTTTTCATTTCAAGGCTGGACATCTGGCTGGACATCCAGATTCAAAATAAAGACCTTTAGGCCAGGGGTGGCCAACCGATCGACCGAGGCTATTAGTTTAATCGATAGTGTCAAGGCACTTGGGTCTGCTGTAAGCGATATTTATATCGATGAAGGAAACGAACCTCTGACTGACTGACCTCTGATTGACTCTGGAAGCGGTAAAGTGGTAACATCTCCATTGAGCCCATTAGATAGTCTATATGTTATAGATATATAGTTATATTTATCCCTCACCTGCTATCCGTCTGCTTCACAAGGTCAGAGTCGCTCAGAGTGCTATGCTCATAGTTTCTTTGGTAGAAATAATTCAGTCACCGACATAGTCTTTCGAATTAGCAAACTAAAGTGGCAATGTGCTGGTCACGCTTGTCGGAGATTCGACAATCGTTGGAGCAGACGAGGGCTGAAGTGAAGACCGCGTCTCGGCAAACGTAGTGTGGGACGCCCCGTAGGGTAGTTAGATGGTGCGACGATCTGCATCTTCGGGGATGGGATGCATATGTCCAGACTACCGCAGGCTGTTGATGATCCCTCACCTGGATATCCGGCCGTTTCTCCGATATTTCAAACTCATGGAACCTCTGATCGCAAATGTTGTACGAAACCTCTTCGACCACGAAGAGAACTACCGCCGACGCCACACCGAATAGATCGAAGGCGTCTGTTATACCACTACAAAGTCCGGACAGGGCTGGGTTTTCGGGCATCTGGAAAATAAAAATGTATGATTCGCATAGGTTAAATAGAAACAGAGCTATGATAGCACGAAGCAGCCCGCTCGATAGGAACAGAAGTATGTTCAAACAGAATGGGAAGAAGATATGTAAATGAGCCTTTTGACTTGGATTATTTAAAAATAAAATGAAAAATTACACCGTTTCACGTCAACAATTAACTCCACTAGTCTCAGTGCCCCATGAGGATTTTGATTGTCGCTAGAAAACTGTAATGATGTTGTATTATGGCGAATCCGGTTTTTTTGTAGAGCATGGAGGAATAAATGGGCTAGCACGGCTGGGAAACTCTCACTACTATACTTTCACAGATCGGTAAAATAAACTTACATTTTTCACGAGGTCCCCATGTCCCAACTGTCGCAAAATGTAACTGAAAAGTAATAAAAAAATTAATATAACTTAAGCTGATCAAAAAACAATAAAGTTGCCATTGTTTTATTGTCGTTGTTACTCAAGATCAATCAAACAACAAATCCTTTTGCACAAAAGAAAAACAACAAATTTTAATATACCATGCTACAACGTTAAACGCAGAACACCGTTTGTAACTTCAATCCCCTTTATTCCAAATTAATTTATTATTTACAAGTATTCAAATATAGGTTATCACACAATTTTGTTATTATCGATACAAATATCAAATAAACTCAATCTAATTTGAATAATTGAAATTAATTAACCATTCAAGTAATTTTAAGAACTTAGGGTCATTAGCTATGCAATATATATATTATACACGACAAATTGGATATAAATCACTAGTAGATTTCACCATAGGGATTTAAAAAAATAGTTACACATAATTGGATTTACTGTTTAAATAGTCATTCTCAATCAATTTCTAGTCTTTTTGTAACTATAACTTTTTTTTCTTATATTGTTACTATAAAGTAACATGTTGTTTCATTTTGCTCAGATCGTCCATTTTTCTCTGACCGATCTATTTAAGTAAAACAATTAGATTGTGAACTCCGTTACATTCACTTGTCTTTCCAACACATCTTACAATGAAAGCATCTAATAATTAATATAGAATAAAGGAGACGAACGCTATGTACATGCTTTATAATTTAGCAAATACAAAAAATATTACATGCTACCGAATGTATACATTGTTGAAACAAATTTTTATGACACACTAAGAATACTCAAAGTACATTTATTTTACATGCAAACTGCAATTACAAAGGTTAAAAATAGTTTCTTATAGACAGTCTTTTATAAGATTAGAAGGCAAACTAGCAAACAAATCGCTTGATAGAAAGCAATCGATGACGCCCATAGACTTATACAACTTCATAGGTATGCAAATCCATCGCTAGCCCTTAACAAATGTGTTGGTTTACTTTTTAAGGGTTTCAATGTCGTATCAGTTTGGAAAAATTCTCGAAGATAATTGGTTCCAGAATACTGATGCATTGAAATAAGTTTCGGAAAAACGTATCAAACTTATTTGGAACGATTCCTTGGCACACTTACCTACAGTAAAAGCTATAAAAAAATGAGAGATGAGATATCCCTCTGCGATGCCAATGAATGTAATCGTTTAGTCAGATCTTAACCATCGATGATTTGTACCACCCGACGTTATGTGTGATGAAGAATAACAAGCTGATACTGGGGTGCTCCGACCCTGAGATGAGTCTCTCTTACTTAGTTACATTTTTATGTAAACTCTTTCTCTCATCACTGACTATTTACCTTTAATTATGGCTTTTAACACTAGACTTGTGGTCATATTAATTTTAGAAAAGCCAGGTTATTTATTTCGATTCTTCTAAAATTTTGTGGTACTTACCCGGTCAAGCAATATTCTTGTCTTAGCATGACCGCCATTATTAAAAAACACGTTCATACAAGAGTTATACCTGCCACGTTTTGGTTTTGGTTTTCATTTACATAGGATTGTGTATTACTATTTGTGTATGGAAATTCGTAACGCAAATCCACGCTTTGTATGAGCATCAGCTCCCCGTAATATTAAATTAGCCATTTTATTTTAATATTTATTGAGCTAAATATTTATTATTTGTCAAGAAATAATTAGAACGAAAACCCAAACGGTAAAGTAACGGATGAATCATTTCAGAACCAAAAGGTCGCGGATTCGTTTGCCGCATTGGAATTTATAACTATTTGTATAAAACTAATTGTCATATTTTATAAATTATATGATTAAATAAAAATTGAAGTCTTAATTACATGTGTAACTCGTCTATTCTATTCTTTTGTCTAGTCCCATGACTGATTTAACACTGGCATTATACACTGATGATCACTATTAAAAAATATATAATAAAAGAAATTCTTTACATGTGTAACTCATCTATTTTACTGTTCGTCTTACTGCCATGACTGTTTTAACACTGGCAGAGTACACTAATGAACACTATAAAAAATATTTTTACTACCACAGAGCAAAATATACATCTGTGATTGATATAAAAAAACTGTAGTGTGTGCCCCAAAGTGACTAATTATAATTGGTCAGTACAAAATAATGTATCTGGCCACTGATACAAGACAACAAACAAGCCATCAAAACGTTAGTGTTGATTCCTTTTGGCGCAGATTCTTCGCGCACTTCCTGCTAATAACATAACAATTTATTACCAAGTTCCACAAGTTACGTTATTTTTCTATTTTATTTTCATATTGCTTTATGTTATATTGTTAATTTATTGTTGTACATTATTAAATATATTGAATTCAATTAAACAGTGTGTATCTTGACTTTTTACGTTGACTGAAAAAGTCTATAGCAAAGTTTGCTTGATTGGGCACCATATTAACAAGATAACGTGAAAAGTTGACTAAAACGAAACCATTTGAAAATAGTTGTTATTATTTTACACGATACGGGCATAATGATTTCACATATTTGCATCAAATAAAGATATCTGTCAGTAACATTGTAATGAAGTATTGTAAAAACAATTTAGTATCGTACTGTGCAACTCTAGGGTCATTTATTTATTTCAAGAAGTTAAATTATAATAATAGTGGCGTTATATTGAATAAAGTACAATTAAGGAGTAGAAGTGTAACTAAATAAAATAATCCCGTGTATCGTGACTTTTTAGTTGAGTTTAACTAAACAGTTGAAGATTTTGGTTAGAACGGCCGCCATATTATCAAGACATAACGTGACTGTCCAGCGCTTTTCTTGATACTTATTAATTTTTTAATTTATTTATTTAAACAATACATATGTGCATATAAGGTTGAATTGCCGGTGGACCCCGAACTGGGCGATTGCTCGTATCCTAAATATTAATTTTAGATCTTGACAATGTATATAAATATTTAAACTAATTTCTACTAATTTTAATTATGAAATACAAAAAAAAAAAGAAATTAAGGCTTTTTTGTATGTTTATGTGCCGTACAGATACATGTGTGCGTGTGTATATGTGTATGCGTGTGTATGTGTGTGTGTGTATATATATATATATATATATATATATATATATATATATATATATATATGTGTTTGTGATCGTGTGTTCTGTGCCTGCACACTTTTGCGTCAGTATGCTCTCCGTTTCTTTGTGGTACAGGGAAAAGAGCTACTTTGTTTCTCATTTTATATTTACAACGTTGTATATGTGTGGGTGTAGGAATTGTGGGCAATTATCTTAGCAGACAATGGCATAATTGTAATACTTAAATGCCATTAACGAATAAGTATTGTATTGAAGCTAAGTTAAATATGAAACTGTGTTTTTTTTCATGGCGTTTGTTCAACATATTACAATCAGGGATGTAAAAGTGAAGTCAAATGAAATTAATGCGTGTGTCTTAACTTTATAAGTAGAATCTAGAAGACCATAGCAAGTTTTGATAAAGCGCTCACAATTTCATGAAGATTTTTATGATATGATATTTTGACAAAGACAACACTTAAACAAACGAAGACGAAATCGTGTCGATGGTAAAGCTGACATCGAACCGTTTGAAAGATGTGTAACCTAAGCCCAAGACCGGCAATGATTGGACGGACAGCGAATACAACGACAACATGACGCGAGACGAACCATTCTATTCACCGACAATGCAGGCATGGTCAGGTAACATCTCTCAAGTGATCACTACTAAAGCTATGCGATCTCAAAATACGTGCGCTCAAAACAACATATATATATATATATATATAAATTAATTAAATAGTACAATCGGATAAATGTACTAACTTTTTTATACGACACAACAATCTAAGAGTTCATAACAATTTGTACAGTGCATACACCTATAGAAGCGGAAGCGGTGAAAAAGGCAGAAACAGGCAAGAAGCGGTCATTCGGTGATATGGAAATGATAGCATAGCGTGCAGTTGTAGGTAGCAGTCACATGAGAGATGTTGACTGATATGCAGTTCTCTGTGTGAGCCTTAAAACATTATATTAGAAAAATTATCTATTCTTACACATTTTGCACAGATAAAAAATCTATTGGTTTCGTAGATATCGATCACATGGCTAACTTTTTTATCTGAGTTTTCAATTCACCAAATTATCCTGACATGACTAAACAAGCATTGTTTGCTAGCTAGCAGCTAAACAAGCAGTAAAGGCCTAAAACGCCTTTCAAAGTACAAAAAACGTTATAGTTTTTTTTTAATAAATAGACTACTAACTGTTTTTTATTTAACTATAATATAATTTTTGTTAACCATTCGAACTTAGTTAATAATGATTGTGTGTTCATAATTTTCCATTGGACTATTAAATGGTTCATATTATTAGTCCAATGGAAAATCACATATCATAAGCCCGATCCTTACCAACTGAGCAACAACAAACAAACACGACAAACTAGCATGTTTTTATTTCCAATATGCTTTTAATTATTAAAAAATATTTATCTTACACCACAAAAAGTTTATTTACATGTGCTTTTTTAATTTACTACTAACTAACTTTGTTGGCGCAGCGACCCAAAATGGATCTTGGCCTCCGAACAGATCTTAAGCCACCGTCCCCTGTCCTGCGTCACCTCCTGCCAGTTACAGACTTGAAGGCTGCGCAAATCATCTTCCATCATGTAAATTTACTACTAATGGTGAACAGTCAAAAGTTTTACTTAGCTAAGATCCGCGACAAGCAAAACAATAACAGAAAATTAATAATGTGTGTTTGTTGTGCTGGATGAATTGGTGGTGAATGGATGGTGGATTTATTTGGAACTCAAACCAAAAACTTACCGATCGGCCATCAATTCTCCACCCACCAACCACTATACATAACACCAAACACACACTACCACTTTCCACCTTGTAAACGACACGTGTTTCGCCCCAACGAGGCATCTTCAGGTATAGTAGACTCTACGAAAGGCAAACGAAAAGTCACTTGACTTTACGGTTGTAATTTTCTGTTAATGTTTTGCTTGCTACGGATCTTAGCTAAGTAAAACATTTGACTGTCCACATAGTGATGGATTTCCGCTAAAGAACGCCTAACTCCATTAATAACTACTAATGGTGTTAAAAATTTGACGAACCAGTATTTCAATTTATTTATATAAAATTAATTTTATCTGCTCAAATGTGTAAGAATAAATTCATATAGCATGACATACATACAGAGCGTTCACGTATCTATGTGAAAAATTTACCCACTTGTATTTTATTTCAAAAACAATACCTTTCATTTAATATTTTGTTTTGCATACATAACTAGAAATATTGATCCATACAATTACAAACGTGTGGATAATGCGTGTCACGTGACACGTGTCAATGAACCGCACTATGCTGCTGTGTTAAAAAGGTCATTGATCCCTTTACGTCGTACGTTAGAGTTACTTTGACACACTTATTTTTTTAGATAATTTATCTTAGTTAAAAAAAAATATTTTAATATTTTTTTAAATTATAAGAAGTAGAACAAAAGATGTTTCTTGCAAGTTTATGTATTGTTTTTTATAGGTGACAAAGAACACCCAGTATGTATGAAACATAGTAAAGCTAGAATCGGCAAACAGAGAGACGATAAGGCCCACACTGAACGGCGGCACAAAACGTGTCGGTACCGAGACATGTCGGGAAGGTTGGACGTGATGGCGCCGAAACTGGCCGCGACCGTGTTAAACTCCACTTGCTTTATTGGGCACCGGTCCGTGCACTGCATCAGGTAGTCGGAGCGGAAGAGGCCGAGACTGTGCAACTGCAAAATTCAACTGAATAAAAGTCTGTCCAACCATTACATCTTAACACGTTGACTGCTATTCGTGTTTGCAATGAAACTTCCGTCAGGCCACTAATTCCGCTAAAAAAACGTGCGCAGATTTGGTGCTTTATAAAATTGGGGCAAAGATTTGATTGTGAATTTTACAAGATTTAGAGAACGAAAATTCTTTGTAAGTTGTCAAATCAGCGTCACCCGAATACGGGTGATACGGCCCGATGAGAACTTTTACTGTCACCTGAATATGGGTGACGCGGCAGTCAACGTGTTAATCATAATATTTTCTGAAAACATAAATGTTTTGAATGTGCAATATGACATGAGAACATTTTATGTTTATTTTATTTTATATTATTCCTTGCGAAAAAATGTCAACAACAACAGTGTAGATCTTCCACGCCCCGCGCAACGCGTTTCTGCGAGGTATGAGATCGAGCTGCTGTAGCCAGCGGCTTTTTTGGCGTCCTTATATCGTCTATTTCGTGTGTATGTCTCTCTCTGTGTATGTGTGTGAGTGTGCATGCCAGCTAATGATGATAAGCATAATTGTCGAAACGCTAAATAGCACATAGATGTATTTACTATCTTTTGCAACAGACTGACGGACTAGTAATATAATTACGGATATTAATGCAATCTCTAAAAAACGATGCTCATCATTTCAAAGTACGCTCAAACCTTGCCAAATTGAGGCGTTAGTTATATGATTCGAAGATGCTAATGCTGCTAGCCTATTGGCTTTAACAGCTTTATCGAATACTGGAGCCGCGAGCTCGGAGCCCGCAGGCAAGGGCGTTAGTTAGTTGAGAAAATTATATTTATTCAGCAATCATTTGTCGGTGTGGCAATTTGTAAAAAATGTAACAAACTACAGCAACGAAATTGATTTCAAGACACCGTTTTGTAATATGATTTCGCTCTAACCCTTGAAAGTTAAGAAATAACCGTTTGGACTGAAAATCATTGCTGACAAGGTCACTATAAGAAGGAGAGTATGAACAAAAAAAAATAGTACATTCTTAAAGTTTTTAATCTCTATTAGAGATAAGATTCATTGGGAAGTAAAAAACCGTGTTTAGTTCTAATGCCCCGCTTCGTTCTTTGTGTAAAGTATTCCACAAAAACATTAAAATGGAGATTATTTACTAGTATGCTACAATTCACACAATATATAATAATAAATCTGGTATTTCAGCTATCCTCTGTTCTCCAACACTGTCTATTGTATTGTGCGGTAATAATTATATAGAGTAAGGTATTTTTTTGTAATTCCTGTGGATGATTCACTTGTGATTTAATATTCTATGATTAAAGAAATTAAAAAAAAACAAGCACTTATTCATAACTGCCTGGTATGAGTTGAAATTTTACTACGAAAAACTGGCAAGCCACGTACAGTAACATGGTTGCACTAATTTAACATATTAGGCACGATGAGCCACTATAGAGGCTTTCGCGAATGTTCTCTTTCTGAACGACGCGCCAATATAGTGGTTTTAGTAGATGTCATCCTCTTTAAAAAATTCGTCACTATAGCAGCGAACTTTCTAATAATAACACACTCGCTCACCGTTGTTTGAATTTAATAATCATTTTCAAATATTTTTACGTACTTGTTTTGCTTTCGCATCCACCGTACAGAGAAACAGACCTGTGCAAAGTTCAGCCGTGCCTAAGAGTTTTAACCTTTGCGTGTATATCGTATGCCAACATCAACTCAACAAATACCTAAAATTTTTTTTATATATTCACGCCCATCCCCCGCAGGGGTTGGCGGAGACCACAGAGCTCCATCCGCTACCATTCATCGCAGCAAAACGGCTCTCCATTAGTCGCTTTTCGCCCTCGTGAGAATCAGGACGTGACGGGTGGCGAACCACGTCGTCGTCATTTTCAACAAATTAGGTATATTAAATTCATTTTTAATATACCTAATGAGCCGCGGAGGTAAGGCACCATAGTACCCGTGGAAGCCCGACCCCGGGACGGTCGGCACGCTTGCGACTAGGCTCGCCCCTAGCCATGCATCCATTGGCACGGCAGACCGTGGATTGGCGGAGAGGAAGGGAAAGGATAGAGAAGAAAGGAAAGGGCAGGAAAGAAAATGCGGATTGGGGGGGTTACCAGACTCGGAATAAATATTTATAAATAAATGAAATTCAGCACAAACTAACAAAGTTTGCTACCACTAATTATCTATAATATGGATATTACTGTGTGTTACGACACAACATTAAAAATGTGTATACAACTAGTGTTGTACTAGTATATAAAACATTCATTGTTAGATAATAAATTACTAAAGTACTATCCACATTATGACTTACGACCGTCGCTGACTCAATGACGTTTTTACATAAAATATTCTCATGTTATTGTTATAGCGAATTAAAATTACTCATTATGCCATATGTTTGCAATTTATCAATATATACCTCCACCTGTATTGTAACAAACGTTTTCGTCACCAGTCAATCTTATTGTAATTTATCAATATGGTTAATATTAAAAACGTGTTTTATATTAGTTAAACGATATCTTACATTTTACTATATACAATAATTAATAAAAACATTTGGTGTGTCACAGAGCTGGAATTACGGTTATACCTTCTTCCTTCTCATTCTACAATTTAGTATGCGTATTATATAAAACAGTACAAATAAATAAAATAATACTAAAATTGTTCCATAAAAATAAAGTACATAATATAAACACAATATATATATTTTTTATGGGATAGCAAGGCAAACGAGCAGGCTTGTCACCTGATGGAAAGCAATCAACGCCGCCCATAGACATCCGCAGAGTCATAGGCAGTGCTGAAGCGTTGCCGACCTTTAAGGAAAGTGTCATTATTGGAGGGGAGGCTGTTGGGCATCCGGAACTCAGACGCTCACCATACGAAGCACGGTAGCTAAGCAACCACTCAGACGCCGGTTTTCTGTGGCAGTTCCCCGGGTGAGCCGGGCCGGCCCATTCTTGCTACAGACAAATAGTATGCCATTATGGACAAAGTATTCGTCTGCAACGTGGCTCTACCACTATCAATAAAACCCCCTTGCCCCAGCGTTGAGTAAGCGCATTAACAGATGGTGCTATTACAGCCGCCCATATATATCTGTACACCCAGGGGACTGTAGGTGAGACTGCTTTTGAGAAATGTGTAGGATGAAGAAATAAAGCGATCGGCAAAGAGAGAATAAAAAGGCGTCCGGCTTTCGTGTTCACCAGACCAAGCGCGATAACAAAGATGTCTACGACGTCGGTTTCCTAATCACAGAGTGGATATTTCATGACCAGTTCATGTTGCAGGCGGAAGTACATCAGTCCATAGGATCAGTCAAAGTCAAACCATACTATATTAAAAAAATAATGTTTGTACATGCATTGTAATACATACAGTTAATAGTCTATACATCAAACATCAGAAAAAGAATAGGGTGGAGAGTTAAAAAGTAGAGCGTAGACTTTTTCGCACGCAAAGGAATTAGTTTTTTTTTTAATTTGTTAAAAATATCAACAATCTTGATAGGGACATTTTATTAATTTTTCTAAGCTTCTTCATTGACAACTAAACATATAAAGTATTTTGACGGAACTATTGGATTATTTTTTTCTAAATAATATATAACATATAAAAGTTATGGTTTTTGGAAAGGAGGGGACTTGCAAGAGAAAAAGTTGAGCAAGTAAATGAATTAGTATATTTGGGGTCATTGTTTACAAGAGATGGAAAATGTGAATATGACATAGAAAGGCGAGTGAAAACTGGTAATCAGGTTAATGGAGCCCTGTAGTCCCTTATGAAAAGTCAGAATGTGTCTAAAACGGCCCGACTGGCGGTTCATCGTAAGAGTGCGTGTTCGGACTTTGTTGTATCGTAGTGAAAGTTGGGTTTCGCAGAAGAGTCATGAGAGCAAACTGAATGCGGTTGAAATGAGATCATTAAGAAGTATGTGTGGTGTAACTTTGAATAATAGAATAAGGAAGATATAAGAGAACGATGTGGAGTAAAAGAAAGTGTCGTGACAAAAGTTGAAAAAGGGATGATTAGATGGTTTGGGCACATAGAGAGGATGGATGAAAGAAGACTTGCAAAACAAATGTACGTTGCGGATGTGGATAGAAGAGTCTGTAGGGGAAGACCAAGAAAACAAACCCTGAAATATTAACCAACGAGCTTGCATGAAAAGAGTGATGAGTGTGGAGGAAGCAAGGAAAGTATGCAGAGACCGTAGCAAATGGAGATCTGTGGTCTCTGCCTACCCTTACGGGAAACAAGCGTGACGATATGTATGTATGTAATATATAATAAATTTAAAAAATATAACAAATTCGATACGTATTTGTATTTTAATTGAATTTTATTCCATTGAATATAAGATAGTATCAGTTTTAAACTTAAGGAAGGCAAACGAGCACGATGCAAAGGAATCAACGCCGCCAACAGACATCTACAATACCAGTGGGATCGCAGAAGCGTTGACGGCCTTAAAAAATAAGTTATTATATCAATATCAGCCCGTGGCAGTCCACTGCTGAACATAGGCCTCACCCAAGGCGTGCCACCTAGCCCGATCTTCGGCTACACGCATCTAGTCTCTGCCAGCCGCCTTGCGCAGATCGTCGCTCCATCTAGCAGGAGGGCGTCCCACACTACGTTTGCCGAGTCGCGGTCTCCACTCCAGCACTCGTCTACTCCAACGATTGTCAGTTCTCCGACAAACGTGTCCAACCCATTGCCACTTTAATCTGCTAACTTGAAGAGCTATGTCGGTGACTCTAGTTATTATATAATTTTAAAGTAATCAAATTTTCGCGGAGCTATCTTAGTATTTCATAAATACTTTTAAAATTACAAAACATGGTAATGGTTAATCTAACACGGAGCATATTATATATACATTTTTGTGACGTGAAATTATTCTCTTCTGTCTGAATTGGAAATAAAGCGGATGTTAATATTTTAGTTTGTTAATTAAATTCAGTCTTGCAGTGTACACAAATCGCCCGTAAACGTTATTACTTATATTTATTAATTTGTACAGTGTAATATTAAACGATTAGCTACTTACTCATTACTGTATATACAGACAAATGCATACATAAATATTAAATGATAAAAACAAAATTTTCTACAATTAAACAAACAATCTATAGCGTTACAGGACTGTGGGCGACCTTTTGGACCGACTACCTCTGTATGTCCCTCGAAATTGGGCCGAGGTGACCGAAGCCGGAGGCAATGCTGTTGATTTCCACCTGCTTCCAAGAGCAGTAGGGCGTGTGCATCGCGCACTGATTCACCGTGTGCGGGCAACGGGTCTCCAGCATTATGTCCGAGCGCAGCATCCCTAAAGTTATTGGCTACGCCAGACACATACGAGTCTTAACGTGAAATATGATATGGAGATATTGCTATACTATTGCATGTGATAAACCTATCACACAAATTATATTATATAGGATTTAATGATTTAAAAATACGTGAACGCAAGCACGATTCTCTTTTTTTTTTATAAAAACAAAATTACATTAGGAAACATTTTAAACATGCTATTTTTTATACTGCTATTAAAAAATAGCAAATAAATTTACATATATTTCGCAACTTTATTTTAAAGAAGACTAAACTTATTTTGATATTATTAGAATTCTCGTCAACTATTCCAATCAAGCTAATAATACTTGTGCTAAGAAAATATGGTTCACATCAATGGTAGTATCAAAACCCGGACCTTACATTCCAAGCACAAATCCTACTAATTGATCTATGGCTTGCTTTCAATTAGATCATTTACATTGATATATTTGAAATATTTAAAATGAGTAAAAAACTTATAATTTAAATTCATTTTACTAAAACTAATTTCTAAAAACAATAAACGTACTTGCTCCTTACAGTAGCCAAGAATTAAATCAAAATTTTGGCTTAAAACAATACAATAAATAAAAAAAAATATTATTATAACAGGGCAAAATAACAATCAATAATCACCTGTGTTACTCCTTCCTGACGGACTTTCTTCCATATATCATAAAGGTTTGCTGTAAACTCATCTACTTGGAGAGCATTTTGCAGGGTGTGCTCTAAAAACTCCTCATCATGGGCCACCTACACAGTTTAATTATTTAACCGTTAGAGTAGCTTTAGCTGAAATTGACACGAGCGCGATAGTGCTCGCGAAACCAGTTGCTGTATAGCGCGTACTAGGGGAGGTCGCTCAAACACATTGCTAATTTTCAGTGATATTGACGATAACAATTATTTTGCTGACACAATGTTATTTGTAATGAGCATCACAAGGAGGTCAATGGTAAATGACATCAAAAGAGATGATTTGTCTTTTTAAGTATATACGAGTAAAAATAATGGTACTAAATGGGTTAATCAACATCATTAACCCTTTGCGGACCAGAAGTGACTCACTCGCCATATGACTTAATGTCACAACTGGAGAAATGATTCTGATGAGCAGTACAATGTAGTAAACCCTTCCTAATACAAGTAAGTAGTACTTGGGAATATTTTAGGCACTACATATTACATAGGCATTGATTAATTTAAAAAAATTTCATTTTATTTTACCTTATGCATAAGTTCATTAAGAATTGGCTGCAGCTCAACTGCCTTGTTGAATTCTGAGCGTGGAAATGGTGATGGAAGTAGCACAAAAGGAGCAAACTGTCAATAAAAAATAGAAATTAAATTGATTGAACAATATAATGAAAATAATTTATAATTTCTACATTGTAAGCAGCAAAAGTTCAGTTGGTAAGAATTGTCTGTATTTAAGCAAACTGGAACTACATGACAAATTTCATTTTTTACTTTTTTTTTAAAATACTAAATTTAAAGTGGTCTGTTGGTCTGGTTCTGTTCTGCTTTTAGTACCAAGGGAAAATTCATGTGGTTCTTTTTTGTATGAGACTTTAGACCACTTTAAATTTAGTATTCTTCAAAAAAAGTAAAAAACGAAATTTGTCATGTGGTTCCATTTGACATAAATTTGGACCATTATGCTTATTTATGATCTGAGGCCATGAGTTTGTATTCATTTTATAATTCATTTGAACAGTGAAATGTACCATTTTCTAAGCATAAGCACTATTAGCTTAGTCGGAACAATTAAAAAGAACAAAACATTAATATTATTTTTTGAATGAAAAACAAATTTTAGAATATACAATTAATTGTTATAAGGATGCTGTATGTAGGATGATGTAGATTTTCTTTGCATGTCCAGTCCAGACATTTGTATTTGGCTTATATTTCAAAATCAGTTTAGTTAGTCCTCAGGCTAAACTTTGTGTAAAAATTTCAAATATAAATTATTGTTACAATTAAACAGATATACATCATTAAAGTGTTGTTGATACAATATTAAATATGTGCAAAATAACGATAAACTCGAATAATAAAATCTTAATAATGGTAAAGATTACCTGTATGGCATCTTTAGTAAAATTTTTCCTGTCTCTCATGCCCACACCGTGCATAAGTGCCCAGTCCTTTGCTTTCTCAATGATTGTGATCAACATTTTATGCTCCAAAGGCAGTGGGACACACGACGTAAGGCGGGCTTGGGACATTTTAAGAAAAAATATTTCACTACTATTGTAATATATTTTTATTACTCTACCACAAGGTTTTATTTTAACCACGATAATAAGTTAAAAATGTTAATATATTTTATGAAATTTTAAAAAAATTATAATGTATATATAAAACTCCTCAAATTTTGGTTCTTATTTAACACTATCACGATTTAAGAATGTTTATAATTTTATATGAATTTTTAACGAAAAGAAACAATACTTTTGAAAACTGTTGATGTTGGTATTAGAGTGAAGAAAACAGAAGTGAACGATAAACAAAAAATATACATCAAGATAGATATTAAAACATTCGATGTCTATACATTGAATCGATACTGTTATCGATGCATTAAAATAAACTTATAAATCGGAAGTTATTTAACATCGAGATTACATCGATATATTTTTATCGAAGAGGATAACTTTATAATGAGTAGATAATGCGAAACCTAAATTAAATGATGCACTATTTTCTGACTTTTACTTACTCCATTTATTAAGCATAGCACGGCGCACGAAAGAACATGCATCCGAACGTTTAAATTCAAAGGATCTAGCAGTGTAGGCTAAGTCTCTTTTAATCCCCATATCAATCATGTATCAAGTCCTTAAAAAAATTTATACATTTGCCCGGCCGCTCATTCTACTATTATTGTTTTAGTTATGTTAATAAATTGTTCAGTACAAGAGCGCACCATCATTCTATAAACCCAGCTATCTTCAGTGGAATTTCGAACCTTTTCTAGGTCACAAAACGTAAAAAATAAGCTAACATATTCCTCACAAGTCAGCAACGCTTCTGAAATGTCAGTATTGCCAATTGTGTTGCAGTTATCTACCATATATCGCGTATTTATTAATTTTGCTGGTAGACGCTTCTTTACTTATTAACGACTGCTTCATCAACTTTTTTAAGATATCTTTTAAATTAATTTTTCTAGTAATTAACCTTAGACTGAAACTACTTTTTATTATTTATTATTTTTAAATATTGTTGTACTATCAATTGTATCATATCGATTATGGTTATGATATTATATTTTTGACGGTACCTATACGAATTGTCTATCCATAATTTATTTTTGTCTATGTAGTCTGTCAAATTTACCAACCTACAGCCAATCCATAGTATAGTAATAATTAGTTAACCGTTTATGTGTTGCTTAAATTGTAAGAAATATCAGGATTTAAAAAGGAAACATATCGGTTATTTGAATATAAGTAGTTCATCAAAAAAATGGAAGTAACAGACGCAAATTTAGCCACTTTAGCGAATTACTTACAGCAGACATTAAATCCTGATCCTAGTGTTCGGAGACCCGGTTAGTAGTAATAATATTAGCACGTTTATTAGTTATTCTCACAGAAATGCAACTAAGCTTTTATTCGCAGTTGAAAGAAGTGATTTTACATTTATTTAACGTTTAATAACAATGGGTTTGTTTAATATTTCATAACCTAAGCAGTGAATATTATGAGAAAAGAAAACACATTGTTAACTGGAGCAACATGTATTAACTAAATTTATCTTTGCCGTAATTGTTGTTACATGTGTGTCGCTTATCTACTTGTCAAATCAATTTTCATTAATAAGTGCCATGTTACGATTAAATTATGAAAAGTTCTTGCAATCAGTAAAATCCTTTACTCCTAGCAGAGTCTAGGCTACACAATTTAAACTTCTACGGTTTTCACAACACACAAATTGATATTCACAGACTGTGTGTGGATAAATGTGCTCCATGTCATCATCAGTGCATGCAAACCAAGTTACTTAGAATGAAATTTTTAATTTATTTAACAGTATGTACCATCAAAACAAATATTGAAAGAAGTTCAAAAAGGGAACACACAGTGTCAAAACATTTTTTATCATTATTGTATTGAAAATGCTTAAACTCCAATCTATTTTATTTCACAATTTCAAGCAATCAACTTTCAAACATGGTTGGCAATATTAATGTCCAGGTGATGAAGTTTTTATATACCTAGAGAGCAATTGATCAGTTGATACTTATTCATAAATTATTGCATTTATTTTTTATTTAATCTCTTCTTATATAATTATCTAATTTCCATCTAAGTATTGATCTACATAAAATGTGTCTTTCAGCTGAGAAGTTTCTAGAAGGTGTAGAAGTCAACCAAAACTATGCAGTACTACTTTTAAATTTAATTGATAAGGATGGGGTAGACCTAACTATTCGAATTGCTGGTGCTGTAGCTTTTAAAAACTATATCAAGAGGAATTGGCCTGTGGTAAAGTATTATGCAGCAATTTAAAATAATACCCAAATATTTCTTTATGCCTCTGCAATTGTAGTCTTTGAATTTCATCTCACTGTTTAAATTTTTTATCTAGTTCTCTGTATTGTCTCTGTAATGGAACTAAATTCTTATGACAATAGGTATATGATTTTTATTGTTATAAGCTTTTTTGTTGAAGATCTAAATGACTCAATGGAAAATTGAATGCTAACAAGACTTTGTTTATATGGCATACAGGCATTTATATTAAATTTGGATGGTTGTCTTTGTCATTTATATTATAATGGTATATTTATAACATATTATAATATTCCTTTAAAAAAAATTTATAGTGTACGTGCAGTATAGACATATTGTTATCCTTGTTTCAAGTGTACCTTTTTGGGAAGCACACAAATAAGTATTCTACAAAATGTTAGAATAATATTTGTTTATTAAACATAAAAGAAAAAATGATTATTTCCAATTTTGTTTGTTTTAGGAAGAAGATGGCGCTGACAACATACACGCTACAGATCGAGCTACTATAAAATCACTTATTGTTTCACTTATGTTGAAATCTCCTGAAGCAATTCAAAGACAGTTCAGTGATGCTGTATCTATTATAGGAAAGTATGACTTTCCAGAAAAGTGGCCAGGTCTTATAACAGAGATGGTTGAGAAGTTTGCTATGGGTAATATAAGACAATACTTAAATAAGGCAAAATTAGATATAAAGTTATATAAATAATCAGCCGTCTTTGTATAATAACCACCTTTAGGCAAATACTAGATTAAGCATTTCACATATATTTTATAGTGGTAGAGCCACACTGCAGACAAATACTTTGTCAAGAATGGCATAATATTTGTCTGTAACATGAATGGGCCGGCTCATTTTCATAATCTTATATTATTATCAGTTATATTGTTTAATTATGGTGGCGTATTATGCAATATAGTTTGATTAAGGTGTATAAGTGAAGTGTTATGAAATAAATGAGTATATTGTAACTTTTTAAGTTGACTGAAAATAGAAGGTTTTTGGTAAAATTGCCACCATTTTATCAAGACACGTTATGTCTGATGATGATCTGACTTGTTACATTTCAAGAGATTGGATATTATTGTATATTACTTGACACTGGCATAATAGTTGTAATTGCCATCAAAGAAAAGAAGAACTTGCCAACAATTGTGGTCCTTGATACTCATACAACTTTCTTGTTTCAGGAGACTTTCACATTATTAATGGTGTTCTTAGAACTGCTCATTCATTATTTAAGCGCTACAGATATGAGTTTAAATCACAGAAACTTTGGGAAGAGATTAAACATGTACTTGAGAACTTTGCAAAACCACTTACAGATTTATTTGTGGTAAGTATACAAGTATTTTTTGTGATGAATGAGAAATAAATAGTAGTTCTCTATGTGAACATGACTGTTTTTTTTAATAATATATTCTATGTATAAATAATAGTTTTATTTATACATAGGCACCTTCATTAAACAAGCCTCTGCTTTCTCCAATGACGGCTAACTTCCTGCTATATCTATGGAAGAGCAGGAGTGACTGTAAGGCATCAGTTGCTCTCTATAAAGATATAAATTCACAACCGTATATGGAAAAATTTAATTTAAGTTTGTATAAGCTGTACAATAATGTAAAAAAAATAATTATATAGTATATAATAAATCAAATAAGAAATATATGTATTGTTTTTAATTTTTACATAATTCATTGGGGGTAGTTGTAATTGTCATATTTTAACTACAAATTTGATTAGACATGTTTTTTTTCAGGCCACAATAGACCTGACAACAAAGCACGCCAACAATCAACAAGCACTCAATATAATTTACGGTTCATTAGTGTTGATATGTAAAGTTTTTTATTCATTAAATTACCAAGATTTACCAGAATTCTTTGAAGACAACATGCCAATATGGATGCCCAACCTTCTGAATTTGCTGCAAGTTAAAGTGCCTTGTTTGGAGACTAATGTAAGTTTTAATTTATTCTGTTCTATTTCTTGTATTTATTTTTACCTCCTCCAACTTCTGCCATTGAAATGAAATCTCTCTCCTTAGCAGGTTTTTTCTCCCATAAATATTTGAACATTTAAAATTAAATTAATTTTCTAAACTCCATACCCCTTTATTTTCTCCACATATCCAGTTTCTGCCAGCCACTTTGAACAGATCTATGCCCTATCTAGCCAAGAGGATATCCCACACTACAATTGTCAAAATGCAGTCTCCACTCGTCACACCAGCATTCGTCTATTTCAAATATTGTCTATTCTCTGATATATTTGACCAACTAATTGCTACTTCATTTTAGTGATAAATTCAGAGAGCTATGTCAATTACTTTTGTTTCCTGGTGGATGTCTTAAAATAATTCGTCCACCATAAACACTGAGAGCATAGCTGTATAGCATTTGTTATTTATTTCCAGGACGATGAAGATAAACCAGGTGTGATGGAGCAACTACGAACAGAGGTGTGTGAATGCGCTGCCTTATACGCATTGAAATATGAAGAGGAATTTGCGCCCCATGCACCGGCGTTCGTCACCGCTGTGTGGACAGTATTGTTGGCAACTGGACCACAACCCAAATATGATGCGGTAAGGATCTATACTACGTTAGACATGGATTATCGACGTAATGGCGCCTATTTTCTTTGATGACTTTTCCATTGACACTGTAAGTTACTGTCAGTCGCCCTGCCTAGATCCTTACCCAAGCCGGCGAGAGCATCTCGTACTAACAGATTATTCAGCGTTCCATTATTCTAATTTTTGTGTAAAGTTTTCAAATTTATTTCAAATATCACCTTTACGTTGCGGGTGTGGATGGTAGCGTCGGTAGGAGAAGACCAAGGAACATAACTTGAACAAATCGCTGAAGTTCCCTAGAAACTAGGTTGGCTAGGTCAAAAGTTACTGACGACATTGTATGAAGGGAGTGATGATTGTGGATGAAGCAAGGAAAGTGTGCCGTTATCCTAGCAGATGGAGGTCTGTGGTCTTTGCCTACTCCTACGGGAAACAGGCGTGATCGTATCTATGTATGTATGTATGTGTATCACTTAAATTTCTGTCTTTCTCTACAGTTAGTGTCAAACGCGCTGACATTCCTTGCCAAAGTGGCAGAAAAGAACAGTTACAAAAATTTATTCGAAGACCCAGGAACACTCAGCAGCATTTGCGAGAAAGTTGTCATTCCCAACATGGAATTCAGAGGTATGCTTACATAACATATTATGACGTTCACTTTTTTAGGATATTGATTACAGAAATTGCATAAGAACCAAATATAGCTAAAAATATTTAAAATTTACAACTAATACTTAATATATTCATGTATGTGGACATTTAGAACTTTTACTTAACTAAGATCCGCGACAAGCGACACAAACAGAAAAATAATGATGTGTGTTTTTACTACTGGAAGCAGTGGATTTACGGGGAACTTAATCAAAATCTTACCGAAAAACGGTCGTCAGCAATTCTCCACCTACCAACCACTATCCATAACACCAAATACACACTACTACTTTTCCACCTTGCAAACGATACATGTTTCGCCTCAACACGAGGCATCATCAGGTATAGTAGGCTCTACGGAAGACAACCAAATCACTTAACGTAAATCCGCTTCTTCCCGTAGAAAAAACACATTATTATTTTTCTGTTTTTGTCGCTTGTCGCGGATCTTAGCTAAGTAAAAGTTCTAACTGTCCACATAGTAATGGATTTCCGCAAATTAACGCCTGACTCCATTAATCATATTCATGTATTTTAATTTCGCTTCTAAACGCCATGCTGGTCACGTAGCTAGTGAACAAATAACATAATAACCTATTATTGGCATTTACCGTCACGGGACTTAAAAGTGATAAGATCACATTTTATTTATTAAATAAAAAAAAATAAGGGAAAATATTATTTTAAAGATTTCTATCGTGACAACTACCGTTTCATGGCACTTTATCTTTTATTTAAATGCAATAAATATTCATATTGTTGAAGATATTTAATATTTTTTTTTGACTTACAATTACAGAAAGATTTGATGTTATAGATTTGCTACTATCTATTATTAGGTTAAATGAATTTGCATGTTCGATTTTTACATGGAACACTCATTAGACAAGCGTGGTCTGTTAATATCCACTCCTCCGGAAATGGGGGAGACCCGGGACCTCCACTGGGAGTCTATATATGAGTATATAAATCGAAGACCAGAAAAGTGATTTTTTGTTTTAGTTTATTTTTTGTTTAAATTTCAGTTCAAAGTTTCCGGGTTTTCCACCCGGAACCTTGGCCTCGAAGTCAGATGTCGAGCCAAACGGTTCTCTTGGCTAACTTTTTAAGTCTAGACAACTGCTTGGAAACTCATCCTAATGTTGTATGTATGTCCCTCCTGGGTTAGCCATCAGACATAAATATTGTTCTTAGAGTCGGATATGGAGCTGTTTGAAGACAATCCGGAGGAGTATGTGCGTCGAGACATCGAGGGCTCCGACGTGGATACCCGGCGGCGGGCCGCCTGCGACCTCGTGCGGACTCTCGCAGAACACTACGAGGACAAAATGATGAACATCTTCGGACAGTATGTTCAGGTAAACTTCAAACATATCTATGCCTAGAACGGTGTAACTGCCCAACGATCTACCAACTACGGTGTTCCCGAACAATGTTGTCGCGGGGGTATTCAAGATTATATTTTTGCTTATGGCTGTTAATTTTGTTTATAAATAATTTTTTTTTCTATCACACTGACGATAATGTCACCGTATCGATGATGATATATCATAGTCCAGTACGGTGCATATATATATATACACACATATATATATATATATATATATATATATATATATATATGTATATATATATATATATATACATATATATATACATATATATATATATATACATATATATATATATATATATACATATATATATATATATATATATATATATGGTGATAATTGCTGTATGTTTCAACATTAGTAAAAAATGTAGTCAAAATTTAAAAGGAACAAAAAGAAATCGTAATCAATAAAAAAATGAAAAGTAAAAATCTTTTTATTTTGAATTTAATTTGATTTCTGAACGACTTTTAAATTTAATTGATTTCTAAACGATGGGACGAACATCAAATATTTAACAGGTAGCGATAGTTTCTAAAGGAAAACGAAATTGTTACTTTTACTATATTCCTAATATTTTTTATTATTATATATTTACTCACCTTGTAAACCTTCCCTGGACTTCCAAAAATAATTCAAAACCAAAGTTAGCCAAATCAGTCCAGCCGTTCTCGAGTTTTAGCGAGACTTACGAACAGCAATTAATTTGTATATATATATATATATATATATATATATATATATATATATATATATATATATATATATATTAGGTGTACAAATAAGTTTCCGCGGTTTGTCAAAAGATGGCCCCACCAGAAGGTTATGGAGAAATTGTCAGATGTAAAACGTAATATCCCAAGTTTAGTCATCTGGCAACACCATAACCTTAAAGTACTAGTGATTCCGTATCAGCATAACGTAATTTTTTTCGTGCAAAAATGTCAAGTTTTATTCCGAATAAGCATCATTTGCGGGAACTTTTGATTTACTTCTTTAATGTGAAAAAATCTGCAGCTGAGGCGCATCGATTGCTTCTAGAAGCATATGGTGAAGCTGCTTTAAGTGAGAGAAGTTGTCAGGAATGGTTTCAAAAGTTTAAGAACGGTGAGTTTGACGTTAAAGACAAAGAACGCAGTGGAAGGCCGAAAGTGTACGAAGACATGGAATTAGAAGTACTATTGGAGGAAGATTCGTCCCAAACGCAAAAAGAACTTGCACTTACTCTACAAGTGACTCAACAAGCAATTTCACATCGTTTAAAATCGTTAGGAATGATTCAAAAACAAGGAAATTGGGTTCCATATGAACTAAAGCCGAGAGACGTTGAACGCCGATTATGCATGAGTGAAATGCTGCTTGCCAGGAATAAAAAAAAGAGTTTTTTGCATCGTATAGTCACTGGTGACGAAAAATGGATTCACTACGATAATCCAAAGAAGAGAAAGTCATGGGTTAAGCCCGGCGAACCATCAACATCGACAGCTAAGCCGAATATTCATGGAAAAAAACTCATGCTGTGTATTTGGTGGGATCAGCTTGGTGTCGTGTATTATGAATTGCTGAAACCAAGCGAGACCATTACTGGAGCTCTCTACCGAACACAATTGATGAGATTGAGTCGGGCACTTAAGGAAAAACGCGCCCATTACTACTCCAGACACGACAAAATTATTCTTTTACACGATAATGCTCGTCCACATGTTGCGGCGCCGGTAAAAACATACTTGGAAACACTCAACTGGGAAGTTTTACCCCACCCGCCGTATTCACCAGACTTAGCCCCTTCTGATTATCACCTGTTCCGGTCGATGGCACATGGTCTGTCTGAGCAGCGCTTCACATCATATGAAGACACCAAAAATTGGGTAGATTTGTGGATAGCGTCAAAAGATGAAGAGTTTTTTCGACGGGGTATCCGAATGTTGCCAGAAAGATGGGGAAAAGTAGTGGCAAATGATGGAAAATACTTTGAATAAAACGTAATGTACTTTTCCTTTACAATAAATTCCTAATTTTTTATAAAAAACTGCGGAAACTTATTTGTACACCTAATATATATATATATATATATATATATATATATATATATATATATATATATATATATATATATATATATATATATATATATATATATATATATATATTTTTTTTTATATTGATTACGATTTCTTTTTATTCCTTTTAAGTTTTGACCACATTTTTTACTAATGTTGAAACATTCTGCAATTATCGTTAAGCTTTTTTATTTATTAATTCTGAGGCGGTACGAAGATTGTCGGGTCAACTAGTAAATAATATATTTATCTAAAGGTGATGTTGGCTAAATATCAAGAATGCGGCCCGTCCGCTTGGCGAGGGAAGGACGCGGCTTTGTTCCTGGTGACGTCACTGGCGGCGCGCGGTGGTACGCAAGCGGCCGGCGTTACGCGCGCCTCACCTCTCGTCGACCTGGCCAGCTTCGCAGCTGGACACGTACTGCCCGAGTTGCAACGTTTACCAGGTATATATATATATTATATAACATGTCATGGTATCGACACCAAGTTATGGTGATCGCGGAAAGGAAGTGGGGATGGTCAGGATATTTCTCGAGCGACCGACGAGAGGTGGACTCGCAAATTGCTCGAATGTAGGCCTAGAGCATATATTACATACATACATACATATCGTCACGCCTGTCTCCCGTAGGGGTAGGCAGAGACCACAGATCTCAATCTGCTACGATCTCAGCATACTTCCCTTGCTTCCATCACACTCATTATTCTCCTCATGCAAGCCCGCCGGTTAAAGGTTCTCTTGACCTGGCCTTTCTTAAGAACTTCAGTAATAGAGCATATATTAATAATAAATAACTAGACCGCTAGGTAGACCACCTACGAAATGGAAAGACTATGTCAACCGACACGTAGAACATGATTGGATGTCGATAACTCAAGGCCAACAGGAGTGGAAGAGATTGGTCCAAACTTGGACATAAAAGAGACTTTTATAGATAGACCGATATAATATTGCACATCCATTGTATATAACGTGTAAGGATTAAGATTTTATGTAAGAAAAGTAGGCCTCATGTAAACAAGCTCTTGCTTGTTTCATCCCAATATGACAATAGATAGTAGATGTATATGTAGATTTTGCAATACAAAGGGCACTGCAGATGTATTGCCTATTTGTAAGGATGTGAACAATTGGAGGAGGTAAAAGTAATGCAAAGGAACATAGGAAGGAAAGGAGGAAGGAAATACAGGCCATCAAAACATACTATGCTCAGATCTGTAAAAAAAATTGTGGATCTTAGAAAAGTGAATTTGCCTTTTGATCATCTTTGCCTATTTACAATATTTTATATAACCTGTACAGTTAATATTATGAATGCTACAGTTATACAGCGTAATTCAACTTTCATTACAGTGACCGACCTACCAGTTTTAAAGGCAGACGCAATTAAGTACATCATGACATTCAGATCCCTGCTTCCGAAGGAAATCGTCATCACATCCTTACCCTTACTGGTAATATATATTTATATAAGAGTAACAAAATTTTATTTATTTGTCGCATGGATTTAAGCATAGAATACGGTTACCCCATTCATCGTGGGTATTGTACAAGGTGAGTGTGGGAACATGCACCAGAAGATGGTAATTGTCTACATAAGTTATCGAAACCAAACTGCTTTTCCCATTCCGCCCATCAAGCGTGTGGATTACGGAAAAACACTTCAATTTTTGAGGACGATCAAAGTCCAATTCCGTCTAACTGACATAACCGCACAATTGCTTCATACTAAACTCAAAAAAACTCTTATGTTCATCCAAAGTAATTTCTTAAACAATTATTTTTAATTATTAAAAATTGTCAGACATTATAGAAGTCGAGAAAAAAGACATGAATTGTTGGCAACCATGGCTAGAATAGAATAGAATTGAAAAATTTTATTTATGACACCTTGTTTTTTACCATAACTAAAATTAATTGGAACACCCGGCGCTGGTTTTCAGCAAGAACCAACGTGGTCAGATCGCGGACCACAGTGACGACATTCATACTGACGCACTCGTACATACAAATACATCCATATATATAACTACTCATACTCATATACACATACACATACAGTACAATAGAATTAAATTCAACAGAGTCATGTACTAAATTCACCGCATCCAAAAGAACAAGTTCCTGACTGCATACTTAAAATTAGATTTTTGTATTTTTTTTTAAATATATTTATTGCATGCAAGTCACGAAGACGTGGTGGCAAGTTGTTCCAACATTTGGTTGCGGTGTATTTAAAGCTACCACGAAACCCAACAATTCATCTCTTTCTGAGCGTCTGAGCGGATAACATCATTGTGTTAAACTCCTTTAAAAAAGTTAACTTAAAAAAAACTTTTTCACTCATAGCCCCACAATGAGATCACTGTTTCTATTTCATGCATATCTTATTACAAGGTCAAACCAAATGCGTTGAACCAAACGACTCTAAGGTTTTATGTTGCAACCTTGAACTGCAATCTTGAAAGTTTCATCCCCATCATTTGTATGAGTGGCAATCCAGTACGGTGCGCTTCTCCCAAAACTTCTATCCACGCACCACCACCCTGTGAAACGAGTTAACCTTCAACGATATTTCCGAACCGATACGACATTGGCACCTTCAAAAAACCTTCCCTGTATTGTTGCGGATGTCTATGGGCGACGTTGATTGCTTTCCATCAGGCGTTATGCTGATTGCGAATTTGTTACAAAATGACGGCGACGCGGTTCCCCACCCATCACGTCCTGATTCCCACGAGAACGAGAAGGGACTAACGGAGAGCCGTTTCGCTACGATAAATGTGAGAGGATCCACACTCAGATGGATGAGTGTGAAGGAAACAAGGAAGGTGTGCCGGGATCATAGCGGATGGAGAACTGTAGTCTACCCACCCCTACGGGAGACAGGCGTGACAATACGTATGTATGTGTATGATACGTTTGCTCGTTTGCCCTCCTATCCTATAAAAACATCTATTTGAGTCGTCAAAAAAATTCTTTCGTGTTCAGATCCAGCATATATCTGGTCGGGGCGTCGTGTGCACTTACGGTGCGTGTGCTGTGGAGAAACTGGTGGCGGGTGGTATGATCGCGCGCGGGACTTTGGAGCCCCACGCCGCCTCCCTCCTCACAGCGCTATTCGCCACTCTCGGACAGTACACCGATCCCGCGGACCACAACGAGTACGTTATGAAAGGTGAGTGTGTCCTATATGGTTCCAATAAGTATATTGACAATTTAGTCAAGTTTTGGGAGTTATGAAATATATTTTGAATTTATATAAATTCAAAATATATTTCATTAAGGCTTTAATAATAATACTTTTATTCCTCACCTGGGTACTATAGTGCCTTGCTTCAGCATGTGGGGCTCTACTGGGGCTTACTTCCCTCCCCTGCGGCTCGTGGGATTCACTATGACGAATTATAATAAACTTAATTTTTTAAATATGATGGCGAAGTAGTTCGCCACCCGTCACGTCCTGATTCCCACGAGGGCGAGAAGCGACTAACCGCTTCGCTACGATGAAAGTAAGAGGAAGGATGGATGAGTGTAGAGGAGGCAAAGAAGGTGTGCCGGGATTGTAGCGGATGGAGATCTTTGATCTCTGCCTACCCCTACGGAAAAGGGTGTGACAACATGTATGTATATATTGTCACACCCTTTTTTAACACACGTTAGTTTGAGAATTTTACATATGTTATAGGACTCTAGATCCCACACTAGGATTTCTTGTGTTGTGGGGTACTAGGTTCTTCCCAGTTATTAATAGTAACGTAAGAATACAAATTTTAAAAATTTAGAGTAAAAAATTAAAAAACACTAATGATAATAAATATGAATTATGTTAGATAATAAATATTACTTTATTGAATATATTTGCAGGGAAGTCGGGTTCATCGCACGCATGTATACGTTTATAATGTGTATTGTTGTAGCTATCCTGAGGACCTTGTCTTGCCTACAAGAAGCGTCGCTACCGTACCTGGGTGAAGCGTTGCCCAAGCTTGCGCACATGTTATCCGTTGTCGCCAAGAACCCTTGCAAGCCACACTTCAACCACTATTTGTTCGAGACCCTATCGCTAGCCGTATCGTAAGTATCAACAATAATGTTAACATATTTAATACTATATAAAGCTCTTCAAGATAGCAGACTGAAGTGGCAGAAGTCACGCTTGTCGAAGATCTGACAACCGCTGAAGCGGACGAATGCTGGAGTGGAGGAAGCCGAAGATCGGGCTAGGTGGCGCACCTTGGGTGAGGCCTATATCCAGTAGTAGACTGCCGTGGACTGATATTGAATATTCAAGAACTACATGCCTTGCAAATTCGTTCCCACAGATGCAATTGACGTTTACATTACTAAGTTGAGTTAATTCGTCATTTGGCATCTGTATGTAAATCATATATTTAGAAAATAATTGTTTGCTAAAAATAGTTCAGTGAAAATATACCAATTATAACAGATAATATACATAACAGATAACACCTATTCATGATGTAACTTTACTCGACATTCCACCATGTCGTCGACCTTCGACATCAGAAGTTTGAACTCCAAAAAAATATTTTTTCGCACTTTTCACTTTTGATGCCACCTGACGCATAATCTTAAAGCGTTATCCTATGGAAATCTTCGTATTTACTTGAAAAAAATAAGTCTTTTTTATATCTGAAGTAAGACATACTTTCGCTGAAAAATAATAAATAAGTCCAGAAAATCTCTAACGAAATCTTACACCACATCCCACTATATCTTCAGTTTAATTATTATAATTAAGAACTCCAAAAAAAAAACATTATCTTAAAGCGTTATACGATGGAATACTTCGTATTTACCTCATATAATACCTTTTTTATACCTAAAATAAGAAAGGTTTTAAAAAAAATTGTCAAAATATGAAAAAATATCAGTTTTTTGTTATTGTAATATTTATTTATATGAACTTACGAATTCTGATAATGCCGACGATATGGATATTCCTTTAGTGGTAGAGCTATGGTAGCACAAATAAGCCGGCTTGACCGGAGAATTAGGTTTATTAAGGGTGCGGCCCTTACAGAATATTGGCGTTAAGTTGTAGTATTTTATAATGTTAACGGATGCTGCGATCCGGAAGCCCAAATCATTTCCTCTTGATTTCTTTTTTTTCTTTCCTACTCTCCTACATTATTCACATCATAACTAAAAGGTAAACAACCCAATGGCCTTAGTACTGCAGATATTCATAAGCAGCACTTCATACGCAGCACGACGACCAATTGGCTCAGTGGCGGGTCCATCAGAGGAGTCAATGGTCGCGGGTCGATCTCCGCATCGACATAAATTTATGTATGGATTACAAATATTTATTCCGAGGCTGCTAACCCTGCCAATCCGCAATGAACAAGCGTGGTGGGTTTACGTCCGTTCCTCTAGAAATGGAGAGGCTCGTACTCAGTAGGGGGACATATATGTGGGCTGTTAAAAAAAAATAAGCAGCACTAGTTGCTTACGATCACGTGACCCGCTTGCTCGTATGCCTAACTTTATTCTATAAAAAATCCTAAATTCTATAAAAAAGCAGCACATATCTTAAAAATATAACCAATCCATGACGTCCAATCTCTTACAGGCAAGTGGATTATAGCATCACACCTCATTTTAGAGGCAGGTTAATGTCGAGTAGTGGACTGTTACGCTTATGTTGATAATAATGAAAACCATTGTCTTTATTCGATCAAAACTTTCGTTTCAGATTGGTAACAAAATCGAATCCCAATGCGATCTCAGCGTTTGAAGACGCACTATTCCCGATATTCCAAGAAATTCTTCAGAATGATGTACAAGGTGAACTTTTTTACATCCATAAGTAATACAAAACAAAATTAATTGAGTCATCAATCCGAAAAAATCTGAATAGGATGGCTCGGCCAACAAAGTACGAAATTTATACGAAATTAATTAATTATGATTAGTAATCCTTATTTGAATAGTTTTATTTTTAAATAAAATGAATGGAAAATCTTGAGGAGACGAAATGAACAAGATATTCATCTCTTGTTAATTTCAAAAGACAAGTCTTCGACTATTAAGAATTAGTCTGCTCATAAGTTACATCGCCTTTACGGTCTATGGTCAGAGTTTCTCAGTGAATATAATTTAAAATGAAAAAATCCGACGAGAAATAGAAAGGACCGACATTTCTCTCCGAGTTGTAGAAAAACTGACAACCATTGGAGTAGACGATTGCTGGAGTGGCGACTGTGTTTTGGCTAATGTAGTGTGGGACACTCCGTGGTTCGGTGCGGCGACTATCTGCTCATGGCGGCTGTCAGAAAGCTAAGAAAGGAAAAGAAGAAAAGAGCTTGGAGGCTCGTCTGTCAGTAAATATTATAGAATGAATTATATGCAAAGAAGACATTGTAGGAACAAGATGTAGTATACCATGAAATACGCAAAGTTATCACGTTAGCAATAGTTATCGATAAGCTATTGCTTGCAGAATTCATGCCGTACGTCTTCCAAATGTTGTCGCTACTGCTGGAGCTGCGTGGAAGTGAGGCCGACGGTGGTGGTGGGGGCGACGGAGAGGCGTACGGCGCTCTGCTGCCTTGCCTCGTGGCCCCGCCCCTTTGGGAGCGTCTCGCGAACGTGCGTCCGCTCGTACGGCTGTTGTGTGCGTACGTCACCGTAAGAAGCAATCTGGTACTCAGCTCAGGAAAACTGGTTAGTGAATTTTTTTTAATGATTACTATAGTAGATTTTATCATTATATGTAATTACAATCTCGCTATGTGGCGCGTCGTGAAACAAACAAAACGAGTCATCAGGTCAGGAGAGAGGAGGGTCAATATCTAACAGTGGACTATGGCGGATGGTGATCTTTTAAAAGAGAATTTCTGTCATATACTTTTTTTTATTCCAGCTTTACTCAGTAATGTGTCCATAGCTTATCGTTATAGTTTTACGATTTAAATTAGTTATTTCACTAAAATATTTGAAGAGGATGATATAAAGGTAGACAGATTAATACAAAAAGGATACTTTTAGTTTTTTACGCTATTTCTTCAGTTTAGTTAGTAATGAACAAAGCAAAGGTACACCACACCGTACATTTGTTTTGTTATAACAATGTGAAATAAGCGATGGAATCAGGCGTTACTTTGCGGTAATATATTACAAAGTTAATTGCAAATGTAATTCTCACCGAAAAACGTCCGACAGCAAATTCTCCAGCACTTCAACTTTTCACAACAAACACAACGCGTTTCGCCTCAAAGCGAGGCATGCTTAAGTGTAGGTAGACTCTAAGAAAGACAGCCGTGGAGTCACGGTTGTCTTTCGTAGAGTCTACTGGCGGAGTTAATTTGACTGTTCATTTTTGTTTATGTTCTTATCTCACTCACACAACATTGTTAATTCCAGAACGCAATGCTCGGCGTATTTCAAAAGCTAATCGCTTCCAAAGCGAACGACCACGAAGGTTTCTATTTGATACAAACGATGCTCTACAAATTTGGACTGTGAGTATTTAGTTTATCATCTTTTTTTTATTGAAGCGATAAACAAAGAAGCAAACCCATCGTCGTCCGTAGACATCTGCAACACTGAGCAACATTGCCAAGATTAAATAATGAAGGATGAAGAGGTATATAATAATGAGAATGAATAGTATATAAATTTCAGCAGTATTGGTATTGTCACGTATTGTTTTTATCCTTGTGTATATATGGTTTGATTAAACATTGTAGGTTTATATCTTTCTCTCTCTCTCTCTCTCTATTGACGATGGCTCAGTCTCTACTGTATGGATGCTCACGGCCATGTGTAAGTTACCTTGTATAGAGTCGAGCGGTGGAGAGCGTAGCCTGAATCGAGAAGACGTCTCGGTCTACGATTTCACTCCCATACCCTGCGATAAGATGTTTCACATAAAAAATTAATTCCTTAACAAAATACAAAAATATTGTGCCTTTTAGAATTTCCATCATAGAGCAGTCAAACATCATTATCTGGCGCCCCAAAGAAACCATAGAATACGCGCCTCTATAACGGAAGAGCGATGTTTAAATTGGTTGCTGCTGTCCTAATTTGAATTAATATGATTGAGGCTTTAATAATATTAATAATACCCTTTATTTTAAGAATTTTACATATGGTATAGGACTCTAGATCGCTCACTAAGATTCCCTGTGTTGTGGGAAACTAGGCTCTTCCCTAAGATATTAACACATTGAAGACGGGAGACGGGAATTCAAATCTTTTATTTTTCAACTGTTAGCCACAGATGACGGAAATTCACGTTTTTTGGAATCTGATGCATAAAAGTGTAATTGCAAGTAAAGACAACATAAAGACATGAAAAAAATGATAGTTGTACTGTGATAATAATAAAAAATGTGCGGGAACTGAGGCTAGACACTTTTCAGCGCATACCGTCTTCAATGTGTTAATACAATGCAAGAACATAAATTTAACAAAAATTGCAATAAAAAAATTAAAAACCAATTATGATAATAAATATGAATTTTAGTTAGACAATAAATATTACTTTATTGAATATATTTGCAGGGAAGTCGTGTTTCTTACACGCGTCTTTCGGTTAGGTTTTGAGGGTGTACGTAGACCACAGGCCGCTGTGGACATAATGTTGGATATCGGAATAAAGGGTAAACGTTTGTCCCCAGATCAGTGATGCAGCAGTACACGAAACAGATAATAACGCTCTTGTTTCAACGGCTGTCGTCTTCGAAGACCACGAAGTACGTACGCAGCCTGATAGCCTTCCTCGGCTTCTACGCCGCACACTTCGGCGCTGATCCGCTTATAGACCTCGTGGACTCTGTGCAATCCAAGTAAGTTCTGTACTCTACTATTATTGTAATATTAAAATCAACAATTCACACACACAAACACGCGAAACGTAAAATAAAATAAATATAAAAACTTACCTCCAGAGCAAAAAAAAAAGTTAAATTAATTAGAATGAACTATTGCAAAAAATTATCATTATAGTTTTCCCCATGATTAAAGTTAACTTACTGACTACTGTATTTAGAAGATGAATTGATTTTTCATGACCAATTCATGATTAATCACGATCAATACATGATTAATCATGTATTTATCATGATCAATTCATGATTTAATCATTATCAATATTTGTGCAAGAATATGAGAGTGTGAGATCTTCTGCAGATAAAAATGTGCCTACCTTAAATAATTTTTCTCACACAAACAATATGTACTGATCATTATTTAAACTATGTTATATATATAAGATATAACTAGTACTTTACTATAAACTTACTACTACTACTTAATTTTTAAATCTATATATTAATAAATAAAAAAAACCTAGTACCCCTATTTGAGCATACTGCGCGCACCGAGAAGTGTGAGATTTGAAATTCATATTAAGAAAGAGAACAGAGATATAAAAATTATATACAATTCTGTATTTTGTATCATTCAAACTTAATAATTAATGAATTGCCGTCTAATTACGACCACTAGACGACCATTTGTTTCATATAGCACCATTCAAATTTTCAATAGTTAATAAAATACTTTTTTATTTATCCACTCAAGTTCAAATATATTGTGATAAATATAGTGTAATATATGACACTTGATGTTAATACATTTTTTTTTTTCAAATATTAATTCAAATAATTTTAATTTTAAAATATTATAATAATATAAAAAGTAAAAATAGTGATTGAGCCAAGCTGCAGATGAATACTTTGTGAAGAATGGTATAATATTTGTCTGTGGCATGAATACTCGCCCGAGGAAGTACCATACTCCCGCAGAAAACGGTGAGCAGCTGAGTTCCGGAGGCCTAATACTTCTCACCCCCTCCCCCCTCTCACTCCCATAATGACACTTTCCTTAAAGGTTGGAACCCTTCCGCACCGCCTATGGTGATGCGGATGTCTATGGGCGGCGTTGATTGCTTTCCATCAGGTGACTCTGCTGCACGTTTGCCTTCCTATCCCATAAAAAAAAATTGAAGAAAAAAAGAACTTATATAAGATATTTAGCAGGATATAAATATAGGAATTGACATTATTTGTTTATATTACTTGTTTGTCGTTAAGCTCGTTCTCCATAGTAAAATATTTTTTTATTTCTTAGCATGTTCGCAATGTACACGGAGCGAGTTTTGATAGCTGACCTGCAGCGTGTGTCCGGTACTTTGGAGCGCAAGTCGGCCGCCGTGGGCTGTGTCAAGCTACTGTGCGAGTCGCTGCACTTCCGACAGGGGGCGCTCGCACCTTTATGGCCTAGGCTATTGCAAGTAAGACAAGTGTTCATTAAGAGGATTCCCTAGTAGCTAGTAGACTATTGACGTGATTCTTTTAATACTGTCTAGTACAGTGTTACTCACCTTTTTTTTCTCATTTCTCTCTGAGTACTAAGGGGAGTAACACCTTGTTGGGGCATAGGGCAGACACGACGTTTCTCCATCTCAACCTGTCAGAGGCCGCACGTTTCACTTAAATCCAGGATAGGCCCATTTTCTGCAATTCGGCTGTCACAGTTTTTTCTCATATGGGCTACAAATACGTATCGTATACATGTACGTGATGTCGCGTTCCCCAAAAAAGAATTTGGTAATGACTTCTTAGATCACAGTTGTATCATGTAAATAAATTCAAAACAAGTCACGACCAGCAATCAAAGCGACAGGTATATGGAAGTATGGAAGCCAAGGAAAGGGGGATTCCTGCGGTCTCACACGCTGAATACGGAATTCAAAACGCCCAATGCAAAACATCGCTAATCCAAACACTGGATATGTGGTATTTACGAAAATACTTAAACGACGCGTTGCTGCGATACAATGAGACGTCTGCTGTAAATTAAAAAATAAATAAATAATTTGCCGTGTATTATTGGTTGAGTGACAAGCGAGTAAAAGGCTTGTTCGAATGGTTTATCGCTTTGTTTCATTATGATCATCAAGTGAAATCACCGCCGCCCATAGACATCTGTAAAAAATTGCAGATGCATTCACGGCCTTTGAACAATTTACGTTGAATAATTATTGCGATTTCTATTATCATGCAAACCAATGCCCTACACTGCACTGTTATGGTTGTAAAGATAATAATTATAAAATATCAATAATTGATAAAGTATTTTCTTACGCGTCCAATCACACAATGAAACTAGTTATGTTCAGCGGTATTTTCGAACCGCTCTACAATGTCTCTGGTGGTTTTGTTGTCTATGGGCTTCGTTGATTGCTTTCCATCACTGTCGTGAAATGCACGCCGGTTGAGTGACAAGCGACTGTAAAGCGGCTTGTTCGAATGGTTTATCGCTTTATTCGTTTAATTATAATTGGTTATTTATATTAAAAGACACAAAAGAGTCCAAATGCTTTTATGTCTTCGTTGCACAACACAACCATCTATCGTCATGGCTCTGGCGGCCGTAAATTGAAAAGAACAACGCAACCATTAAACCGACGTATCCGTACTACGCACTGTTGTTGCAAGACCTGTGTATAAAACCGTGCTTTCCATCAGTCGCCACGCTTGACTCGTTTGGCTTCTTTAAGCTTCTTTTGCATACAAGAGTTATGCAACACCGGAATTTTTTTCAGGCACTGATCGCACTATTCGAGCTGCCACCAGACGATTCCTCGCTACCTGACGACCACTTCGTAGAAGTAGATGATACGCCAGGATACCAAGCACAATACTCACAGTTGACTTGCGCTCGTGGTGCATCCTCCGACCCGCTTGCTGGTAAGGGATTATACCAGCAGCAGACAGCTAAAGCGCATGCTCGTACCTCCTATCCCGTAAAAAATAAAATAAAGACGTGAAAAAAGTATACATCTTAGAACAAATAATCGTCACCGGAATTAATTGCTATGATTTGTTCTACGAAACGGTTGTGGAAGCAATCTCAAAAAGAAAAAGGGCTCTGAGAACAAAATAGTCAATACTCACAATTGATAAAGGTGTATCCCAACAAATTATATCACACACTTTAGTTTAATACAACTGGGTACAATCTATCACTCTACAACTTCTCATTGTCACTGTCAAGAATCAACTGTTTCGTTGGACTGGCACGATCTCTTCGGCTTAGTACTTCTCCCGGTTTTTCTTACCTTGTTCTATTCTGATAGGATAGGCATGCCATTCCGCAAACAGTTGGAACTACAAGATGACGTAATATACCATAGGGTAAATGTAATAGTTACTCAATAATGATTTTTACAATATTATTTAATATAATATATTGCTAACAACATTGTTTAATACATTGATAACAGCTAACATACGTGTGTGTTCACAGGTATCGATGACCCCAAACGCTATCTAGCAGAGAGTCTGGGTAACATGTCGAGGCAATGTCCGGACTTACTACCCTCACGGTTAGCCGCAATGGATGAACCCCATAGACACGCACTGCAAGCCTATCTCAATAACTATAGCATTCAAATCTGCTGATTCAACAGAATAAAGATAATCCAGTTTCCTTGTATGTAAATATACTGTCAGTGATTAAGAAGTATTTTGGATGATTTTAATCTCAAATTCATTCATGCCTGTTTCTTCCTTGTCAATTGTTAGGAGAGTGAACATCAAATTGATTGCCTTAAAATTCATTATGCAATGACTTTAACCGCAAATACAAAATTACAAGACTATTAACTGTTCTTTGGTTGCGAACAAACTTATGTAAACTGCATATAAATACTATCTTACTGTGTGAATAAAATTTTTATGTCCTGATAATTCTATATCTTGACATATAACAATATCATATTTGGTCCATATACTTTTCAAGCTTTAAAAATTGAAAGAGCTATTTCCCATAATTTCATTAATTAAAGTCTTCAGAACATCAGCCTTGAATAAACCATTACACCATGAATAAATAACGTGTGAATTTTTTAAAATAATATTGATAGCATTTCATTTCGATTCGTCAAACGAATAAAGAATATAGACGCAAGTCATTAAAAATAAATCTTTTATTCATTAATAATTACAATTCCTAACATGATTTACACCAGTTAATTAAAACATCTTATTATAAATCAAATTCACGAGAGTGTGTATGTATTACAGAATATCGGCGTCAATTCATTCCGTGCCGCGTGTACCATTTATGATACACGTTTACCAATAGTTTAAAAATCAAATGGCCTGACCGAAGTCTGGGGCAAAAACAACTTGGCACGGGATGTTTTAAGTGATAGCATTCTCCTGTGTCACCTCGTTTTGTACAATGTGTGAAAATGCTGTAAGGCGAAACTCCCATTGTTCAATATATCGGCGGTGTCCTATGTGTTATTATGTACATGGACGATGATGATAACTTACTATCAGGTTACTTGTTTGCTAATTTCCCTACCTGTTCCATATAAAAAATCCATTATCTAGAATAAAAACAAAGTTTAATATTGAGATGGTTATACTACTTATTATAATGGAACTGTGTCAATGAGTTCATGAATGCCTCGATCCCCTATGAAATCGTACCCTGCCCGCTCAAGCCATCAATCCCCTATGACATCGTACCCTGCCCGTTCATGCTTGGATCCCCTTTGATATCGTACCCTGCTCGCTCATCCATCGGTCCCCTTTGACGTCATACCCTGCCCGCACGTCCCTCCATCTCCTATGACATCGTACCCCACCCACTCATGCCTCTATCCCCTTTGACATCATACCCCACCGCCCACTCATCTCTCGATCCCCTTTGACATCATACCCCACCGCCCACTCATCCCTCGATCCCCTTTAACATCATACCCGCGGCACGCTCATCCATTGATTCCTTTTAACATCATACCATTTCACCCGCTTATGCCTCGATCGTCATTGACGTCGTACCTCGCCCGGTCATGCCTCGATCCCCTTTGACATTATACCCCGCCTACTCATGCCTCGATCCTCTTTGACATCATACCTCTCCTACTCATCCATCGATCATCTTTGACATCGTACCCCGCGCCCCCGTACCGTGCGACTCAGTTATGTGGTTAATTTATAATAGGGCATTATATTTCACATTGTGTAATAAAACTTCATTGCGTGTTCTATGTTGCGGTGTAGCCTTTGTTTACTTTAGACATAAGTATGTTATATATACACTATCTCAAATTTCGTTACATCGGTGTACATCGGTATTATTTTTTATGTCGACATATAAATATTTTTTCCATTAAGTTAGGAATTAAACATATAAGTCAGTCTCTCGAGTTAAAATGCAGTGGTCATTGGCTGGTTACACTTATTGAAGAATCGAAAACCGTAAGATTATAGAGCGATGGATTGGATACCGCGTCTTTAAAAACGTAATATGAAACGCCCTTCCAGCAAGATGGATGGAAGGTATGCGTGGGTAGCTGACAATAACTGGATGGGTGTATATGTATAGTGGCCTATAGTGTTGCAGATTTCTATGGGCGTCGTTGATTGTTATTCATTAGTCGCCACACTTACTTGTTTGCCTTCTTAACCCATAAAAAGGTAACATAAAAGCATTTGAACTATACTTTACATACTTTAATCTTTAAATAAAAATTACACATGTTTATACGTACTTTTTACATAATACAATTAGTGTTTTTTTTATGGAGGAGATAGCCAGATGAACAAGTACCACCTCATTGTAAGCAATCACCACTACCCATAAATGTCTACTGAACTAAAGTTACTGTAGATACGTTGCCTACCTTAGGGTAGGAATGTGAATGATAGGGGGGGGGGGGAAGAAGGAATTAATGGGTTGGGTAAAAGTAAATAACAAATGTAAGGAATTGGATCTCTGCAATCATCGCACGAAACGCGGTAACACAATAAACTGTTAGGACTTGACGTCGATATTTTGTAAAGATGTGGTACTACCCCGGTCTTGGCTATTCGTTTTACCTAAGAACGCATTGGCTTTAATACATCATTCATTCATTCATCATTGTTTTTCTAGCAACAATCAAAAAAGCCTGAATCACGTGAAATCGTACAACTCTTAATTTAATCTGTAAAAATCTAAATTAAAATACTTAATTCATTCACATATCTCCCTGTATTTTTTAAATTATTAAAAAAATAAAGGTTACAAAGTTAATTTATTAGTGTATGAATGTTTTTTTCTCATAATCTTCTAACCATTCGTTGTATATTATGTGTTGTAAGTTATGTTTGATCACTCGGACTTCTTTAATTGTAAAAATTGTTAATCGTCCTTATTAAAATTTGTTTTTCTTCGTAATCAGACTGATAATAATGAAACTAGTGTGAATAAATATAAGATGAATGTAATATTGTGATATTAAAATGTATGATTTTTTATTTGTTTTTTATTCATTATTTATTACTTCGCTAGAATAACGACCCAAAGTGTGCCTTGGCCTCCGATATAGAAACACGTCACTGGACACGGTCTTGTGCGGTTTCTCACCAATTATGAACTTATAAGTAGTTGTAACTTGTGACGACCGATTGGCTCAGTGGCGAGGCCCTCCGCCCGCAGAGTCAATGGTCGCGGGTTCAATCCCCGCATCGGAATAAATATATAATAATAAGTCCGGTAACCCCCCAATCCGTATTTCCTTTCCTTTCTTCTCTATCCTTTCCTTTCCTCTCCGCTAATAAAACGGTCTGCAGTGCCAATGGACGCGTGGCTAGGGGCGAGCTTAGTCGCAAGCGTGCCGACCGTCCCGGGATCGGGCTCTCGGGTACTATGGTGCCTTACCTCAACATGCAGAGCTCTGCTGGGGCTGACTTCCATCCCCCCTTGCGGCTCGTGGGTATATTAAATTCGTCTGAGTGTATACTCAGACGAATTTAATATACCTGATTCGTTGAAAATGAGGGCGACGTTCGCCACCCGTCACATTCTGATTCTCACGAGGGCGAAAAGCGACTAATGGATGATTGATTCGAAGATGTTAATGCTGGTAGCCTATTGGCTTTAACAGCTTTATCGTATTCAGGGCCCGCGGGCTGAAAGCCCGCGGGCTAGTAAAATATAATTGGGAATCTGCGCAAATCGCAGACTCCATCGGCCTGATGCCGTGTCGGAGGTACACATATGTGTGTGTGCTGATTTTAAACTCGTCATGATTCTACGTTAAACACGTAGGGGAGGTTGAACTTTAGTAACTATAGTCCCTATTAGTCCCATAGACCCTAAGGTCTAGGGGGTGAAAACCGACCGGGTACGTGAGAGAATCTCGTGTAAGCGGCCGGTGTAGAAGTGTTCCCTACTCTACGTGCTCGGCTAGGGCCGGGGTGCGTGTGAGTGTTGGTGTCGTGAGTGGATCCGGACGACGCTGTTTCGTCGTCCGGATCGTGTAACACGTTACGCGGGCGTCGTCTTTTCGGGCGCGACTAATGGAGAGCCGCTGCGATGAATAGGGAGCGGATGGAGCTCTGTGGTCTCTGCAAATCCCTGCGTGAATATATAAAAAAATAAACTAGTTCAAGTCTTATTGTATATTCCTCGAACATGATACAGCAACAGTAACAAGAAAAAATGAAATAGAAATAAGTAAATATATAAAAATAAATACTCTATTTGGATATCGAGTTACATTCAACTTACGATTTATGACATTAACTCCGTTTAATTTTTTTTAGTTTACTGCAAATTTATTTCATTTTAGATTCCCTCTCTAATAATTCTATTTCTTATCATAATTAATAAAATACAATAAATAAAATACATTTTCAAATTACCTAACAAAAATAAAATAATATAAGACTACAAGAGAGACAGACTGTTTCATTATACGTAATAATCCAAAATATTAAGTTTATTGTTTCCTTATAATTATGAAACTAAACTATCAAGATTCCGCCGATACTTCAAAGCCTACCCAGTGGGTGGCTTAATTTGGTAAGTTCGAACCTTAATTTTGTATTCAAGAGTTACATTAGTTACTTCGCCTCGAGGAACTTACCATATGCTTTAGAAAAATAAGTATAATAATGTGAAGTCATTTGTACTTTCTTCTCAAATATGTAACGTTATCTTCGTTCATATATCACTGTAAGCGACCAATCTGTCTCATTAAACGGGTTTTTACAGAGAATTTATATGAATCACTTCATTGCCAAATGACGAAATTTGCGTCACTTTAGATAACGTGTATGTCGTGAACCATTTTTCACATTTCTAGAACATTGAACGATCCATGTAGTTTTTAACTTCACCACACTTCAGAATTTTTATATTAGCAAAGTTAATAGTTTTAATAACCTCAATTTATGGGTTTAATACTTGATTTTAAAAATAATTTGTATCAGGAACAATTTATTTACAATATTTCTTCTATGTGCATACAAATTTTTAAGAATAAGAGATATAAACCGATTTTGTGCTCTTTCTAAGTATAAGTGTACCTATAATATTAATTTATTTTTTCGCTATTATACTTCGTTCATTTATTTATTTATTTATAATATTTATCATTATGTAATAATATTTGTATATTTATTAATATTAATAATAACATATCAATAATGTGTAATATATGAAATGAAAAAGCGTGTATTTTTATCCATATTTTAAAATAACTTTATATCATAAATTTCAATATCCCACACAAATTTTAATTTATATTGCTAGGTTTTGCTTTATATTGTAAATTTAAGTTAAATTTGATTTAAAAAACAAGTACGCAATAATTATTTTCAGGTTCAAATAATTTTATAATCATGACTTTAACATATGCGCATGTGTCATTTCAGCGATCGAAGGTGAACTACAGACCGATAGAAGCAGAGGGCGCTGCGCGCGCATATCATCTTTCCGATGTTGCTTCTCGCTCTCGTTCTTTTTGTGACATTTTTAGGAAACGTTCGTAGTGTTTCCTTGTAAAAAATATTCATAAAAATCATATTAGGGCATGGTCGGTAAAGTAAATCGCTGGAAAAACCGTGATATAAAATCTGTAATCGTGGTTAAGTTTTTTCGTGCCAAGTGCAACTAAACTATCAAGATTCCGCCGATACTTCAAAGCCTACCCAGTGGGTGGCTTAATTTGGTAAGTTCGAACCTTAATTTTGTATTCAAGAGTTACATTAGTTACTTCGCCTCGAGGAACTTACCATATGCTTTAGAAAAATAAGTATAATAATGTGAAGTCATTTGTACTTTCTTCTCAAATATGTAACGTTATCTTCGTTCATATATCACTGTAAGCGACCAATCTGTCTCATTAAACGGGTTTTTACAGAGAATTTATATGAATCACTTCATTGCCAAATGACGAAATTTGCGTCACTTTAGATAACGTGTATGTCGTGAACCATTTTTCACATTTCTAGAACATTGAACGATCCATGTAGTTTTTAACTTCACCACACTTCAGAATTTTTATATTAGCAAAGTTAATAGTTTTAATAACCTCAATTTATGGGTTTAATACTTGATTTTAAAAATAATTTGTATCAGGAACAATTTATTTACAATATTTCTTCTATGTGCATACAAATTTTTAAGAATAAGAGATATAAACCGATTTTGTGCTCTTTCTAAGTATAAGTGTACCTATAATATTAATTTATTTTTTCGCTATTATACTTCGTTCATTTATTTATTTATTTATAATATTTATCATTATGTAATAATATTTGTATATTTATTAATATTAATAATAACATATCAATAATGTGTAATATATGAAATGAAAAAGCGTGTATTTTTATCCATATTTTAAAATAACTTTATATCATAAATTTCAATATCCCACACAAATTTTAATTTATATTGCTAGGTTTTGCTTTATATTGTAAATTTAAGTAATTTTTTGTGCATGCACTGTTTGTGTTTAGTTTTATGTTCAAACACGCTTTTTCATTTCCTTATAGGTCTGAGGGTCATAGAACTTACAAATGGACAAAAAGCAAGATTCTTTCTTTCTTCATAACAAAGTGGCTAAAGTCAGTGATAAAAAAAATGAAAATCAAAGACATAACCTCAATAAAAAGAGTGAAAATGATAGTAGAAAAATTCCATCAGTATTTAAAAACAAGAAGGAGGCTGTAGATAAAAAACCTTTTGATAAAAAAGCTTATCGCGTAAAGAAATATAGCAAAAAATATAAGTTGGAACAATGGGAAGAGAAGCGTAAGAAAAAACTGCTGTATGATTACCATAAGAGCATTAAAAATGATGAAATGCTTGGGACTTACAAGCCTAAGTCTTTTGATGAAGACACTGTAGACTCAAATGATGGCATTGGTAAGTATGTTAGACATCCTGATGTAATTGAGAAAGAAAGATCAAATAAAGAAAAGGAAAAGGGCAAAAGGGATCCGTTTCAAAAGGCTAAGGAACATTATGAAAAAATTAAACAGGAAAAATTACAAAAGAAACAGGATTTAGAGAAATCAAGGCAAGAAAGGGCAGAGAAGATACAAGAATATAAGAAAAAGAAGCAAGAAAGATTTAAGAAGTTGAGTAAAAAGACAAAAAAAGGTCAACCGGTGATGACAGGAAGACTTGAATTACTCTTGGAAAAGATTCAAGGAACTTAAGTTTTGAATTTACATCATTTATTTGCTGTTTTAGTCATCTATTTGCAAATAATTTTAGTTGGTTTGGTTACTTTATACATTGAATCATCTAGTGTTAACTTGCACCTGCATTTTACATAAATTAAATTTTATATTTTGTTTATGTTCTTATTTCCATATGCTATAAATTTTTTCACTAATGAACTTTTTTGACTTATTTTAACAATTACAAAATTCATTTCATTCAACCATAAGACCATTAATATGAAATATTTCTTTATAAGTTTTTAAAAAATAATTTTTATATTTCTTTTTTATGGAAGCAGTTGGTTAATTAGAATGCTGGTCACTTAATCGTAAGCAACCACTGTAGCCCATGTACATCTGTATTTAAGGGCACTGAAGATGCATTGCCTACCTTAAAGTTATAAATTGTGAGAGGGGACAAAATAAAAAGGGGGAAAAGGAAACTGTAATGTTAGAAAGGACTTTCTACATTTTGGCATGCTAAAAGTGATGTAAAAAGAAAAACATATATGTTAACATTAAAAAAAAGGGATTAGTTTTTCAATACATTTCAAACAATTGGAAGTTGTAATAAGAAATATAATTCATTAAGATGATTTGTTTGTCAAGAAAATTTTCTTCATTATTTCTACTTTAATGGGATAATGAAACTGTTATAGGGTTACAGTGATTGAATGAATGAAGTCATTTGATTGTGGATTGTTAGAAATAAATTGTGAGTATTTTTATATTGCCTTATTATTGTATTGTCTATAGAAATGGAACATTTATATGACTCCTTATTTAGGAAACACACCCACTTGTTTCACCAATTTTATTATTAGATTGTACGGTGTCTTTTCACATCCCCCATGGGCATCCCCACTTTTGAAGGTGTGAACAATTAACCTACCAACCGCAAGGGTTGATTATTGGCAAGGTGGATTACAATTATTTAAATTGGTTATTATGTCTGCGTCTCAGATTGTATTATACTTTTATTGGATGTTCTATCAATGGTTAAATTGGTTGATACCTGTGTTATCAGTCTTGCATTGTGCCTTCCTACGCCTGCAAAGATGTTAGGACCAAGGGGACTGAACTACATTTTCTGATTGGTATTAGTTGGCTTCCTTTAGATTGTTAAAAAAGTCTTTAGTTTTGTTTTAAAACATTGTAAAACATTATTTTTAATTTTAGAACTTTGTATTATGTAACATACATACGTAAAGACATGACAAAGACAATTATAATATATTTATTAGCAAACGAAGTCATAAACTCAATAAAAAAAGTGCAAATACCGATGATTGGTCGAAAATATCTTATTTTATACACACATAACCTATAACCTGCTATATCGTTTGGCGCCACTTAAAAATCACACCGTCTAGTGCCATGATGGCATGATTATTTTTGATCTATGCTGACCCCTAATGATACTTTAATTTGTAGTTTATCTGTATTGTACAAAAATATGATTATCAGAGACAAAGAACAGTAACAGTTGAGCAAGTTAATGAATTTGTATATTTGGGGTCATTAAAATAACTTATGTGTGTCCGATTCATAAAAAAGGAGACCCTTACATACCTTTAAACTATAGATCAATCTCACTTATCTGTTCCATCTAAAATACTAGAAAAAATTGTAACTAAAAGATTCTATTCATTTCTAATCCGTGAAAAGATTTTAAGTGAAAACCAATATGGTTTCCGATCTCAAAGGTTAACTGAGGACGTCGTAATGCGTTTAATAAAAACTTACTTCTCAACTAGATCAAGGGAAGAAGTGTATTGGCGTATTCCTAGATCTCACAAAGGCTTGACACGGTTATCCCATGTCATACTCATAAAAAAGCTGGAATCTGCCGGAATTTGTGGGTTAGCACTATAGTGGTACCGCTCATGTTTAAGCAATCGAACCGAACGAGTGAAAATTGTATACTACCTTAGTGATTCCACTCTTATGTCATATGGAGTTCCGCAAGGCACTGTTCTTGGCCCCACACTTTTCCTGCTATATATAAACGATCTTTTTTCACTATTATCTTGATCAGCCTTGATAAAGCGTCAATCATATCGTATGCTGATGACACTGCAATTATCTTTAATGCTCAAACTTGGGACGAGCTTAGAATAATAGCACAAAAAGGGCTGTGTGATACTTCTCTATGACTTCTCAAGGATCTTCTCACAGTGATTTCATCAAAATCTTTATTTCTGTGCTTCCGGTTACCCAAAAGATCAACAAAATTAGCTCCTTCAATCTTGTAATTCCACACCTGAGGAAACGTAAGCAATAACACTTGCCATTTGCCAATGGTCGCGGGTTCGATTCCCGTACATACATACATACATACATACATACATACATACATACATACATACATACATACATACATACATACATACATACATACATATATACATACATACATACATACATACATACATACATACATACATACATATATACATACATATATACATACATACATATATACATACATACATACATACATACATACATATATACATATATATGGATTTATAAATATTTATTCCGAGTCTGGTAACCCTCCAAATCCGCATTTCCTTTCGTGTTCTTTCCTCTTCTCTATCCTTTTCCTTCCTCTCCGCCAATCCACGGTCTGCCGTGCCAATGGATGCGTGGTTAGGAACGAGCCTAGTCGAAAGCGTGCCGACCGTCCCGGGATTAGGCTCCCCCGGGAACTATGGTGCCTTACCTCAGCATGCAGGGCTCTGCTGGAGCTGACCTCCATCCTCTCTTGTGGGCTGACCTCCATCCTCGTGGGATTCACTAAGACGAATTTAATATACCTAATTTGTTGAAAAATGACGGTGACGTGTTTCGCCACCCGTCGCGTACTGTTTTGCTGCGATGAATGGTAGCGGATGGAGCTCTGTAGTCCCTGCCAACCCCTGCGGGGGATAGGCGTGAATATATACATACATACATATTAGATGAGCATCTTAACTAGAAATACCAAATAGAGGCTACAACAGCTCGTTTGAGACTGCTACTCCACATATTTCAAAGGCTACAACCTATTGCTAATAGAAGAATAATAAAACTTGTATTCACGGCATTTTGTACGAATATGCTAAATTATTGCGTTATATGTTAGGGAGCGCACATGGGGGAGGCCTATGTCCAGCAGTGGACTGCCGCAGGCTGTTGATGATGATGATGTTGGGGAGCGGCTTGCGCTACACTCATATTAAAATTAGAAATAGCTCAAAGAGCAATCTTAAAGTTATGGTAAACCGCTGAAGTATCCCACCAACTCATTATACAAAGAGTGTGTAACGTTAACGATTAGACAGATTTACATAAAAAAGCGAAAACGCTGTAAATGACACAAATGTTGAAAATTTATATTCAGATCAGAAAAAAATACTGCGTCGAATTGTCTGACTCTCACAGCTATACGACCGAGTACCGAGACGATAGAGTAAATGTTGTATAGCGTTAAGACATATTTTTTAGAAATCTTAATTTTTTTTTGGCTCTGGTGGCTTTGTCTGGCTCTTCATTTTGCGGCTTACTACGTTTACGCTTTTTGCGTCGAAATATACAAGCCATTTGTATATATGGCTTACAGGTGTTTATTCCGAATCAATATCCGCCAATCTGCCTGAGACTAACTTGATTGGTTTAACGTCTGTAAAAAACATTAAGTATATATTGATCTGCTGTTTCTAAAACATATTACCTTCTTGAAAACACGAATGATAATTTTCAAGTGGAAAATGCGACTTACAACGGTTGGAAATTGGAAAAAATAAAATATCTCGCAGGCTTTGTTTATCACCGCACAACCGGTGTCGTTGTGTTAGCAAACATTATTATTTGCTTAGAACAATAGCTTTGTGTGGCGGGATTATGTAAGATTATATATATGTCGAGAATTTACGTTGCGTACGTTTTGTTCTTGAACCTGAAATGTGTCAATAAAATATTACTTTTTGTCGTGGTATAACCTGTACAAGTAAGCTTGATCTTTTTGACACTAAAATTTAAATAGGAACACTGAAAATAATAGATGCTTGTACAATGTTACATCGGTCGGACGGATGAACACGAACCATCCATCCGACCGATGTAACATTGTACAAGCGTCTATTATTTTTAGTGTTCCCATTTAAATTTTATTTTGAAACAATTTTAAAAGTCTTAAAATTTTCGGATAACGCTTGAATCTTTAGGGACTTTTGTGTTATATGTATTTTTTTAATATTTTTACAATTTTAAAATCATTAAATTAAGAAAATAATATGTTCGTCATTGCAAAGTTATGTCGATTAGAAAAATTTATATCTGTCAAAAAGGTCAAGCATTTTTATATCTTATGAAGCATGTCTACTTCTTAAGCACGCTAGCTTCCTAAAGATTTATCTTGTAGTTGCAGAGCTATGGTAGCACGAAGTTGCACGAGTTGGGCCGACTCAAACGGGAAAATACCACACGCCACACACATAAAATACTGGCATTACGTGCTAGCATTATTCTGTTTCGTACGTGTTAGGAATAGAAAATAGATAAGATGCTCTATAAGAGCACCTGTCGCTGGTTTACAGAAGAACCAATGTTACTATTCCGCGAATCGCAGTGATTATAAATTAATTTTTTTCTTGTATGGGTTAGTGTAGAAATAACAATGAGACAGTAAAAAAAAATCGAATAATTTTTAGCGAAAACGCAGTAAACCGCGAAATGAAAACTTACCAAAGCCAAGATTCTGATGTTTTTTCTCAAAAACAGTTTCAATACTGTATAAAATTTTCTATTAATCGTGGAGTTGCGAGACTCAGAGCATTCGACGAAGTATTTTTTCTGATAACGAATGTACAATAAACATTTTTGACATTTGTGTCATTTACAGCATTTTCGCTTTTTTTGCGTCGATATGCAGATCCGCAGTCCATAGAGACATCCATCATTCCATGTGGAATTGTAGACTTAGACGTCTTCGATACGTCCACAACTATCTGACTATAACTACAGTATATTTTTAAAACATTGAATTGTTTCACTCCTTCATATTTAGTATTTCTTCACCTTATTTTTTTTCGTTTTCGGAGTAGAAAGAAGCTTCACTACTTCCTGTTTCTTTTCATTTCCCTACCCTACGAACGTTCACATTTTACCTTAATTTAGACATTATATTCTAACGTATGGCTGTGAGGCTTGGACACTAACGTTAAAGGAATAGAAGAAACTTCTAGTTGCAGAACGAAAAGTCCTCCGAAAGATCCTGGGCCCAACAAAAAGTGATAATGGCAGTTGGCGAAATCGAAAAAATGCCGATATCGAGCATCTGGTGGCCCAACCCAATGTAAAAGGAGTGACTAAGGCCGACTTCGTTGGCTTGGCCACGTTGAGAGGATTGGGGAAGCGCTTGCAAGAGAGCGTATGTGGGTCGCCCAACTAGACGACGTCCTGTGGGACGCCCCAGGTACCGCTGGAGAGATATGATTGAGGATGACTTGCGCAACCTTCAAATCTGCAATTCGCAAGAGGTGGCGAAGACAGTATTTGGTGGCGTAATCTTTTCTGAGGCCAAGATCCATTTTGGGTTGCTGCGCCAACAAAGTTAGTTCTTTTTAAGATTATTAATGGAGTCAGGCGTTACTTTGCGAAAATCCATCACTATATGGACAGTCAAAAGTTTTACTTAGCTAAGATCCGCGACATGCAAAACAATAACAGAAAATTAATAATGTGTGTTTTTCCGTTGGATTAAGTGGATTTATTTGGAACTTAAACCAAAAACTTACCGAAAATCGGTATTCGGATTATATATAATCGGAAAATCGGGAAATTCTCCACCCTCCAACCACTATACACAACACCAAATACACATTATCACTTTTCCATCTTGTAAACGACACGTGTTTCGCCCCAACACACCCAAACATTTCTTCATATTATGTAGCCTGAGTGCTTAGTTACAGTGCAGTTAATGTTTTCCTTAAACACTGTGAATCAGTTTTGCGGTATTCTGCACGCTGGAGATTACTTTCAAATGCGCTTGAACACGTCGAGTTCTATTGGTTAATGGGCCATCCATAAATTACGTCACACGTAAACGATTCTACACTGCCTATGGCACTGCGGATGTCTATGAGCGGCGTTGATTGCTTTCCATCAGGTGACACGCCTGCTCTTTTGTCTTCAATCAACAAAGTGCGACATCGACGGTCAAGAGGGACTAGTCATAAGGTTTATGACACATGTATAAATTTAAAGTACTAAAACTCTAAACTTTGACTCCACGTATAACCACGAGTGACAAAGACGAGTCCAAAATATTGGAATTCATGTGATGTATCTTATGGAGAGCCTTTAATATGGCTCAGTCTCCGTGTCATATCTTAAAGACGAAAAGAGATTTATGTCAATTCAAGACATATGTAGACTATAATTTCCCGACCACTTTTTCTCAGTAATAAAAATCTGCAACCGCTTAGCGAAGCATTCTCAGTTCAAATTTGCGTATTTAGTTAATGTATAACGATTATTAATATAAAATAAACAAATATTTTATGACGGCCAACTGGCTCAGTTGCGGGCCCCTCGCCCACGGAGTCAATGGCCGCGGGTTCGATCCCCGCATCGCAATAAATATATGTATAACCTACAAATATTTATTCCGAGTCTGGTGACCCCTCAATCCGCATTGGACAAACGTGGTGGGTTACCGTCCGTTCCTCCAGAAATGGGGAGACCCGTACTCGGCAACGGGACATATATGGGCTGTGAAAAAAAATATTATTTAATTAGTCCATGCACACCTACCTCCAGCGGTATTTCCGAACCGATAAGACATTGGCACCATCCATAAACAAACTACATTTCGAGGCCTGCAAAGCTGTAATACCTATTTCTCTGCACACGTCTACGGGTGGGGTTGATTGCTTTCCCCATAACAAAACACTCATTTCGTTAAACAAGGGAGAATTTGACCAGGGGGGACTTCCATGTTTGCGGATACTGTTCGCGTGTTTGAGGTATATAGGTAGCCAAGTCGCCATGGAAAATGTCTAGATTTTATTTTCTCTTTGATGATACACATGGCAAATATTAGTACTTACATAAGATTACCGCGTGGTTTGCAATTCGTTCTTATAAATTGTAATGTTGACATGAAACTCCTTTCAATGTTTATTAAATGGCATTGAATTTTGTTGTGTCTAGGACAAATCCTATCGGCGAAATAAAATTCGACAGACACAACAATCGCCTCCTCTGCAAAACATAACTGAACTGCGAGGTCACCCAAACAACTAATTGACCTTGTTGTGAAAGGGAAGCTTTAATAATAACATGTACCCGTTACTAGAGCATTTTTTTAGCGGAATTAATAAAAAAATTTATTTTTTCGAATAAATTACATTTTTAAGACCTTAGTATTTTAATAACTACGAAAAAAAAGTTTTACACTTATAGCCTTGTGAACTCCGTGTGCCATTAAAACATATCGACGCAAAAAGGGCGAAAACATGGTAAAACCGCAAAATGAATACTTGCCACCAGAGCCAAAAACTATCAAGATTTCTGAAAGAATTGTATCTGATCAGTCAAAAACAGTCAGTTTACTATTTTTGCGCAGTGTTTGGCTAGTTGCGGCTTAGTTGCGCACCTAATATTAGTGTAAAATAACTTTCTTCTCACGTATTTCCAACCTCATCGGCAGGAGTCACGAGTAAAACACCGCCAAAAATGCTTCTCTTATCTTTGGACGATGGCAACTAGGTGGCGTAACCTGTATTTTTATTGGGATTGGAAGGCAAAAAAGCAGGCGTGTCATCAGATGGAAAGCAATCAACGCCACTTATACACATCCGCAATACCATAGACATTGCATAAGCGTTGCCGGCCTTTAAGAAATATGTAGGATTGTTTTTTTTTAAGGTTCCAATGTTGTATCGATTCGGGAACATCTCTGGGGGTAGCTAGTTCCGCAGGGTAGTGGTGGGTGGAAAGAAGTTTCGGGAAAAACGCACCTCATTGGATTGCCATTTATCCAAATAGTGGGGATGAAACTTTTCTTTGTGGTGAGTCGAGCGGTAGTAGAATTTAACGGCCGGTATTATTCCGAACAATTCCACGGAGTACTCCCCATTGTAAAATCTATAAAAGATGCTGAGGGATGAGATGATGATGCTGTTTGTTTTCCAATTTTGAATAAACCGGCTTGCAATAGTATAGATTTATTTATTTATGGACCATCAATAGAAGTTATATTCATTATACATTATTCTAAATAGTTCTAAAAACACACTTAAATGTAATCCTAATTATAGATGGACACAACGTTAACAAAAAGTGAAAGCGGATAATGAAATATTATACAGACTTAAATGTTACATTTAATACGGTGCGTCAATTGTACCACACTGTCGTAGAGAATGTCTAAAGCGTTGTTTCTTTTGATGTATTTATGGTACAGTTCACATAACGATCGAAGCGAGGCATTGTATCGAAAACGCCCCTTTTCATATTTCCTGTGAAATAAACTAAAATTTTGCACCCGTGCATGTACCTACCTTCTCTGGGTACAGAAAAATTAACACCACTTAGAATATTAGGACTGTCAATGTTATTATGTAAGTTCTTGTGTAGGAATATCGAGGAAAGATGCTCCCTCCTAGTTTCAAGTTTTTCTATATATATGCCAATCTTTGTTCATATGTATAGAACTTAGAAAATATAAGAATATAAAAGAAAAGCCTCCATCCTCCCTTGCGGCTCGTGGGATTCACTAAGACGAATTTTAATATATCTAATTTGTTGAAAAATGACGTGACGGGTCCTGATTCCTACGACGCCCTCGTGGGAATGAAGACCCGTCACGTCCTGATTCCTACGAGGTCGGGAAACGACTAATGGAAAGCCGTTTCGCTACGATGAATGTGAGAGGAAGAATGGATGAAAGGCCGCGAGGGTATGCCGGGATGGTAGCGGATGGAGCTCTGTGGTCTCTGCCAACCCCTGCGAGTGATAGGCGTGAATATATAAAAAAAAATAAAAAGAAAAGAGAAGATACATCAATATACAATATAGTAAAGATGCATCTCATCGTTAGGGGATTGATAAGTAGAGATCCAAGGTTTTATGAGGCCGCTATCTGAACGGGATATTTTTCATGTATAATAAATCTTGTTTATCATAAGATATGCATTTACATATAAACAATGTTAAAGACAAGCATAATGTCCACTTGTGATGATAATGTTACGATTTTTAATACAAAAGCAAATTACACGAGTGTAAAGTGGGATTTAATGTTTACAGTACCTACACGATAAATTTCAATACGAACAATGTAATTAAAAATATCAAACTGTAAACGGGCTATCACGTGTTGTGTCTTTTTTATTAAATTTAAGCGATAACAGCTTATATCTAAGAAGCTATCTTAACGACTTGGTAACAGGCACACGACCGCTTTTATCATCGTTTTAAGTTCATTAAATATTTATATGATCTTACACAATTGAGTTCGTGTCCATTGCTTTTTTGTATGATAAGAGGAAATAGAATAATAATAATAATCATTATTTATTTCGACACCACAAAGTTACATATATAGGTTACAATATAGAGAGAGAAAATAATACTTATGTGGCGGGCTAGTGCCTGAACTAGAGGTGAGTCTGTATCTCAGGTCACTAGCCTTCCGCCCCTTATTTCTAATTAAATAAAAAATGTAGTAATATTAAAAATATAGTGGATATTACACCCCACATGCCAGTTACCTCGTGTGCCAGATCCAGATATTTTTTGTTATTATAATCTTTATTTTTATATTAATTTTTTGATTCTCCGAACATAAAATTGGATCATCTCATTTCTTTCTGTAGGTATAGTACGATGCAACAAATGGAGCAAATAGTAGATGTGCTGCAGCGTGTACTTCAGTAATAAAATAACCAATTTGCGATCCCGATTGGCATGCCAAGCGTGGGTGTTAAGGCAACATCCCTTAATTTTAAGGGAGATCAATGTAGGGGAATGTTGGTTATATTGATCGATTGATCTAAAATGAATAAAAAGATGCAAAATTTTCAGGCAATGTGGCGTGCCAGGCGTACTGCTTACGGTGACACACGGGATCTTTAGGTGGTTTTTATCTTCGATCTAATTAAACTCTTCCAAATGAAATTGATTTATTAATGTATCACTGTACATTTTATATTAATTACATATTTTAATAATATTCTAATATTGCATTTTATATTAATGAATTCCACTTTTGTATTGTATAGTCAATCTCAATGTTTTATGCCGGACAGGTGACATGTCTATCGAAAGACGTCAGTCGAACGAATTTTTATAAAATAATTGATTTCTTTTTTATTTTAAATTAAAAAAAAACGAATGTAAAAGGAAAAGGTATAATAAAATAAGTTTTATTACATTCGAATAAAAAGTTTTAATACATTAGTGATACATTGATCATTGTATCACTAGAGTAATGATCTAAAGTTTCAACCGCTATCAAAGCAGCTTTTCTATCAAAGCAGGGCTGCTGTCGAGGCTTAGTCTTACGAAATAAAAAAAAAATATACGGCACGTTTAAATTGTTTATTTTTATTATCAGTGGCGCTTTTATTTGGAGCGTATTGTCGTCAAATAATAAATTATATTTGCTTATGCACATAATAACTTCGTTATCTGTCCGTACGTGGAAGCTAAATCTCTTTGTTGTTTATTTTTTGATGTCTGCCGCGCGTTGCCTGATCGACATAAGTGAACTTTAGGGTTGAACCCTTTTGAAAATGGTTCGAATCAATAGTGAAATCGAACCTACGACTACAGATAGTAAACGCAATATAGCGATGGAATCATTGCTTCTTAAAATAAACTGCTTAAAAGTTTTTATTTAATACTTTATTGTACACATAAAACACGACATACTAGAATTAAAAGGATAGAAGATGTACAAAGGCGAGCTTAACTCAAAATTGAGTTTTCTTCCAGCAAACCCAGGAGTGAAAGAGAAATAAGATAAGCTGTGAGGATAGAAATAAGTGTACATATTTTTTTTTATATATTCACGCCTATGCCCCGCAGGGGTTGGCAGTGACCACAGAGCTCCATCCGCTGCCATTCATCGCAGCGAAACAGCTCGTCATTGGTCGCTTTTCGCCCTCGTGAGAATCAGGAATAAGTGTACAACAACAAAATATAATAATAATATACATAACAATACATACTATATTAAATCATACATATATAAACATATAAATACTAATAATATATAATATAATACTATATAAATAATAGGATACATATATATAATATACACATAAATATATGCATATATAAATATTTTATACTGAAAGGAAATGTTCTTTAATTCTTCCCTTAAATACATCCAGTGACAGGCTATCACGTATAGTATGTGGGAGAGAGTTCTACAAGCGCACTGCATGTACAGTGAATGAGCCACCGTAACGGTTGGAAGAATGCGGAGGAATACGAAGGAGTTATTTGCAGTTCGACTATATTTCTCCCTATAATTTAGTAATAATTAATTATAATTCGGATTAAGACAGTATTGATCTATGTTCCTGTGCAATGTTTGTTAAAAAATATTTGCCTGAAACGAAATGCAAGCCAATTGCATTTCGCGTATTTATACAGTGTGTACACTTGATTCGTAGATATTAGTGCTGGTATCCTGTTAGGCTTTTACAGTTTTATCGTATTCAGGGCCCGCGAGCTCGGGGGTCCGCGGGCAGGGGTGTACACACGACATGTTACAACATTATTTATAATGTTCTTATTGGAGAAACATATATGGTCAAGTTATAGATTATCAAAAAAAATCTATAAACTTAGTTCTTACTATAACTATATACACATATTTATTATTTATAAATGGAATTAAAATTTATTAAATAAATTATTTACTAGAATTTATTTTTATACTAATTAAAATAGCATGAAGCCGAAATGGGACAGAAGAATTGATTTGGTTGTGCGTTAGACAGAGATGCAATATACCTGCCAATTTTTACGTTCGAACCTATCGCAGCTGCGAGTGGCATTCGCCGGCCTCTTAAATATACATTTTTACAAATTAATTCGATTAACCATAATCCAACTGGCCGGAGGTGGCGTAAGATCTATTCGGAAGCCAAGATCCATTTTGGGTCGCTGCGCCAGCAAAGTTAGTTTTTTTTTTTAGTTAAAATATATGTATGGTCTATATTCAGTCCGATATTTATACAGTCCGATGGAGCCTCTAATCAATTTTGGACTAGGGTGGTGGATTAATGTCCATTCTTCCATAAATGGCGAAGCCCGCGTCCGGCATAATGGGCTGTATAAAAAAAAGTTTTAGTATAACAAGCGCCACCGCAACGTATCTAGCTAGCGCGTGCTACATGACGTCACCCGAAGCGGTTCGGAGCAGTCTCACCCACTCGTGTTCTGCGCATCTTCCTCCGTTACATCAGCGTGTTATGCCCCGTCTTGTGATAACAATGCCGTACCGCGTATCTCGTTTGTGATAGTGGCTCGCATAAATACTCCACCCGTCGGCCATTTTTTATCAGTTTTCCGACATTCGTCATAGTGACATCTTGCCCACTAGTGCCGGTTGTCGCGTCCGGAAATCTCCACGAATTCACTTTGGATCAGTCTCGCTGATTTAATTTTTACGTTTTGATATATTTCAACGTGTTTTCGTTTAGCAACAACCATAAGGTTGTTGCTTAAAAGTCTATAAAAGCTTTGAGAATTACGTTCATAAAGGTAAATTATTTCATTTTATTATCATTATAATTTATTATGTAATATGTATACCTTAAGCAAAATATGTTACTATTCACATATTTGATGATTTATCCATACATTCACAGTGACAATTTTGTATACTTTAAATTCAATTTAATACATTTAAAGATACCAAAAATACAATTTTAAAAGTTTTTTAAGTAAATTTTTATATAATACACAATTTGCAGAAACATCTTTTCTTAGTAATAACATATTAATCCGCAAAAATGTTGGGTAAATTAAATATATTTAAAAGCAAAGAAAAAGCCAATTTTGAGAGTTGTTAAGGAAAGTTTTAGATATTATGTAATTGTAGTTAAATTTATATAAGTAGTTTTCAGTTTATTTTATTACATGCTAAACCATCTCTAAAATGTTCGCCTATTGTGCTTTTTGCAGTTAAAATTAAAAAAAAGTTAAAAAAAATAAAAACAATACATGTATATGCGTATGTTAGTGATGTTTGTATATATGCTGTAAGCTAATTAGTTTAAAATATTTAAAGATAATGAATCAATTAAAAATGTCCTTTTTGAAAAAATATCTTCTCAGTTATTATATCCTTTTGGTAATAATTTTTTTTTGTTTTTATAAATGTTAAACCATATCCTGAAATTAATGTAATGTAATAATTTGGGGTTCTTTCCATTTAATGTAATAGATAAAAGATAGTAAACAAAAAAAAATACAATTTTTTTAAACAGATACAAATTATTTTGTATAAACAGAAATAACAATAGATCATTTGCGAAATGTTGCGCTTACGATTTATAATTATAAGTTAGATACCTACCTTTGAACCATATTTTTCTAGTTCAAGCACCATTAGCCTTTATTTGGAATGATTAACAAGAATTCTAGTATTATAACATCATTGATGGAGTGGGGTTACTTTGCGGAAATCCATTATAAAGATGGACAGTCAGTTACTTTGCTAATACTCTGTTCGCGGATCTTAGCAAAGAAAATTTGACTGTCCATCATTATAAAATCAAAAAAGTTGCTAGTATTCTTTATATATTCGTCTCCATTATCTATTGTATACATTTCGATGAGTATTTAATTGAAAAAAGTCGTATTCTTTTCCATTCTATGTTATTCTATTCTTTGCTATTCTACGATATTCATGGTACACAAAAAATATTGGTGTTTACATCTGCTTTATACGCTGTAATACAAAATTATTGTTTATACTGTTATATTATCAATCGATTATGTCAAGAACACTGGTTCGTGTAATATATCGTAGTAGCATTGACCTTGCTTGGACTCCGCGCCGTCACGTCCGTGACGTCACTAGTTAGGAGATGCTTTAAAAATGATATTTGGTTTTACTCTAATTAACTAGATGGTTTTTTTTGGTTATTAAATCTTTAAGCTACGATTGTTATGTCGATGATAATGTTGAAGACATAATTGGTTCATTGGTGAAGTTACCATTTTCGGTGTCAATGGTTCCGGGTTCGATTTCTTCATCGGGATAAATATATATAGATACATTTATCCGGATATATCCTATAGTGATAACTTTAGATACTTTACTTGATACAGGTGTAATAGTAATACCTGATTGCCAAAAATTGTAAATCAACACTGTGGTGGAAGGATTGGTCACGTTGCTCCAATATACCTTCTTTGAGGGAATCTTGGAACGTTGGAATTGTACATGTTAGCCGCTCAGGGAGGCTCCTTCCATGCACCCCAAAAAAAAATTGTAAAATGGATGTGTATGGACGGCGTTGATGACTTTTCATCTGGTGACACGCGCCTGCCCATTTGACTTCCTATCTCATAAAAAAAAAACAAAAAAAATTGCCGACGAGAATAAAGAATTTAAAATAAATTTAAGTTTTTATTGGATTTATAAAAAAAAGCTGGTAGTAAAAATCGATACAATATTAAATAAAATTATCTGTGTAATCATTTTACTGTCTAATAAAAAAAAGTTGTACATTAAATCAACAAAGCCGCGGTACGTAAATTTTTTCTCAATATGCCAGTCAGTTAAGGGTTGAGTTGAATAATATATTCAATAATCATACGTTCCGTTAGTTTGTGATTGTTAGCGGTGCGTAATAACATGTACTGTGTATGCTAAAAGCCTTCATTACCAATTCATAGCAGCGTTCTCTTTGAAATTACCACAGAACCATATAAATCACAGAAAAAAAAAACTGTCAACACAGTAAAGTCTATCCTCAACCAGAGTTTTTTTTTACTTTTATTTGTTTATATATTTACGTATACTATTATGCCAGTGTCAAAGTATGAATTATTTTAAAAATCGTCCATTCGATTAATTTTTGTCTTCTTGACGGCATTTTATACCAAATTCGGGAAGAAGTTATGTAAGCTTCAAGTGATATATAGCAACAGCAAGCATCTTGGATTGTACTAATCAGCTTGGTACGTTACGTCCTGATAAAATGGTGGCCATTCTACTAAAACCGTCTGTGGACTTTAAAAATCAACTTACGATACATGCACTTCTATTATTTCACCACGCTTATACGCCTTAATGGATCTATATTGTACAAAACGCCACCGGAATTTAACAATATAACTGATAATAATATGAGATAATAAAAATAGATAAAATGAAGGTATATAGTCGAGAAAAATCACTTTTATGTCCTAATTGTGTTATATCAGAATCACACAATATAAACAAAACTAGCGAAATTAATGATAATAAAATAAAAGGAGACTTTTCCCACCAACTTACATCGGTGACGTTGTGTTTTTATTTCATTTTTATAATCTTATATTAGTATCAGTTATATTGTTTAATTATGGTGGCGTATTATACAATATAGTTCGATTAAGGTGTATAAGTGAAGTGATATGAAATAAATGCGAAAAAGTTTTTGGTAAAATAACCACCGTTTTATCAAGACGTAACTTGACAATCTGACTAGTTACATTTCAAAAGATTTGATATTACTGTATTTTACTTGACACTTGAATAAATAGTTATAACTAATTGACATCAAAGAAAAGAAAAGAAATAAAAGGAAAATGTCCCAGCCGTACTTTCCCGCCAAAAGTCATACCTATTTTCAGCATTTGAGTTGTCATAGTTTGAATCGTGTTTTCCTCTTCTACTGCGTCTTAAGGTAAATCCTCTTGTCATGTAATTCCTTGTTGAGACTTATTTGTATGACAATTCCACACGGAAAAGTTTCGATCGTATTAAGTCACAGATATTGTCTGGTTTTGATGAATGCATAAGAATTATTTTATTAGGGTTTTCTCGAATAAGTAAATCCATATAATATACTTCAAGGTTTTATAATTATTAATTGTCAGGAGTTACTTCTTCGGAAATCCATTGTTATGTTAGCTTGATTCGAAGATGTTAATGCTGGTAGCCTAGCTTTAACAGCTTTATCAAATACTGGGCCTGCGGACTCCGAGCCCGTTTCAAGTAAAATGTATTTGGGAATCTGCGCAAATCGCAGATTCCATCGGCTTAATTCCATATCGGAGGTACAGACGTGCGTGTGTTTACTCTAATTTCGTCATGACACTACGTTAAACGTGTAGGGGAGGAATGGACGTAACTATAGTCCCTATTAGTCTATAGATCTAGATACCTTCACACCGATTGTTTTTAAGTCGTCCCCGCTTTGCGCTTAGGCCATCCGCGGCTTGATCTAGATATTAGTTATATAAGTGAAAACCGACCAGGTACGTGAGAGAATCTCTTGTAAGAGGCCGGTGTAGAAGTGTTCCCTACTCTATGTGCTCGGCTAGAGCCGGGGTCCGTATGAGTGTTGGGGTCGTGGGTGGATCTGAATGACGCCGTTTTGTCGTCCGGATATTGTAAAACGTTATGCGGGCGTCGTCTTTTCGGGGCCGCGTTTAAATCGAGCGAATAATTGATCGATTGTATCACCAGTGGAATCGGGTGGGAACGAGATTTCGGGTGGAAGCCATTGTTATGTAGACAGTTTGAATTTTACTACATGAGAATATTTAAAAGACCGGCAAAGCTTCTGTAATCTGTAATTTTTCTGATATTGCAGATGTTATGGTATTAATATACTAGTGGTCCTCCATTGGTCGAAAATCGACCGTAATCATTTTTTATGCAAAACATCTAATCGGAGGGAGGGGTATGGGAGTGAAATCGTAGACTGAGACGTCATCTCGATTCAGGCTACGCTCGCCTCCACTCGACTCTATACAGGGTCACTTACACGTGGCTGTTAGCATACGGTAGAGACCCAACCGTCGTCAATGTATCACATCTTCACATTTTCTCACACGCCGAATAATCCGTGCGCGAGGTGCGTTAAAAATAAGGTAGTAGGGAATTTTTTTTTATAGGATAGAAAGGCAAACGAGCAGGCGTGTCACCTGATGGAAAACAATCAACGCTCCTCATAGACATCCGTAGCGCCATAGGCAGTACGGAAGCGTTGCCGACCTTTAAGGAATGTGTCATTATGGGAGTGGGAATAAGAGGGGATAGAGCAAGGGGGGATTGTTGGGTCTCCGGAACTCGGCCGCTCACCGAACGAAGCGCGGTAGCTTAGCTACCACTCAGACGCCGGTTTTCTGGGGGGTTTATGCTACAGACAAATATTATGCCATTCTTGACAAAGTATTCGTCTGCAGCGTGGCTCTACCACTTATAAAAAATATCTTATATGCAATTAATATTCTAATATATTATATAATTAATTAAGTACATAATTGTTTTCTAAACATTTATTAGAATAACACTCATGATTAGCGTGTGCCTATGGACTAAGTAAACACGATTATCTCCTTGTTTACAAAGGTCACTCAAATAATTGGAATAATGACACTAATTAACAACCACCCACTCAGCAGCAAAGACAATACACGCGTTTCGCCTCAAAACGAAACATTCTAGTTTAGACTTGGCTGTAATCAACACAGGTCGGTAATTGAAAACTGTGTTACAATTCCGTTTTAACGCATTGACTCCCAGCTACGAGATATCTCGTATTAAGCGTGTGTATCAAAACTGCCAGCTACGAGATATCTCGTAGTGGCAACCAGCACAGGAATTTTATTTAGTTACGCCAGCTACGAGTTATCTCGTAGTGTATTTTTTTTCAATAAAATTACTGCTATTACAAACTACTAAATGCTATTACAATATTATATCAGTAACTTAATATAATTATATTTTGTAAACTTTCATGTATTCTTCAAAATAAAACCTTGGCACCCAGGGTAAGACGCTCTAAATATGTCTGGCAGTCAATGGGTTAACTATAAATAATATACATAATACTAAATTACGCGTTTACGCACTAACTAATCTTTCGTAAGTTGCGGACCTGTTTTTTTGAATTGGATGCACAATGGGCTTTTGTCATATTTTTTAATAAGTGCATGCCGACCGTCCTGGGATCGGTCTCCCCCGGGTACTATAGTGCCTTACCTAAGCATGCGGGGCTCTGCTGGTGCTGGCCTCCATCCTCCCTTGCAGCTCGTGGGATTCACTAAGACGAATTTAATATACCTAATTTGTTGAAAAATGACGGCGACGTGGTTCGCCACCTGTCACGTCCTGATTCCAACGAGGGTGAGAAGCGACCAATGGAGGACCAATGGATATTTCAAATTTTCGAATGTAGAAAGTAAGATACTAAAAATAGTTTTATTAAATTCAACTAAAAAGTTTTTATAAATTAGTAATACATTAATGAATGTATCACTACAGTATTTTATCATTTTAGCAAACAAATGTGCTATTTTTTACAAAAAAAATTATGCCCCAGCAGAGCATGCTGAGGAAGGCACCATAGTACCCGGGGAGGCCCGATCCCGGGACGGTCGGCACGTTTGCGAGTAAGCTCGCCCTTAGCCACGCATCCATTGGCACGGCAGACCGTGGATTGGCGGAGAGGATGGGAAAAGATTAGGAAGACAGGAAAGGGCAGGAAAGAAAATGCGGATTGGGGAGGTTCTGACCTCCATCCTCCCTTGCGGCTCGTGGGATTCACTAAGACGAATTTAATATACCTAATTTGTTGAAAATGATGGCGACGTGGTTCGATCCGTCACGTTCTGATTCTCACGAGGGAGAGAAACGACTATGGAAAGCCGTTTCGCTGCGATGAATGGTAGCCGATGGAGCTCTGTGGTCTCTGGCAACCGCTGCGGGGGATAGGCATGAATATATAAAAAAATATATATATGCAATTTTTTTATTTTTGTATTGTGCAGGGAGCACCGGCCGTGTCCGGCGCGTCTGGCAGTGCCGGGCGACCCGCCCCCCGCGCGCAGCCCACCCCACGCCCCCGTCCCCCGCGCTGCTGGCGCCGCGTTCTCAACGTCGACCCGCCCTGGCTCCGTGCGCGGGCCCGCTGACGCCACACCACGCTCGACACGTAAGTACACATACACGCCCGATATATCGACATCGATATGGACAACATTACGAATGGGCAAACGGGTCACTTGAGCGAGGGAATAACGTCGCCCATGGACATACGTGATACTAAGGGCGCTGCAGATCCATCGCCTACCCTGTAAAACCAACAGCACATTTATATATTCCACTGGTGGGCACGTACCTCCCCATTTCTTGGGGAATGGATATTAACTCGCCACGTTTGACGGACGCTGATTGGTGCGGTACCAGACTCGGAATACGTATCTGTAGGTCATACATATATTTATACCGATGCGGGGATCAAACCCGCGACCGTTTACTCCGTAGGCGGCGGAAGGTGTTGCAGATGTCTATGAGAGACGTTGATTGTTTTCCATCATGCAGCATGCTTGCTCGTTTGCCCTGCTATCCCACAAACAAAGCAGAGAGAGTACCATTTTTAATTTTTAAAAAAAATTAAATCGGACGATGAATTGATTTCGTCATTAAAAGAGCCTGTGTACCAATCACATCTGTGCAAATAAAAATGTAGTTAAAATCTTTTTACTTTTCAGCTGACACTTGTGGACTAGCGCTAGTGGGCCCCCACCACCGGCCTCCGACAACACTTGACACCGCACCCCCCGTTCTCTGGACGTTCGTACACCTGCGCACGCGCAGCATAGCCGGCCGTCGCGGCCTCGGCAGCGCCGGGGCTCCGAGCAGTCGGGAGACTAAGTCAGGGGGAAATCGCTTGCCCATCTATTGAACTTTCAAACCTAACTGCAACTAAAAGCGCAAAATCATCTGACATCGAGTGAGATATATATATCAAATTAAGGATCAAAAGACAGCTTTCAAAATCCCGGTCAAAATGAAGGTAATTGAAGAGGAACAGAGGATCCGCGTGATGGAGGGGCCGTGGACCCCGGAAAGTGTTATAAAGGAGATAGTGGAGGAGGGGACTCAGGAGGACCCCTTCTACGTGATGGACCTTGGCGAAGTGGTGGCTCGGTATCAACATTGGAAGGAGCTTATGCCGCGCGTCGAACCGTTCTACGGTAAGATATTTGCACTTATAAAATAAAATAACTTTTATTTCACTTTCATGGCACAATGCCAATATAATTAATAAATAACTACTACATAAACTACACACTAAATAAACACAATACACTATATAAACATAATATTTATCACAATATAAACACAAGATCAGGGATCGTCAAACTTTTTTGATCATCGACCTCTATATAATTTTTCGAAAACTCCATCGACAACTATATATACAGTTTTATTTTATTAAGTGAAAATTATCATAGTAATTTTCACTTAATAAAATAAAACTATTAGATAGTGTGTTTGTACATTTATTTTATGATTTTAAATATTTATTAAAGTAATTTTACATTGTTATACAATGGTTTTATGGTATATATCTTAATGTTTAAATTTGCTTCTTAATAAGATGAAAGAAAGTTTGAAAGTTTCGAATAGGAATTTGTGTTAATTATTAGAGGTCGATGTTTAGACCTGATCGACCCCCAAAATCAGTCTTTGTTTATTTCGACCCATGGGAAACCGAAATCGACCAATTTGACAATACCTGCACTAGATGCTATACAGAAATGTAAGACAAATTATTTTTTTAATTAATGCTTAATTTTTGTTCTATATCCCTGCACTAGATGCTATACAGAAATGTAAGACAAATTATTTTTTTAATTAATGCTTAATTTTTGTTCTATACTATAGAAACGAAAAAGTAGTTGTTTTTTCGCTACTGCAGTATACTCGTACAATTCCATATAAAAATTTTATTGTTTGTATTGCAGCTGTGAAATGCAACGATGACAAGCTGTTGGTTAGCACGCTTGCTGCGTTGGGCGCCGGGTTCGATTGCGCGTCCAAGGCCGAGATTGAACAGGTGACCTCTCTGGGAGTGCGGCCTGAGTAAGTATCCCTTCTTCCATTGCCACTAGAACCCAGGATGAGATTTTGCCTCCTCCAAAATTCTTGCCCATATATCCCTATTCTTGACAACATGGTTTCATAGGCTAGGTCTTTCATTGTCACCATATTTTTCTATGCAGTCGTTCCACTTCTTTGGTCATAGGCACGCGATGTCTTACGTTTTTTTGGTCATAGGTTTCGCAATTGGTGACGTGTCTGCTCGATTGCCTTCTTATCATATAAAAATAGTCACTTTATATCCTCATTCAAACTAGCACTAGCCGCCTATGGACACTATGGATTAGATTCCCACTACTACTGACTCAATACCCCATGCCTTATAGTAAATTATAAAATACCATAAATAGCCCGTGGCAGTCCACTGCTGGACATAGGCCTCCCCAAGAAGCGCCACCTAACCCTATCTTCGTCTTCATGCATCCAGGTTCTTCAAGCAAAATGTATGAGCTTATGTTAGAAAAGGAGACGATGCTATTCTGTCTTCATTGCACAACACACCCATCTATCGATATTTCTGTACAGTAAATATATATACATACACACACACATATATATATATATATATATATATATATATATATATATATATATATATATATATATATATATATATATATATATATATATACACGCACATAGATAAGAACAGTGCAACCATTAAGCCGACGTACCCCCACTACTGTTGTTGCAAGACCTGTATATAAGACCGTGCCTGTAATATAAAACTGTATAGTTATTAGTTAAAAGCTTTTAGTAATGATTTTTTTATTTTTCGCCCAGGCGCATTATATTCGCAAACCCAGCGAAGATGGCGTCTCACATCCGCTACGCGTCCAACGCTGGAGTCGACACCATGACGTTCGACTCGGAGACCGAGCTTGTGAAGATCAAACAATACATGCCGCACGCCCAGTGAGTATTATACATTATAAAAATTTTAAAAATAACATCAGAGGCTAAGGGAAAAGGAAATATCAATAAAATATTGTCTTCTCGGCTGTGTATTGTTTTAATTATAGATTTATTCTCTTCTCGACTGTGTATGGAGTTTTTATTATATGCATAAGCGGGTCACTTGATCGTAAGCAGTCACCCAAGTAGATAATATTGCTTAGTTACGAAAATTAGAAATAAAATCTTGTTTCTTTAACTTTGCGAAAATGTTTTTCTTACCTGAATATAGGGGTGCTATATTCAGAAGAAGAAAAATTGTAGATTATCTTTTCAAATATGGTTGACAGTCATTATCATTCATAACCAGTGTTGCTTATTTTACTTACTTTTATGATGATTTTTAAATTTTTACGCTAATTTTTTTTTTATTTTGAATTTGTTGATGCAAACATTTATTTTATAATCAGTGTATGTTAGAACAAATTCTGCAGTTGGTTGTATAAATAATAAAATAATGTTTGTGATTTTTTGATGTAACCATTATTTTTATAATCACTATGTACACATTCTGCAGTTGGTTGTATATTTTGTAAAAAAGTTTTTTTTAATATATGCAGGGAGGTATTTAGTTGCTAGCAAACGCTTTGTTTTAAATATTATTTTCGGAATTTACCTGGCCTATGGCATAGTCGTGCTTTCATTATCGATAGCTCTACCCCTGCAGATGTGACAAAAAACGTTCTTATCCGTAGACTTGTAATCCGCATCCGCTGCGACGCGGAGGTGGCGCTGTGCCCGCTTGGTATCAAGTTTGGTTGCGACGCCGTCTCCGAGGCGCCACGTCTGCTCAAGCTGGCCGCAGTGCTTGGTCTCAAGGTTGGTCATATTATATTTGTATTTGTCAAAAAGGATGTGTGTGTATATGGTATAATACAGTTTGGTACCCAAGGGATGGCGCTAGGAGCCGACCTGAAAACTGAAAACGTCATTAGGGACCCCTTTGGATAAGAGTGGAGGCAGACAGAAACCAGTGGAAAGAGTTGGAGGAGGCCCATGATGTATGGCCCACCGAAATAAGAGATATTATTTAATCGATATATTTATATATAGTTTTAAAATAACTGCAAAATCTTTCGGGAAATAAAGGCTTTATTATTATTATCTAGTATAATATATGTATTAAAATTTATATTGTTAGTTTTTAATTTTTTTTCTTCAGTAAAAGTTGCACCACCTCCAAACCAATTTTCTCTGTTTCGCCCGCACGTTGACTGGTAGCGAAATGACCAGGGGCATTAAGTCCGCCTGTTGTGCTCAATTTGTGCAAAAAAGTTTAAATAAAAAACATTTTCAGGTTGTGGGCGTGTCGTTCCACGTGGGGTCCGGTGCGCAGGAGTTCGGCGTGTACGCTCGCGGCGTGCGCATGGCACGCGCCCTGTTCGCGCTGGGCGACGCCGCCGGCCACCAAATGCGTTTGTTGGACCTAGGCGGGGGCTTCCCCGGACATCGCGCTTCCTGTATACGCGAGGTATGATTTTTTTCATTGGATTTTTTTTTATTCATTTAAAGTAAATTTTTTCATCTTTCATCAAAATGTCAAAAAGAAACGCGACAAAATAGGAGCTTTGCTACTACTACTATTGGTTGCATGGAAAACACTCCACGCTATAGTGCACAACATGTTGTATGGAGTTATGGCATACAACTGGGGTTGTACCAAACAAAGTGATATCCTAGCATAGTGAAGTAAAATTAATATTTTACTGAAGTGTAAAGAACACAAAAACATAACGTCTTGCCTTTAATAGAGATTATAAGAAAAGTGGTAATGGGTGGAGTATAATCTTAATTATACTCTACTTAGGAAATTTAGAACAAATAATAAAATTACCTAGAAAATTAAAAACAAATATGTCAGTAACCCATAGCTAGATTGTAATTCTATAATATATTAATATATAATATATTATAGAATTAGAATATCTACAATAGTAGAGTAATATAGTATGAAAAAATATATTTATAGGCACACAGAGAAACTTCAGTATAATTATTATATAAAATATTTGACTAATATTTATCAACCTTATTGTAGTTTATAATCAAAAAATAATAAATCAACGACCACATACGCTCTTCCCTTGAATGCCCCCATGATAATAAATACACGGGGACACCGCATGTGGTAAATTATGGCTAAATTGCACAGTTGTTGACGGCCAGTCATCCAGTTTATGGGGTTGGAAACTATTATAGTTTCCGATCCCATGCTGGCCTGGTGGTGGCGGCATGTGGTCGCTGTGCGTGCATGATTATCAATGAGCATTGTTTTGTTATTGACAGACGGCGCAAGTGATAAACGCGGCGTTGGACGAGAGCTTCCCCGAGGGTGAGGTGCGAGTGATAGCGGAGCCGGGCCGGTACTTCGCCGCGGCCGCTTACACGCTGGCTGCCATGATTTACGCCAAGCGAGAGGTACGTACATACATACATACATATCGTCATAGGCAGAGACCACAGATCTCCATCTGCTACGATCTTAACACACTTTCCTTGCATCCTTCACACTCATAATTCTTGTCATGCAAGCCCGCCGATTAAGAGTACTCTTGATCTGGGTCTTAAAACTTCGAGAAGCCCTACTGTCAGGAGTTTATTAAATAAGCAATGTTCCGTTCTTTTGTTAATGCAGATACCAGCAAAAGAGGACGAGGAAGGTGAAAATTTCCACACAATGTATTTCATGAACGACGGGGTGTATGGATCCTTCAACTGTCTGCTGTATGACCACCAACATGTTGAGCCTATCCCTTTGAAGGTAAACAACATAACACCTTTTTTTAACATAATGTAATCAAATGAGATATGGTTGAATTTAAAGGAGATATTCACATTCATCACACAGAAGAATCTGCTTGAATAGCAATCAAAAATTCAGTAAACGGAAAACAAAACAAGAAAATAAATACCGATACAGTAAACCCTCCTATAACGCGGTAGATCGGTTCCGCGTTATAGGAAAACTAAATAAAATAATTTAATTTTCTAAAAACAAGATGTGCAAATAAAGTTGATTATGGACTGTCGAATTATTATAAATTTTTCACAGTACATACAAATACATGACTTGGGAAATACAGGGAGGGAAAATACGTGTGATACGAGGACATGAAGTCGCGTTATACGAAATCGCATTATAGGAGGGCTTACTGTATATAGAAAAACTAAAAGAGAACGTATTCTCCCAAGCCGTCTGGTCATCGTGGGGGAAAAAGTCCACCATCCTCTAAGGGACATAAATCACACAACGAACAGCCGTTTGTGATGTCAATGTAAGGATACTAGCTAGCCAGTAAATCGAGCGGCGTTTTTTCGTCTTTTTACACAGATGAAAAACAATTTATTTTTAAATACGGCAAAATTAAAAAAAAATACGCATACAGCCAAGTTTTTACACATAACATTAAATTATACCACAGTGTTGCAAGTGTCAAAAGAAATAAGTTGTTTAACTAAGCAAGTGTCAAGGTAGCTTTTATGAATAACAAAATTTTAAGCATTATTTCTCCCTTTTACGTGACATTGGTGAAATCATCCGTGCTATTTTGGGACTATTGAAAGCCATTAACTCAAATGAATGAATGAATTTAAGCATTGTTTAAAGTTTAATTAGTTGATTAGTTAAATAATGCTTAACATATTACCATCGGGCTATTTTTGCTCAAACTTGCCTATAAATCGTGGTATGAAATCAAAATATTTCGACGCGTGAATTAAAACTGCGGTTATTTTTCTGATGTATGATTGATTCAGTCTTAGATTTTAAATCTCATCAAAATTGAACGCTCCATCAATCTTTTTACTATTATATAAATCTGCATTATACATATAAAATTTCAATACAGATGAAAACAATAGGTACGTAATTTTTAAAGTCGATATTAAACAGGATTTTCAATAATTTTTCCCTAAAACTTTTTTATCTGAAAATTTAATATTACGTATTAAGTATTTTTACGCATTACACATTTATTAATTTTCATGACGAAATGGGTGATATTAAATTAATAAATGTATATTTTTTTTAAAACGAGAAATCTCGTTTTCCGATGGGAATGTGTTAAGACCTCAATTAACGAAGTTTTACTAGAAGAAGGCTGTAAATTTATATTTATTTGCAGACTGAAGGAACTCCTCGCGCCTGCTCGGTATGGGGTCCGACTTGTGACGGGCTAGATTGTGTGGTTCCTCGTGTCCGTCTACCTCCCCAACCACTTGGCTCCTGGCTGATTTTCCGCGATATGGGCGCTTACACTCTGCCCGTCGCCTCTTCATTCAACGGTTTCCCCGTGCCACGAGTGCGCGCTGTAGTCGAAAAACGCCTTGCGGCCTTACTCCAGGACCACTGGCCTCTTTGCAACGCGCATTTCTACGTAGAGGATAGCATCGACGCTGCTCAGACTCCGCCCCCATCCCCGTCCGATACCTCCCCACCCTCCCCACAGACCATAACGGCTGAGCCTTTGCACCGCGCTGTCTTTGTAGAGTGCGCGCTCAAGTGATTTACCGACCTATCAAGGATTGCTGGTATAAAAATAATTTTAAAATTTTTATTTTTTATTAATAATCTTTTCTCAAGGTTGCTATTTCGAAAATTTTTGATAATAATAAAAGATTCTTCTTTTGATAATAATAAAGAAATATTGAAATTTGGTAGAATAATTTCTCAATACCAATAAATTAAAGATTAACCATATTTAAAAAACTGTATTGACATTTCATTTTTTATCTGTACTGGTAAATTATATGCAAAATGGCAGTCCCATATTATACTCTGTATTGACGTTTCATTTTTTTTTCTGTATCAGCATATTATATGCAAAATGGCAGTCCCATAATTATTCTAAATTTAAAGCACTTGAACTTGTGTTCGACTTGTATTTAATGCATTTCACAGTGTGACTATTAAAATAAGACATGCAATAAAGACGTTTTTCTTCTGTACTAATACAGGTTAGTGCGTAATGATTGGAACTTCGTTTTGATAACACTTAGCTCTTATAGCAACTCTGATGACAGAAGTTCGCCTTTTGTTGCTGTTGATAAAAATAAATTATGTGTATTGTATAATTTCCATATAAATTCTAATGAGCTGTTTCTTGATCTTTATCTTAATTTTATAATATTCTTCAATTCTCTTCTGTTTTTTTATTATTTTATGTTAACATGAACTCAATTTTTTTTGTCATGTCACAGATAATATATTTTAAATATCATTGCTTTTATTAGTGCTATGCGTATATTTTTTATTTACTGCTAATTTTTTTAGCAATTTTCATAGTTGATAGAACATTTCCATTTAAATAAGTAATTAATTATTTATTCACTATGATAGCATTATATAAATTCGCATTGTAATAAATTTTCAAACGTTAAATCATACGATGTTTTTGTCATTAGATGGGTTCCGCAAAAGTATTGTAGAGGATTGCTTTTTTGAAAATATATTGGTAAAAAAAAAATCACTTTGTTTTATTTATTTTATCCTTAAAACATACATAAAAACTACTTAACACAAATCAATATATATGTAGTTAACACGGCGGAATGAATTAGGTTATCCGTGTGACTTTCCGTCTGTCTTCCCAACGAAGGCTTTTTTATTTGGGTTTACCCATAAACTACATAGTTTTCGGGTATGCTTATCACTGTTGAGTCAAACAAAATTAAATTACTAAGGTTTAATGTATGTCATTACAAAGAAACTTTTTATTGTTAAAGTATGTAATAGATGGCGCTATTCTGTAATTTTATATAACGCTATCTGTTGTACTTTCTTCAAATTATTTTAGAGCAGTAAGTATGTAATAGATGGCGCTATTTTTAAATTTTATACTTATCATCTATTCAATTATTTACAAAAAATTTTTTTGGATAAAAATTACACTTCTTTTTTAGTCTGCTATAACGCCAACTTTTGTATTTTCTATAATACATAATAAACTGTTAATTAGTATATTATTTTGTATAAGACATTTTATTTAGTTCACAATATTATTATCTTAAATTTTTAAAAAACTATTAACCCGTTGCAAAAAAGGTATATAGTATATAATATATATAGTAGAACTGGTAAACGAGCATGCGGGAAATTCTTCATAATATGGCGATCAATAAAAAACAAAATTAGAATGTCACTGTAGAATTTATTATTCCTTTTTTTTGTTTGTTGTGTGGTTGTGTTGACTACACATACAGATGTTGACAGTAACAATAATTTCCGCATCGAATGGATTAGACTTCAACTGGGTCATTGGTCACATGCCAACGTTGGTTCGGAATATCCGTAGTCCATTGCGACGCGTATTGGATTACTCGGTACTGTGGTAAAGCTTGGTACAGTCGTGCGCATAGCTCTATACATATTTTTAATATATATACATTAAATGATATAACTTTCTTTGATTTATAACGGAAAATATTGACTGTATGAGATTGTTTTAACGACGAAATTATAGAGCATAGTGTACCAGAATCTTATCTGATTGGCATACTCTCTCCTTAATCAGTCCCTCATTATTTAGGATCGAGGTTTGATTCCGGTCCAAAGAGGCCTCACCATCAGCTAAAATTTGGAAGAGGATGTGGCGTGTGTGGCGGCACTCGATCGAACCATTTTGCTGGCAACCGTTATCGCGCTCTCTTCCCACCGGTATTACCAACAATGATCAGCTTTTCCAGGTTACCAGCTCCTCTTCGCATAATCTGTCCGAAAAATATACATTTATAATTAAATACTTATGAAGCAATTACAGAATAACCACCTACATTTCATTGTCTTGATATACTTTAATGACAGTTTAAAACTACTGTGGTTTCAAGACTCTTTAAAGAAAAATTATTTTTTGGAAGTACAATTCCAAACAATGAGTGTTTTCAATACGTTTTTTTTCACTAATTTCTACTTTGTTTTAAACTATTTAATATATTTTTATTATAACTACTAAATAAGTCAGGCGCTAGCGTGGGGTCTAGCTAAAAGTCAGTGCTGTGGTTTCACCCCACCATTTTGCTAAGCTAGTTCCTTTTTCTAGTGCAGTATATACTAATAAATGAGCATTATTGAAAAAAAACTATCTTGGTCTCCGTACATTGTATTTAAATTTTAAGTGTATATTATATAGTAATCACTTTGGCATCGTACTGAGCAAGTGAAATAGAGTAAATTTGGAAACGATACAATACGTTGGCCATTTTTTTTAGGATGCAAAAAAATGTATTAAACAATGATTAAAAATAATTTTACGTACTTCCTTCTATATTAATAAATAAATAACAATATTTTAGAGCTATTATCGTCCGTCAATCAATCACATATTTCGCACACGTGGTTGTCAATAATATTTTTTTAAAATCCTATGTGTGTGCATTTTACGCAGATTGTACGGAACTTGATAAAAAAATATTTTTAAATGTTCGACTCAAATTTATGAGATTGAAAAATATCGTTCGAACCGTTAGTTAGTACATGTATTTAATAATAATGTGTTTATTATGTCAATGGAGTAGCACCGCGACATTAGATCCTTATAAATTGATCTATACCTGTAACTGATTTCTATATATAGCATTTCTTGTAAGTTTTTACAGCCAACTGTCCATTTGCTTAGTGGAGTGAATCGGTGTTAAGGTACATATACACTACGCAATATAATAATATTTCATTACCATGCCGTTAAATTATAAAAAAAATTGTATAAAATGTAACCTTAGTTTGGTTCTAAAGCATTCTACCGAATAGTGAGTGGTTCACAGATATCATCATTTGATAATTAAATACCTAATAATCAAAGTACAATAGTATTGACTGAAGCGACAAAACCCTAATCTGTTAAGGGATACGTTTGCGATCTTATGTCAAAATAAAGTTCAATTTTACCATTTGGTAATTGATGTGATGTTTAGAAGATGGCATAGACCTTCTTCTGAATAACAGTTACTGTGCTTCAATAGATAAGGATGGGAATAAGCATCAACCCCTCACTCTTCCCTTATTAACTCTTCCATGCTTTCTACCTAAATAAGAAACTCTTTCAGACACAGTAAAAAGTAAATTTATATAAAAGAAGACAAATGAGAGTGGTGTAGAGGGCCAACTTGATTGAGTCCAACTTCTAGTGTTTACTCACTCCACCAGGGATTTCTAAACTTTTTTGGGCCAGGGGTTTCTTGCCCAAAATAGAATCTCTTAGAAATCTGGTTCGGGATTCAGTTTTCCAAAATGAACTGAAACCTCAGACCGCTAATCCAAATTTTATTTCTAGATTTTTTCCTATTGATACAAAATACTAACCCATTTAAAAACTTTGCGGTTGGTAGTGACTTTCGACCCCAAAGGGTCAATATCAACCCCTGAGCGATTTACCAACTATACAACCAGTACTTAGTTTTAGTGTAGGGTAAGGGAAACCACAACCGATTGGCTACTCCAGTCCTACACTACGCTTTAAGTAGAAAATGGTGTTAGGCACACATTTAGCGCGATACAGAGGTAAACGATGCACATTAGAAGCGATGACGCGGATTGGAATTTAAAATTATAACGTAAGATGAATAAAAAAGCTAGTAATTATTGATACAGCAATAAGCTGGAGAAAGCCTACACACTAAGAGAGTTTTCTATACAAGAAAATGTGGAAAGTGTGAGTGAATAATAAATAAAAATGAGTGCTTCTCCGACTTATAAATTTTATAGTGGTAGAGTCACGCTGCAGACGAATATTTTATCAAGAATGGCATAATATTTGTTTGTAGCATGAATGGGCCTCTCCCTCACACTCCCATAATGACACTTTCCTTAAAGATCGACAACGTTTCCGCACTGCCTATGGCGGTGCGGATACCTATGAGCAGCAATCATAGTTACTTAAGAGATTATTTCATTATTTCATATGCGATTATGCACTTTATTGTTTTATTCGAATGTTATATTTATTGAATCAGTTAATTAACCATTTTACGCACATTAACCGAACAAACTTATAATCACTTAATATTAAATTGATTAGACTGTTTCATTAATGCTATAGAAACACTTGTTAACAATAACTACGAATTGGCTGTTTATATTCCAAGCGAGTCTGCCATTATATGCTAGATAATAGAGCCAATATATTTAAATATAATATATGTTGGTAGAGTAATTTTATTTTTATTTTTTCTTTTTTAATTTGCGTTAGCGTCTGTATTTACTTACACCTTACACTCTGTATTACTTACACCAAAATTGTTATAAGGTCTTCTTACTTATATAGTATAAAGCAACCTAAAATAATTTATCGTTACTGCTACGAATGATACCAACAGATACAGAGTTCAGTTACTTGTTTTTATAAAAATGTCGTACATTTAGGAAGCAGTGCAAATAAATAAATAAAAAACACGCACAAGCTCAGACCGTAAAAGTTTCGGCTTTCAAGGTTGTCAAGGGTAGAAGGCAATGGACTCTCAGAAAACTTGTGTTGTGAATGAACCCTTTCGTAGTGTCATTTTTTATTATGGTGAGACCGTCGATTAAAATATATTACAAATTTAAACATAGATCCCTCTCTAAATGCACGCTTGGATTGGAATATTATTCACATATTACCGTGACGTAAATGGAGGGTAAATAAATATACCCTCCATTTACGTCACGGTAATCGTTTGCACTCTAAGAAAGATGCAGAAGCATGCCTAGGACATCTTTACCACTTCACGGGCTTCTCGGGAGGAAACCGCTCCTACGGTCTTGGGCTGTCTCCTAAATGGAGCATCTTCCATTAAATCCTTCTACTCCTCTCATCATTCACATCCTTACCCTAAGCTAAAGGCATCACAGATGCCCTTAGTATTGCAGGTGTCAATGAGCGGACGTTATTACTTACCATTATTATTGTATAACAGAATCCCGCCCGCTCTCATAAATATTATATAACAGAAACGAACGCAATAAAAATTCTATATAATCGACTTTATCCATGCACTGCTACTCTAAACCTATTTTTTGCGCTATGACCGAAACGATACGCCATTGGAACTTTAAAAAAATAAAGCGATACTTCTGCAATCCCTCTGGTATTTCAAATGCCTGTGGGCAGCATTATTTGATTTGCATCAGTTGACATTTTCTTCTCCTGCTATAAAAACACAACGGGTTTATACATAGATGCAATATTTGATTACGTTATATTTTTAGCTGAGTGACGAAATAATTTAAGAATACAACATAATGGACTAAAAACCTAATGTGGCGATAAGATTATAATTACCAAACATTATTATTATTATTCCTACTTGCTTTTCGTCGTCTTCAGTTTCTAGATTATTCGTATGCTGATTTAAAGCAGAATTGAAAAGCAGAGTCCCAATCCCTTTCCACTCCACTAAAATCTTCATATTGTCCTGCGTATGTATTTTTTTTCAGAACATCAGCGATTTGCTTAAAGTATGTTCTCCATGGTCTTTCCACACCGAGTCTTCCATCGACATCCGCAACGTAAATTTCTTTTATCAGTCGTCTTTCATCAATCCTCTCTATGTGGCCAAACTATCGAACCTTTCTCAACTTTTGTCACGACATCTTCGAATAATAATATCTTAAAATAGTATAAATAAAAAAATGGCCATCCTTATCAGGAGAGTCCATAATTACCTTGCTAAGATCCGCGAAAAATCAAAATAATATTGAGTGCATACGAACCAGTGTACACCCAACACTACTTTTCAACAACGTATATGAAACACGTTCAGGTATAATAAGTCTTTACGGAAGACAACCATTGTCATACCGTATATTGTTTTTCGAATTTGTTTTTAATCGGATCTTATCTCATTTTCGATGTGTATAATGTATTGGGTTGTCCGGAAAGTTCGTGCCGATTTTCGGTAGGTAGCGCGAGAGACCTGACTGAATATATCACAATTATTGAAAACAAATGACATGTGTACATATTCTAAAAGAGATAGCTTCAGTCATATTTGGAAAAAAGTTTGGTTACGATTCGTTAATTTTTATCAGTTTTGTACGCCTTAGAATATGGTGGCAAACAAAGTGCATTATAGGTATTTTATGCTTTTCTTTTTCCAAAAGGGCAAAAATGCCACACAAGCGGCAAATAAGATATGTGCTGTTTATGGCGTGTTACGTCAATTAGCAAAATGGTACCTATATAATTTAATAAATGTATATCAATATTTAAATGAGCTGCGTTTTAATTGTCCTAAAATATTGGCACGAACTTTCCGGACAAACTATTATTTCCGAAAAGTAACACCTGACTCGATTCATCAACATCCTTACCAATTTAATGTATTGGTTGGCTGTACTACGTAGATCGGTTAATTAGTGGTATTCGATCGTTGTTCAATTTTACATTTGTCATATATTGTTGGTGCGTTGGATATTTCTGCTTGGAAACATGAAACCGATTTTGAAATATTTTAACGTTAAAGTATAGTGTTGTAGCGGTTTAACAAAACATAATATCATGTCGATAAAAGTTAATACAATATTTGTAAATAGAGTTTTAGTGAATTGTTTGATTAAGGCAAATGTATGTTCTTCTGGAAATGGTCCTATCAAAGGCGCGTTAGTTTTTGCCAGAAAAAAAGAGAGTTAAGAATTTCTTATTCATTTTTTTAAGAAATAATATTACTCTTTACCTTTTATTAAATTTCATTAAAAAAAATTATTAGGCAGAGCCACTTACAATAGATTTTTTTATATTTAGTTTCCAATATGTCCTGCGCAATTGATATTTTCTAAGCTGCATAGGATAACATCATAACATCCGCTTAGTTATTAGAATTCGTAAGATTATATGTGTAAATTTTACACGAATAAAAAAGCTTATTTGCTTGTAAAGTTTTAGAAAACCATTCTTTCTTTAAATATAAAAAAGGTATATTCGAGATCCGTTAAATGGCATCAAAAGTGAAAAGTGAGAAAAAATGCAAAAGTCTTTGCAAGTTTTGGTAGAACGGCAAATTTTTTATCAAGACGAAGGTATCATGAAATGATGAATTTACATTTCAAAATACATACTCGTTATTATTTTACTTGGCACTGGCATAATGGTTATAGTCTATTGCCATTAAAAGAAGTTAATGGAGACAACTGCGAAAAAAATACTTTAAATAAAAAAGCGTATCTATGCTAAAGCAAACTACGTTAAACATACTCGTACATCCCTAATCTATGACTAGGTTAGTACTAAGTCGCCTGTACGTCGCTGCCAAATAATACACACGCGAGTAATCATGTAGACGCTGCGTTATTGCAGACTTGAGGTAGCTACGGTGCGTCCGCCGGTCTAACCAGTTTTTTGAAAATTCAAAAGTACACCCATTAGGCCAGTTTTGCAAAAGATATACAAACCCATTTTATCGATCACTCCGGTAACCCACGTGCAATTGGTTCCGTTAAATGTACAATCGCGTAAATATCCTATAAGTGATCATAAAAAAAAAACAAAAAGTCATTAAAAATATAAAAATTATTTGTTTTAGTAATTAAGTGATAAAGGAATACTTTTTCATTACTTTTTTAATATCTCCACTCAAATTAAAAAAATAATTAATCCTATTGTTTTTATCGTCTTTTGTGTTTTTCGACAGTTGTTTGGTTTTTATAAATGAACAGTGACATTTTAATATCCAATACGTGCGGTTTATAATGTGTTAAATAGTTCATGGTGCTTTGTTAATAGTTTTATTTTATTTATAAGGTGAGTAAGCAAATTATAAATTTATGAAATGATAAAAAAAAATATATGTATAGGGATGACAGTTATTTTTATACGACATTTTTTTATTCTGTGGAGAGTCAAATTTTTTTATTCTCTACATATGTATAGATAATGTCGCATAAGATAAAGCCGTTAATTTATAAAAAAGTAATAATATATTTTTTATAGTTTATTACTTTATGATCATTATATACAGAATATATTAGTAATTATACAATTATTTTAATTACTAAAATACATATCAATTATCTTTTAACGTAATTTAATTAACGAACAAAATCCACCCTAATTTTTTCCTCCGATAGATTTATAATTCCATTGGAAAGCCATACATAGTCTATACTTAATACGATTTGAATGATGTATATTGAAGGCAGGAATACTTTTGAAAAACACTTGATATCGTATATAATTTTTATAAACTATCAAGAAGTTTCTGTTTAGAGTAATTAATTTGTGAGTCGAAGGTTCTGGGTTTGAATTCCGGTCCAAAGTAAAATTTGATTTATTGATAAAAATAATGATAGCCTCGTTGTATGGAAGTTGTGTATTTTCATTATGTGTATACGACGGTAAAATTGAATCATGCTCTAACCTCTTCAAAGTTTTCATTCCATTTTATAAGACAAGTCAGGAGAAGACCATTTTTTAAACTTGTATTTGCGCCATAATATCCTACGTAGTTGACACATGTGGCATTTTTAACATATTATCTTAGCGAAATCAAGTGGAAGAACGCCATTAGCATTATTTTTAGTACGATCATTTAATTATCGATTTAAACCTTTTTTTAAATTTATTTAACATCAACTTACAACTTAGTAAATTCCGAAGATACAGAGCATATTGAATTGTAACCCTAATTAATGATGGACACAACATTAACATAGAGTGAAGCAAGACTGGACAATTTAAGAAATTATGAAACAACTTATATGCTAGTTTAATATGGTACGTGAATTATATCACACTGCCGTACCGTATGTATTTGTGGTACAATTCGCACAATGATTGAAGCGATGCATGGAAAATTACATACACGTGCAAGTTAATGTAACCTAAAATGTTATACCAAAAATATTATTAAAAATAATCGATGCTGCGATTTATATAAATATATTTCCATCGTCACATTATGTAGTGGTTTAGACTGCCTCAAAACAATTTAATTTTCTATTTACACTCACAAAATATCGGCGTTAGATAGTAGCATTTACTGTTACAATTCCTTACGCCTTCCTTTACTTCTTTTTACCATTTCCCATTGAATAATTCTCCCTCCCCCTCCGATATTTACATCCTTACCCTAAGGTGGGCAATTCATCTGCAGTGCCCTTAATGGTGCAGATTTATTTGGGCAACGGTGAATACTTACTATGAGGATAGTAGTGAACCATTTGCTCCTTTGTCTGTCTCTTCCATAAACAACGATATTAAATATCATTTTAAGATATCTTTCAGTTTTTTTTTTATTTACTTACACGCTTTATTCTTTACAAATATTACAGCAAAGTAATATTGATGTCAACGTTAAGTATATACTTAGTATAAATCGTCTTATTGAATTATCACGCAACGCAAATGTGTCAAGCTAGTGATGTAGTGCGCATATCCGTTTCTAGAATATCCGCGCTACATCGATCGATACGTTGCATATCAAATTTATAACAGTTATAAATCTTATGTTTATTGTTTTAAGATTAGCAATATTTTTAATATAGATAGAATTCTTGTTAACCATTTCAACTAAGCTATATGTTTGTACTAAGAAATGATTCACATCAATAGTCTAATTGAAGATTTTGTTCACGACAGACCGGTAACGCATTTAAGACGTTTCCGGAGTTACATGTCTATAAGCGGCGGTAACTTGCATGCTCGTTTGCCTGCCTCACTATAAAAAAGATACAAATTCGAAAAGAAAGAAAGTCAAATCGTAAGCCCCATCTTTACCAACTGAGTTATTGTTGCTTAACAAAATGCAAATTTTACCTACTAAATTATTCATTTACAATTATTAATAAAAAAATTATTAATTAAAATATTAATAGAAAAAAATAATTAAGATGTAAATAAAAAAAATATTAATTAAAAAATTAATTAAAATATTAATTGTAAACTAATTTGCCAAGAACAATCCAACCGCCAAATGTGTGAATTACGGCAACACCTTTCAACTTTGATCTTTTGAGGATTCCCCCATATATTAAGGGCCCATACTGGCTGGAGGTACTTATCAATGTGTAAGGTATCCTGCCTTATATTAATCTGACATGCTCGAGTAAATCCCAAAATCCCCTCTTAGGCTCCCCTACTAAGAAGAAATCAAATAAAAAACAAACCACTCTTTTTCGTAATATTATTCTGCATAAGCAACGCGTGCCGTGAATGCAAATGTATTCTAATAATAACTTTTTAAGTGGGCTCCAAAAATTCATAACAAGTTTTAATATCTAATGTATATGGAAGCAACAGCTATTAACAATAAAATTGTTCTTTATACTCGTACACCTATAACATTAAAACTATTTATTGTATATTTTAACTCCTATTTATCCGTCATTTCGTTAAAACGTGACTTGAAAACAAAACCCGATATTTGTATACTATGATTAATGGTTTTAAGTATTATTTTGGGGAAATCATTATTAAGATAAAAGATAAAAATTTAAGTTGCTAATGATTCGCGAAAATTAATTCGAAAAACGTGTTAATGAACTACATTATTTACTCCTAAAGTACAGAAAATACAGTGGTTTGAAAAGGTTTTGTATTTTTAAACAGTAATTCGCAAACATGCTGTTTTTATTATTTCGCCCTTCATAGCAAATGTACTACTTACTAGTTTTGTCTTTTTATCATAATTGTTATTATAGTTTAACTTAACTCAAGCCGTACATTTGATCCTGTGTTGGAAAATAAGCGATGGCGTACACTTTACAACAACGAGCTATATGAGCTGTACAATGAGCGCACGTCATCAAAACCATTAAGATTGGACGCCGCGTAGAAGCCGCGGAAGGCCTCAGCTCAGATGGCTAGATGTACGTCAAGTTTTCTCTAAAATGATGATAATTTGACATAGATTTTTTTTTATTCTCGTTCGCTCTCTTAATCTCGCCTGAGCATATGTTACCCCAATTGATGTTATTGCTGGTAGATTATTGCCTTTAATAGCTTTATTGAATACTGCGGACTCGAAGCCCGCGGGCATGTAAAGTGACCCCAATGATAAATACCTTTAATGCGAATTGCTTGACGTCAGTCTCTCTCACTTCCTGTCTCCTATCTGTAGTGTGTCGGATATTTAGTATGCGAATCACGTCACCTTTCGGCCACAAGGTCTTGTGCCATCTACCCTCTCTAGAAGAATAATGGGTTCTAGGTTTCGGGCTCTTTCCTTATGATGTGACTAAAGTAAATTAGGGCGCTACAAGTGACGAAGAAAGACATCGCATACGAGTGACGAAGAAGACGCATCAGTCTCTGCGGATAGATACGATATACAGTTCAGGGCACCAAAACATGTGTCTTTAAGACTACATGATAAATAAAAAGATTTGTATATTATTACGAAGATAGAGTAATATATTTTGAGATAATTAGCATTATGAATACCTAATGGTGTAATATATTCGCAAATAAACAATGATTAATTGATACCTAATTCCTTACTCTGTTCGTAGACAAACAGTTTTTTTTAATATAGAATCAATACAGGCGTATATTTATAAAATAATGCCAAAAAAACACTAAAAAAATACTGCAAGTATTGGAGCAATTTTATATTAAGGATACAGTGTTGTAATAATTTAAAACTCAAAAGAAATAAGTTAATATTGTTATATTCAAATATAATATAACTATAAATCATAGAACAGCGGTATGAGTAATGAATTATTAATGAGGTGTAAAGTAGGCTTAGATAAATGTAAATAATTTTTGTTTTTCACTACCAACCACGTTAAAACTTACATACTTCCTTTTCGAAATTAAAGTTTGAATACTATGAAAGTTTTCGAATAAGATATATTTGAAAACCAAGAGCCGGTAGATATTCAAAACTCAATATAAGATTCGAAAAATTCAAGCCAAATATATGTTGCTATAATCTCCACACTTGCTGGGCGTATTGGCCTGTTTTATATTGCAAATGTATTTTTACCAACCGCAAGATTAGCTTACAAGTTCATTTAAATCTTACCACGGGAAATGTTGTGCAGGCCGTTCAAGATCGAAACTACACAGATGATTTTCTATAATTCTGAACCAATACCATGCGCTTGACAATCAGTAAATGGATGCACAGATAAACAAACGTTAAGAATAAGAAATTTTTTAGAATAATAAAGAATTTTTTTTTTAAATCAGTAGCAACAGACCTATTTAGAATATTAAAAAAATTAGGATGGCAATAAATTGTCCCTGACCCAAAACTCTCACACGTTGACATTCTTATACTCAACCTGTCAAAAGAATGTTTTCGGGAAGTTTTATTATACTTACTTTTTTTAAGTCCCAGTAAAGATATTGGCTCGTCCTTATCATTCTAGGCACAAAAATGTTTATCGTAAACATTATAAATAACAAAATAAACTTTTGTTTTTCTATTATTTCAAGGTTACCTTTGGTTTAATGATACAATGAACAAACTCTTTCTTACAAAATCTTTGGAAATTAAACTAGTCTCTAAAACTGGTAACTAGTTATACATCCGGCAGCTAATTGACCGGATGTGGATTTTGATTTTTTTTGAACTTTAAATAATTAAACATAACCGGTCTAGATTTTCGAAAATATTTTATTCCTTTTTAAAATAAGATCATCTTAAAATACTATTAAGACATAGGTCTGAAGCATCCGGTCAAAATGGATAACCTCTAGTATTATTTTGATATAAGAAACTCCACATACACTCCGTTTTATATTAGATTCATATTAAACAGAACAAGCGGGTTAGTTCAATCGGGGAATCACCTATTATAGAATAATGCGGTTAAGCCGTAGCATTTTTTATATTATCATGTACATTGAAAGGTAGAAAAATTGCGTAGCTGGGGCAAATAGTGAGACATGACTAACTCTTGTTTATATATATAAAGAAGAGTTAGTCATGTCATAACTAACCTTTCCTTTTTTTTCTCAAAAAGGGAAGACCTTCTCACCAAAAAGAAAACCTTCATCCCCACCATCTGAATGAGTGATGATCTAGTACGATGCGCTTCTCCCGAAACTTCTTTCCACGCACCACCATACTGTGGAACCGGCTATTTTCAGCGGTATTTTCGAACTTCTGCGACCTAGGTACCATCAAAAAACAAGCCTACACATACCTTAAAGGCTGGCAACACTTCCGGTGATCCCTGTGGTGTCGCGGATGTCTATGGGTGGTGTCGATGCTTTCCATTAGGCGACACGCTTGCTCTTTGCCTTGCTATTCCACAAGAAAAGGAAAAATAGTTCTCTCCATGTGAATGAATCTTCTCTAGTATCACAGTAGAGCTATGGTAGTACCAATGCACCATCTCGTTAAGGAAAGTACCACAACCGCTCAGAATATAGACGTCAAGTGTAGCATTTAGTGTTATCACGTTTCGTATGGTAAGTGCAGGGATCCGGAGGCCCATTTACGTTTCTCATACTTTATTTCCTTCTTCTCTTCCATTACTTCCTTCCTTCCCAAAACTTTCTTCCTTACCCATTATTTATATACTTACTATAAGATAGGCAAAGATCTGCAATGCTCTTATTCCTGCAGATGTTCATGAATAGTTGTTTATCATCAAGTGACCCGCCTGGTCGATTGCTTTATAAAACAGAACTTTTTTAACTGCACTACCACTTTGTGGAACTAGCTGCTGTCAGCGATATTATCGAACCGATATATCAAGAACGAAACCTTCACCTCTCTAGACACCATCGTATCAATATTATATTTAAATTTGTCTTAAATGAATTTTTTACCTATCGTCATTGTAAGATGCAATTGATTATAAATGTTCGCAGTAGATTCATATTCTCATAGCCGATTTAGCTAATATATAAATTTGGATAGTGTCTGAATTCAAATTCAATTTCCTTATTTTTCGACATAAGAAATTATATTTCATTTGTCAAACGTCAGCGCACCTACAGTAAAATTCCGTCACCATTTAGTAATGAAGAAGAAAAAACGTGACTGGTAGTAACACGTATAGTTTTTCTTAATATAGTTTAAATAAAATAAACAGCAGAAGTTACAAAAAAAATGGAAAGGTCGGAAGGGATAGACCTCGGAAAACATACCTTGATCAAATTGCTGAAGTTTTTAAGACAGGCCAGGTCAAAAGTACCTTTAACCGGCGGGCTTGCATGAGGAGAGTAATGAGTGTCGAGGAAGCAAGGGAAGTATGCCGAGATCGTAGCAGATGAAGATCTGTGGTCTCTGCCTACTCCTACGGGAGAGAGGCGTGACGATATGTATGTAGGTATGTAAAAGCTTAGTTGGTAAGGACCGGATATACTATCTGATATCGTGAGTTCGTCTCTTCCATTGGAGTATTGATATGAACCATATCTAAGCACACGCATTTTAGCTTCTTTTTTTGGATAGCAATTAGGTAACATAATTATGCCAATTTTAAATAAAATATATTAACGAGAAGTATATGAAATTTACAAGTCAACTAGTTACGTATTCTGCATATTTTATAAGTCGTCTGTATAAGCTCTTAAATACCTTTTAAGAACTTTTGTAGTCCATTTAGCCCTTTAATAGGCCTTAATTGAACTGTAAAATACAACAGTTAAATTTTTATACTATAGTTAAACAATATAATTCATAATAACATAAGATTGTAAATATATATATATATATATTGTATCTAACCCATACATTTCGAGCAAAATTTTACACCACACTGAAGTTTTTAATCCAGAGCGTAACGAACAGATATATACATATACAGATAATCATGTCAGTTTTTTATTTTTAATTACAAAAATACATAAGTCCGACTAGAAAAATTTATTTGCTAGATAACCTTATACAACGATCTGTATAAATTAAAACTATTACACTTAAATCCATTTTTGAAGTTTACATGCAAATAAACAAAAAGATAAGAAAACCAAAAAAGACTTTATTAAAATACTTTAACAGAACTAGTTTAGTAAACTTATTTTATATGCAAGACCAAATGTTTAGTGCAGTGGAATTTTTTAAATGTTCGATATGAACCTATTGTAACCTTCGCCCCCTTCTCCTCTATGTTTTGTTTGAAAATATTTCAAATTTTAAGTAATTAATAAAATTAATTACTTATTTATTATACGTGACCAAGAAAGTGATATTGATCTTTCTACGGTTATATTTTTAAGCCATATTATTAATATTTTAGCGTGATCGTCTTAGTTAGGACCTTTTGTTACGTTGTGATTTGTAATAACTGATTCTTTTAGGCATTTCTTGGAAGAATGAATATTCACGTAAGTGATCAGAGACCTAAGAGTGACATAGAGCATACTGGTTAATAATTATAATATCCATTTAATTTAGTTTCAGAATTAGCAAATTTTATTGATCCTTTATATACCATTTGTTATAGGATCTCACTGTTTATTTCTAGAAGGAAGCAAGTCATAAAGATCCTCTTTAATAGCCTTCGCTATAGGATCACACAGTTTAAGTCCACTTGTAAAGGGCTCACAATATTTATAATAAAACTCCCGATACAAGGGGTTGGCTTTATCATCTTTATAAAAATGATAAAGGTGGGTAGCTCCGTCCATCGCTACCCATCGGTAGCCGCCATCCCTTAAGGTGCGACTCCCCCCAACCACAAGGTATGGGCATCGAAGGAACGGATAGGACCGTAGTCCACAACAAAACTGGCGTACCAGCATTAAGAGGGCTTTGCTCCTTGGTAGTGCGTAAGCACAAACTTTGACCGAAGTCCCGCATGTCCATGCGTGTAAGTGCCATACAGTATACAATTCTGTCCAGCGGCATTTGCCAGGGTAAATGAACGTCACTAAGGTACGACCAACATCATTCGGGTCTACTTGTGCGCCACCTCCCTCCAAGACCATTGCAACTGCAGACACATTTATTGTGTAGTGTGTTATAAGGCATCAACACAATGAACAAGGTCAGCACGGCATTCCGCCGCAGAGCATGTGTCACAAGCTTCCGCTCCCTCTAGGGGTGGGGCGTCCAACGTTGCACGGATATACCGCAACTGTGTGAGTTTTCCCCACATCAGTCTCCACTCCCGACTAAAGGTTGACACACATCGCTCCACCAACCATGGTCACTTGCATATAGCCAATAATATAATATATTCGATTTAGCCATCAGGTAGAGTTTAACTGACGTTGAGTTGTATGTATTTCGATCAAGTTTGCCTCACCCACCAACAAGTTGCCATAACAAGTTAAGTGGGAAATTTAATAAATAGAGAGGACTGGACAACAGACAGTCTGCAGTTCCGTAAATAGAGGAACCCGACTTGGGCAAATCTAAGTCAGTCCGTCAGTCTGTTCGCGGTAAGAGTGTCACACTCAAGCGCAGGAAATAACTATTAAGCCAACGATATGTCCAGCAACCGCTGTCGACAAAATGTTACATAATGCAACAAGCATCAATACAACTTATGCTTAAACAACCGTCAACCCATAGGCCTCCATATAACCCAAGCAGACATCTCCACCAATATACCTCCATCGTCTGAAGTCATGGAACACGCTGCTACAGACGCAAGCTCACTCACCGCACCCATCACCAGACACAATATTACAAAAGCAATAAGCGACTTTGTGACTATCGTATGAGTGGCGCCTCCTCACAACGCATCTTCATAACCCATTCGACTTTGGCAAGTTAAAAAATATGTTGTTACATTTAAACACTACACCAACGTATAGCAGTACAATCACCAAGACGACGACCACCATTGTACGTTCGATAGTGCACCTAAGTGACACCATCCCCATATACAATGACCATCGCGTACTATAGTGCAACACACTATAATGTTAGTGAAGTCAGAAAGTATGTCAGACATACCGAAGTACGTCTAAACACGTTAAACCCAACCAACAGATAGCTACATCAAAGTGCCATGCACTAAGATGCAAACCACCGCCAGCCGGGGTGTGTGCGCTGTCAACGGCAAAGTCGTATCTCTACAACCCAACCATCCACAACGACACTCCAATGATATGCCCTAAGACATATCTCTGCGCGGGTCTACGTTTACCGCAGACGTGCGCCCAGGCACTCGGCCATATAACACCATCTCATATTAATCAAGTCCCAAATCCATCCATATATTATATTCTCTTCAACGAGACTTTCTATTATATTCATAGACCTTCATTCATAGACCTTACTAATGTATTTCATATGTGAGACTTCCATACAGTACTATTGTACTTAAGTGTGTCCGGCCGCACTTGGCTACCAGACTCTATACATACGCGAGGCGGCTGGTATGCGTCTCCGCGTCGGTGTCTTGTATGAAAATTTCGACCTTCTCAGATTTTAATGATATTTTTTATGTACATTATACTACTCATCCATAAGCCCAATAAATTATTATTTTAATTCTAGCTTGTATAGTTTTTGAGTTATTAATAAAATAAGATTCATGCGATACATGAACTGTTTACAACTTAATGCCATATAAAATATTATATGAATGATTTAAAACTTTATTTTATATATAAAATTATGTATGAACGTTATGTTCATTTGATAATTATTGTTTAATTTTACTTTTTAATGAATTTTATTGTATTTTCGAATATTTTATAAGTCCTTTATATATGACTTATATTTCGTATTTACGATTTTTACCAAACTTGATATTTGATTATTTTATGTTCCTATATGGGTTTTATTGACTCCATATATGATGTTTATTATATTATTTGTTTATAAATTTTATTTATAAGTGTTTTAAGTTAATAATGACGATCTCTGGCTCGTCACACTATGTAACGTATAAAATATTTATGTATACATATATTCTGATTAGTTTTTTTCGGTTAGATGTAAAAGGCGAGCACTAAGTTAAATTTATACAAGCTGATAAAAATGAAGAGAATTAATATGCAGTTTTGAAGTAATAACCCATATTATGTATCTATTTATTTATATCCACTCATTTTTTAATATATTCTTGTGTAATGTGCACCAAAAAAAAACAAGGATCTTTACTATTTATTTTTATTTAGTAAACTGCTGGCAAACAAATTAAAAGACTTTAATTTGTTTGCCAACAGTTTACTAAATGCGACGGCTCCGGCGTTGTACATATATTTATACATAGGCGGCATTGATCATTTACCAGACCCGCATACTCGTATGCCTGCTCTGCTATTAAAAAATAAAAAAAGAGAAGCATCACAGGGCGCTTGGTAGATGTGAAACATTGACGACGGCTCGGTCTCTACCGTATACTCACGGCCACGTGTAAGTGACCCTGTATAGAATCGAGTGGAGGGGAGAGTAGCCTAAATCGAGAAGAAATGTCGGTCTACGATTTCACTCCTATATTCTGCGATAAGATGTTTCACAACAAAAATTACCTTTTTAAGTTAAGTTTATACCCCTGGAACGGCGTATGACTTCGGATGACAAAAAAACGTTTATGTGTTAGTTAGTTTATTAGGTGTTATCCACAAAAGTTACTGTAGTGGCGTTCAGTATGAACAGGGGATCCTAAAGGAACGCTTTAGTGGCGTATCGTTCCAATTAATAATCGAAAAGGTTAAAAATACACTGGTTCAAAAGTTCTCACCATCAGCCTACGAAAGCCCATTGCTGTACATAGACTAATCTGTAAGTGGTAGAGCCGTGCTGCAGACGAATACTTTGACAAGAATGGCGTAATATTTGTCTGTTGCATGAATGGGCCGGCTCGCCTGGGGAAGCAGCACACTTCCCCAGAAAACCGGTGTCTGAGTGGTAGCTTACCTATCGCGCTTCGTACGGCGAGCGACTAATTTCCGGAGGCACTGTCTATGGCGTTGATTGCTGTCCATCAGGTGACACACCTGCTCGTTTGCCTTCGTATCCCATAAAAAAACTCAATGAAAATATTTTAAATGATCAACACAAGCAATCTTATTCTGCTTGTATCAAATTCTAGCAGTTTAAAAGAGTTATGTAATGGCAAATTCAGTTTCTTAATGGTTAATTTCTATTCAATAACCGATCGAATTCAAAATCAACTTTCCAAACTTGATGATGATAGATTAAAAAAATGTATTTTGAAAACTCAAAAGTACTTTAAGAAGTTTAAAAGAATTTTAGAAATGATAATGAAGTGACAAGTGAATAAAAAAACTCATTCAATTAAAATATATTAAATATTCAACTCAAGGATACACGCAATGGAATGTTTGTACCGGAAAAACTGCTTTAAAAATCCTACCTACCTACCATCCTAAATGTGTCGCAATTTGATCCCACGAACAATTAAACCCTGAAACGACCTAAATTTTTTCAATCACTTAATATAACTAAACAAATGTTTAACAATTCGACAACTACGGCCGCTCCTACCAAGTCCTAGAAATGTCTATTACACAGTATTTAATTTTTAAGAGCGTTCTTTCATAAACGACAGGCGCCTGAATTCTTCTTTAACTAATACAACGGTTTATTTTGGATAAGACCTGAGGATAATACGCATACAGTAACTTCAAGACAACACAGCTCAAGCTTTAGAAACGAAAGAAATGAAGGATAAATGTAAATAAGACGAAAGTAATGGTTTTTGAGGTGCCGATTGCAGGAGAAAAGGTTGAGCAAGTGAATGAGTTTGCGGGGTTATTGTTTACAAGAGATGGAAAATGTGAAGTTGACATTGAAACTTTGGTCATCAACATGATCATCTGCCTTGGACAAGCGTGGTGGTTAATGCCTCCAGCAATGTGGAGGCCCGTACTCAGCAATGGGATATATGTGAGATGTAGGAATTTTTTTAATAATAATTAATATATTTATTTTAAAAATGTTACTTTATATAACAATTAAATTATTTTATTGAAATACTTGCTGACCCGGCAAACTTCGTACCGCCTCAGAATCAATAAATAATGAACTGAACGATAATTGCAGAATGTTTCAACTTTAGTAAAAAATGTGGTCAAAACTTAACAGGAACAAAAAGAAATCATAATAAATAAAAAAATGAAAAAAAATCTTCACTTTTGAATTTCTGAACGACTTTTAAATTTAATTGATTTAAAAGTCGTTCAAAAATATATATCATCAAATATTTGACAGGTATGGATAGTTACTAAGGGAAAACGAAATTGTCGCTTTTACTATATTCTTAGTATTTTATCATTTACTCACCTTTTAAACTTTACCTTTCCTGGACTTCAAAAACAATTCAAAACCAAAATTAGCCAAATCGGTCCAGCCGTTCTCGAGTTTCATCGAAACTAACGAATAGCAATTGATTTTTATATATGAAAATTACATAATACTACATAATAATTTTTAATTTTGTATGTATGTTGAGTATTTTTAGTTTTTAGGTATCATGAAAATGAAAAGTTCAAGAAACTATAAAATTAAAAATTAGTTTAATTTTTTTAAATTAAAATCATAAGTTAGTCGATTATTCCGCGTATCACGTATGACGCACGTGCCGCCTGTTCGCAAAGAGGTACGAATAAAGGCAGGGTTGCCAACTACGTAGAAAATATAATATCAGCAAAAAATACCGGAAATCACTTTCGATTCAACAAAAAAGTAGCAATAGCTCATTTGGTAAGGATCATATATCCTTACTAATTAGTTAATTAAAATAGTGCTTACGATATATGATAACTTTATAGGGTTTTAGGTTTATAGGGTTTAGTCATCATTTAATCAATCTTAATATGGTAGCACCGTGATACAGTATAAATGGGCCGACCCGACCAGGGAACTACCAAATCTTTACAGTATAGCGGGATTAAGTTATAACATTTTTGTATGTTATGGCGTTTTGTACGCCTTTCCTTTATTCCTTCTTCATCTTCCATTACAAAGCAGTGATTTTCAACCTTTTTTGTTACGGTATTCTTTTATCAACTTCAAAATTAGACAGGACACTAACGATAAAATAAATCTCAACGCATCTGGGACTCTTCCGTCGTTGCGGATGTCTATGAGCTCGCATGCTCGTTTGTCTGTTTTGCTATAAAAATCTATATATATAAAAATCAATTGCTGTTCGTTAGTCTCGTTAAAACTCGAGAATGGCTGGACCGATTTGGCTAATTTTAGTTTTGAATTATTTTTAGAAGTCCAGGGAAGGTTTAAAAGGTGAGTAAATATGATAAAAATATTAGGAATATAGTAAAAGCAACAATTTCATTTTCCCTTAGAAACTATTTTTACCTGTCAAATACATATTTGATCGTTGTGACGTGACTATTTTTAAGTAACATCAAGTGTAATACATAATAATAATAAAACTTATTTAACTATATTTAATCTGTGTTGTATTTAATGAAATAAAGATATTATATTAATTTGTATTATAAGCAAGTTTCAAATTAGAACTGTACACTACAAACTTTATTTTGTAAGCTCATAACCTTTGTGACATAACAACTTTTCAAGCAACATCGTTAAAAATAATAATAAAACCTAATTCATATCGAGTATTTTTTATTAATTACGATTTCTTTTTGTTCCTGTTAAGGTTTGACCACATTTTTTATTAAAGTTGAAACATTCTGCAGTTATTGTTCAGCTTTTTTATTTATTGATTCTAAGGCGGTACGAAGTTTGCCGGGTCAGCTAGTAAAAAATACAGTGTAAACATTTTTATTTACCTATATTACATCCCCTGTACTCTTGGCGCCAATTCCATGAGCGAGTAAATTTCGGCGATATTATCGTCCTGCCTGCCACTTCATTCTATACATCGAGGCACAAAGCAAAAACGTAATAAACTGCAAAATGAAAATTACCACCAGCACAAACAAAACTTCTAAAATTGCATCTAATCAATTAAACAGTCGATTTCAACGCTCTAAAAAATGATCTATTGATCATAGGACTGTGAGACTCAGACCATTCTGATCTGAATATGCATTAAAAAATTTAACATCTGTGTCACTCCTATCTTCGGCCGAGTGGACACATGGAGTATATACTCTATGAACGTGTCCACTCCGCCGAACTGTGACAAATATACTGAATAATACGAGAGAGAGAGACACAGAGAGACGCGCTTGCTTCAACAATAAACCTGTGCAACGAGTGGTGATCACTTGCGAATGGCAAACACATGCAGGCGAATCGTCTCGTGAAGATTACCCGACGATAACACAACGGAGTGTATCTCTTACAGTGCCAAGATGTGGACACTGACGGTTTTAAGGGTCCTTCACAAGCTCAAATGCGCTCAGAGGGTGATCGGAGTTTCTCTGATATATAGAATTCGGAACGAAGACATTCGCCGGATAACCAGAGTCACCGACATTGCTCTTCAAGTTAGCAGATTGAAGTGGCAATGGATTGGACTCGTTGGTTCGAAGAAGCGGCAACCGTTGGAGTAGACGAGTGCTAGAGTGGAGATCGCGTCTCGGCAAACGTAGTGTGGGACGCCCACCTGATAAATGAAGCGATGATCTGCCTGGGGCGGCTGGCAGAGACTGGATTCGTGAAGCCGAAGATCAGGCTAGGTGGCTCATCTTGGGTGGACCTATATCCAGCATCTCAAAGTCCATGGAATTGGCGTATTAGTATTGGAGGCACCCATTGCCGGTGCTGATTGCTTACCATCAGGTGATATAATTGCTATAAACGCTCGTGGAAATCTCGCGAATTTGAGCAGCCCTATGGACGGATCTTCGAATAACCTTTTCAAAAATCTTATCAATACTACAACAAAAGGTCACACACAGTATTATATAAATGGAAAAAAATTTAAAATGTAAATGAATTTTGAGATCATTAATTAAAAAACAGATATTTCGTTTTTTATTTCTTTGGCACGAGCTAGAAGAAACCGGTTTTGTGGTTCGTCATAATAATACTAGTTATATAACAATTATATTATAAATATAAAACCATAGGTGTAGAATTTTTTTTTATTTTAATATGCCGCTATGACAAGGTCACTTTTAAGAAGTGTAGAATGTGTATCGCGGAAAGGCATTAGACTTTACTAGACCTTCTATGTCATTCTTTGTATAGTAAGTTATTCTTCAAATTTTCTCTTAAACAATGATATTGATGTATTAGTTGATACCTTAGAAATCACAAAAGCGTCAATTGTAAAGGATACACAGAGAATAAAATAGGTTTTAAGGGCCTTGGTCTTAACCTTAGAAAAGCCGTTTTTTTTCTAAAAAGAATTAATTGCCATTTTTAAAACGGTCTATTATTTTAAAGTTTTTAAAAGGTAAGTCAATTTTGTTATCGACGATAACTTAATTAGCTCAGTGGTGAAGCTATCGCTCTTGGTGTCATTGGTCAAGAGAATGTTTCCAAATCGGGATAAATATATATTTGGCCTATTCAATAATAATATCTATATATTAGGTAGATTATGAAAGGTATTAGCGGTCTGGGTGCTTCAATAAAACGCCTTGGACAAGTGTGGTGGGTTAACGTTCATCCTCCCAGAAATCAGGAGGCCTCGAGCTCAGCAAGGGGACATATATATTTTTTTATATATATTCTCACGCCTATCCCCCGCAGGGGTTGGCAAAGACCACAGAACTCCATCCGCTACCATTCATCACAGCGAAACGGCTCTCCATTGGTCGCTTCTCGCCCTCGTGAGAATCAGGACGTGACGGGTGGCGAACTACGTCGCCGTCATTTTCAACAAATTAGGTATATTAAATTCGTGTTAGTGAATCTCACTAGCCGCAAGGGAGGATGGTGGTCAGCCCCAGCAGATCCCTGCATGCTGAGGTAAGGCACCATAGTAGTAGAGGACATATATATGGGGTTGTTAAAAAAACGTCAATTTCATTTATATGTTTATTGAGATTATTCTTATATTTCGATGATAACTACTATAAATTAGAATAATAGGGAACACTAGTTTTCAAAACATTAATGAATAAAATATTTATTTCATAGCTTATATATGTACGTCTCACAGCTGGACACGGTCTTCCCCATTTCTGGAGAAATAGACAATAACCCACCAGCATGGTGGTGGTGTCCAATAAGGATTGGCGGGATAACTAGACTCGGAGTAAATCTGTCAGCCATACATATCGACTCAAAAAAGCGAAAACGTCGTAAATGACACTGATGTTAAAAAAAAATTATCACATGTTCGGATCAGAAAAAAAAATACTGCGTCGAATTGTCTGACTCTCACAGCTCTACGACCAATAAAAAATTTTGTGCAGCGTTGAAAGCGATATCAGATAAAAATTTTCAGAAATATTAATAGTGTTTTTGCCTTCGGTGGTAAGTTTTCATTTTGCGGTTTACCACGTTTTCGCTTTTTTACGTCGATATATTTATTCCGATGCGGGGATCGAACCTGCAACCATCGACTTCGAAGACGACAGCCCCTTGATTCATCAAATTGGTTGTCATTGGCAAAATATGCGAAATGATAAATTATCTAAGCGAAAAGTAGTAGTTTCTCATTACAAGTTTCTTTTTGATCAGTGTATTATTGCTAGACATTTTGCTCCTTGAACTTACGCAGATTATTGTACTGGTAACTGGTGCACATGCTAAATTGGATCCTTGTTGCTGTTCGTACGCAGGACGTACTAAATGAGGTCATAATGCAATTGTAGATTAACATCGTCGTTTATATGAATGAATACAAGCCTTAACTATACCACGCGCACACTACACACTATATATATATATATATATATATATATATATATATATATATATATATATATATATATATATATATATATATATATATATATATATATATATATATACCACCATGCGTTTCCCGTACTGGTAGGCAGAGACTTGACCTCTATCCACTCCATTAATCATTGTATGTGTAATCAAATAAAATTGTAAAAACAGATAAGCCACTTCCTTTACCCAGAAAATATTATGTACCTACTTATAAATACTATTATACTTACTTAAATACAAAATATATGTGTCCTGTAAAATTATTTTGTATGTATATTAATAAAATATTATTGATTTTTATTATATTTCATACTATTATTAGTTATGTGTGTATCAGTGATATAAAATAAATGCGTGTATTGTGACTTTTTAAGTTGACTGTAAAATTCCATGGAAGCTTTTGGTAGAATAACCACCATTTTATTAAGACGTAACTAGCTGACTAGCCATTTCAAGATACTTGATATTATTACATTTTACTTGACACTACTATAATAGTTATTAATAATTGTCATCAAAGAAAAAGAGAAAGAAAATATTATTATTATTCAAAACTGATTGCAGAAAACTTACAAAAATCGAATATGAAGATCACACGACTGTTCAACAACGTTCAGAATCCCAACATGGAATCGAAGCCGATCACCGTCATTCACCACGGGCAGTACTCCGCAGGGGAGACCGTGGGTGGCCTCAGCGTGCTGTTCACAGTAATGTGCATCGTCGACCTGTTTGGTGTTTTCCCCGTCGTGGCTCTGCCGAAAAGCGTCATCGCTTGCGGTATGTAATATTATTTTGAAGCACTTAAAAGTATATTATTGTCATAGATCATAAAAAATATTTTAAGTTAAACGATATATACAGTAAAATAAAACGAATGGTGCATAATAATGAATCTGAATTAATTATACAGATGATTATAGGATGCCCCAAAAGCCGCTGGGAACAGCGGCACCAAAGACCGAGCAGTAATGTAAAAGTTTCTTTCTTAATTTAATTTAATTTAATACTTTATTGTACACATAAAACACGATATACAAGAATTAAAAGGAAAGAAAATGTACAAAGGCGAGCTTAACTAAAAATTGAGTTTTCTTCCAGCAAACCTAAGAGTGAAAGAGAAATAAGATAAGCTGTGAAGATAGAAATAAGTGCACAACAACAAAATATAATAATAATATACATAGCAATACATACTGTATAAAACCATACATATATAAACATAAATTCTAATAATATATAATATAATACTATATAATTAAGAGGATACATATATATAATATACACCTAAATATATACATATATAAATATTTTATATTGAAAAAAATGTTCTTTAATTTTTCTCTTAAGTACATCCAGTGACAGGCTATCACGCATAGTATGTGGGAAAGAGTTCCACAAGTGCACTGCATGTACAGTGAAAGATTAGAAGAAAGAAGAGAGGTTATTTTATTTTTAGATATTATATATCTTTTTATCTTCATATTTAAGTTTATATTGTAATTGTATATACATATATTTTTGTACTTAAAAATATTAATGTGATTAGTTGAATTTTCCGCGAATTTATCGGTGTATATTAAACTCTCTAAGAGTACTTGAGGAAACATTTTCTATATTTAATGTGGACGTGTCGAAGGTCGACAGACAAGTGTTGGTTGTTTTTTTTTATGGGTTAGGTAGGCAAACAAACACGCCCAATGGAAAACAATCAAAGCCGCCCATAGACATCTGCAACACCAGAGGCATCACAGTTGCGTTGTCGGCCTTTAAGATATGAGTAAGCTTGTTTTTTGAAGGTTTCAGGTTTTTAATATTTTTGCAATAATTAAGGTTAAGGCCGCGTAGTAAAATAGGTAATTTCACGCCGCACGAAACCATTCGTTCTATTATTTTGTAAGGCACTGTCTTGTGCCTGAACAGTTTATAAAAAAAAAACAATGTCTCATTCTCTGTACAGGTGCGTACGGTATTCCATTGGTGCTAGCCGTGTTCACGCTGCAACTCTACACTGCAGTTCTATTGGGCAAGAGTTGGCTGCTGGCATACGAGCTATCACCCACTATCAGAGATAAGAGCAGGTATTTACTTATTGTTATATTTCGTTTCAGTCTCTGTACACAATGCCTATGTCTCGCGTTACGATGCGATGGTACTCCGAATGTCTATGGGCGGCGTTGATTGGTTTCCATTAGTTACCACGCCTGCTCGTTTGCCTTTCTATTCCATAAAAAAAAGTAACCCAATTTTTTCTCATGAAGTCAAACGAACGAAAATTTTTTCTCATGAAGTCAAACGAACCGAAGCCAAAAGCAGGCGTATCCCCTGATGGAAAACAATCGACGCCGCCCATAGACTTCTGTAACATCGACACATTTCAAAAGCGTTACTTTAATACCCTCTTTGTTTTCTATTAAATCCTTCTTCTTCTTGCATCTTACCCTAAGGTAGTCAATGCATCTGTACTGTCTTTGCTGTTGCAGATATCCATGGGCGGCGGTAGTTGGTTATCATCAAGTTCTCCGCTTGCTACCCTGACATAAAGTTATTCACACCCAAAAAATACGACAAATTGACATATTTCTTTTTATGCGGATAGTCAGAATTTTACTTGGCTAACTTCCACCATAAGTAAACAAGAGTAGAAAAATAATTATGTGTGCTTTACTAAAGGATGTGAATTTACTTAATTGTGAATTTACTAAAGAATAAATCTTACCGAAAAACGGACATTTCGACACACTATTATTTTTTTGCTTTTGTTTCCTTATCGCGGATCTTAGCCAAGTAAAATTCACTGTCCACATGATAATGGATTTCCGCAAAGTACCGCCTGACTTCATTAATCATGTATTTTTTTTAAATCAATAGATTTCCATACGCGGCGGTCGCGGAGCTGGCATTTGGTGATAACGCGAAAAGACTGGTCACATTCTTTATCGACGCTACAGTCTTCGGAGCCTCGGTACCTAATTTTATATTTGGTAAGTAATCCCTATACGATAGACGTGTCACAAACTAACGCACGATGGTATGGTATGGTATTATGAATGATGAATTGAATTGCATAGAACTGT